>JACEFZ010021039.1:165000-410000 GCA_014155875.1 Cepaea nemoralis
ACTATACAAAGATACACTCAACACACATCTGTGTTTGTGAGGATAATGCCGGTCTAAGACGCTGGGGACCAGTTGTCGCATCCTCGTTTTTCATCTTGTGTCGTCATTTTGTCAATCGTTATCCGTTGGTACTTGTAGATGAGAGTGAGATCGCATCATTTTACAGAATCGCTCCAGGCATTGTTTGATCTTTACCATCGCACCAGAGAACTCCTTGTTCTCAGCATTTGATCCTAACCTTCGGAGTGTAATTGTTCTTCGGCATCTATTGTATGAAGGCATGGTATCATATAGAGAGACAAGTGTCACCCTACCAATGGAGCCACATTGTTGCGGATTTGTCTGAAGAGGCGCAGATCGATTGTCCGAAGATCTACAGATCCATTGTCTGAAGAATCGTGGATCGATTGTTCGAAGATTCACAGATCCATTGTCTGAAGATTTACTGATCCAGTATTATTCAAGTCTACATATATGTCACCTGTGCTGGCTATTACTGTCATACGAACCAGCAGCACCTCGCTTTGGTGGCATCCTACATTTTAACTACTGAATATTATTATTAAATGTGCGGAACAGGAAATTTTACACTTGTCAACGCCTCGTGGGTGCTGAAACAACGCAAGTGGGTCCTTTTTGTAATACAACGGAAACTTCAGGAGTTCATTCAGGATCGGCTGAAGATTTTTATTTGTCAACGCCTCATTAGAGCTGAATCAACGCAAGCTGTTCCTTTTTAAAACTTCGGATACCTCAGGATGACAGAATTGTTTGTTTGAAGAATAATTTCTGGATATTGTCGATACGCAGGAGGATCTTGACTGGTCGATGAATTGTCGCATAATCAAGTGGGAGTGTCAAACGAATCGATTTCATACGGCTGGATCAAGGATTGCCGATTTTTTTTTCTGAGCTAAGTATTATATTTGCTTGTGGTTTTTCAGTTAATTAGTTACGGTCAAAATACTGTGATTTTGCACACATTTTATTCTTTTTTTATTTGCTCATGTCTTTAATGACGTCATAGGCGCGTTACACAATTTTGTGCGATATTGCGCTATGCATTCTTAATTGTGTGCTGTATGGCTCTGAAACCTGGAGTACAACGAAAGGAGACGAAGCCTTGTTACAAACCTTTGAGAACAAAATTTTAAGACGCATCTTTGGACCAATTAGGGATACACAAAGTGGAGAGTGGAAAAGAAGAAGTAACAAAGACATTTATGATCTGTTTAAGTCCCCGCTAATCACTGGTATCATGAAGGCTAATAGACTACAATGGCTGGGGCATATAGAAAGAATGGAAGATAATAGGGAAACAAAACTCGCTTACACTCAGGAAATAAATGACCGTAGACCCCGAGGTAGACCCAGAAGGCGGTGGAGAGATAATACTTGTACAGACCTACAAGCACTTGGAATCAATGACTGCCAAGAGAAGGTCCACCAGAGAGATGAATGGAGACGGATTGTATTTGCAGCAAAGAACCTCAATGGCTCTGAAAGCTGAAGAAGAAGAAGAAGAAGAAGATTCTTAATTTTGGTGCGCATTATTTTAATTGTTTATTTAGTGATAATATTGTGCTTTTGACGGCTTCGTGGCTTAGAGGTTATGACTTTTCTCCGTAATCTCGTATGCTCTCGTGGGTAACGTGATGACTGTGAAAATCAGCAGTGGTTCGAATCGCATCGGTAACTTACGGGGTATGTGAGCCGGCCGTTCAGAAAGCAATGGCAAACTAGTGAGCGTAATCTTGCCAAGAAATCATCATACAGCTGAAAGATGCTGGTGTTAACAGCGATGTCCTGTAAAGGATATGAAAAAAAAAAATTGTGCTTTTACTAATTTCACTTATTTAAAGGACTTTAACTCTGTCTATATTTCTTTTACTGCGTTACTTATCTTATTTATTATAATAATATTTCGTTATTTATGAATTTGGAAGTTGTTGCAGGGAAATTAACTATTTCTTCCTACTTTCTGGTACTTTTCTCTTGTCGACTGTAATATTTATACGCCTTATTGCTTTTGTGCTAAATTTCTTTCAACATTTCTTGTGTACACTTAGTCATTGTAGGATAAACATAGCAACATGTCGATGCTACAAAACTTTCTACAAATATATTAAACTAACACAGTTTTCATAATTGAAAATGGCGAAGACATAGAAGACACTCTCATTACTGAACAAGCATTGGTCAATGGAGTATCAACGAAGTGTATTAGGGACACTAGTTCAGTTATTGCAGGAGTTGATAACAAACTGATCAACGAAAGGGATTACACAGGTAATAGTATTGGTTGCAGAACATTCGGGGGTACGGTAGAAATATACAAGACTGCGCGGGTCATGATTGAATGCCCTTATTACGAAGGCAGAATATGTGCAGCGGTATTACCAAACCATGGGTAGCGGGTAGGGGTACCCCCTATCAAAGGAGAAGTAAGGTGCCTCCTTCCCTCCGCTAGCCTACGGGACACCCTTGGGCAAGGTGGAGTACCCGTTTAGCCCCCCCCCCCCCCCAACAGGGTAACGTGAAGCCATGCGAGAAGGTGGTGGATTGGACTTGGGAGCAACCGACAGATAGTTGTTGGTTATGGTTTCAAGTCAGTGACGGTGGGCAGAGGATCTCTCAGTAGAGACAATGGCTACGGTCATCCGATCAGTATGGTCACTGCCAGGAAGGAAGAATGGTAGACTTCCCTCCTTATTGATTCCCCGGCAGAGGAGGCTCGTCAGCCTTGGTTGGTATCTCTTCTAAGAGAGGGAACTCTAAATCTCAAACCTCCGCTCCCTTGCGGGTATACCCATATGGGAAAGGCTTCGGGAGTAAACCCTGAGGACAAATCTGGAGATGGAGTCCCTAAGACAGTTCCATGTTGTAAACAACATAGTTCTGGCAACTCCTGCGACGGCACCGATGCCAAGTTGCATTGGTACTGCCTTTCCTTGGTCAACATCGGCGACGTGGAGAGGGGGAACTTGCTACTGGGCAACAGCTGGTTCTCCGATTTCCATTGCCCAGGCTTGTGCCCTGAAGAGGTCACTTCAGCACCGTGTAAAGCGGTGACACAACACGGGAAGCAGCATTTGCTGGTTATAAGTCTTAATGCTCGATTGGCGTAGAGCAAGGCGCCAGGGGCTACTTCCGACGGTGGGAGAGATCATCGTATCTCACTAGACAGCTACCGCCCGCCTAAGCTGGGCAGCCCCCAGTCAATAAGGTGTTGTCTCGCCACAGTTCATCTGCTCCTGAGGGTGTGTGGAGCTTAGGGGAAAATCCTGACACATGGACCGCAATCTATACACCTAGCAACAAGAAAAAAAAACAACCGGCAATAAGGCTGAGAACATGGAACGTAAGAACCATGACCCCTGGCATCTCAGACGATCTAAACGAGATTGTGGATGCCCGCAAAACTGCAGTGATAAACAACGAACTACTAAGACTGGGGATAGACATTGTCGCCCTGCAAGAGACCAGACTCCAAGAATCTGGAAGAGTCAAGGAGAGGGACTTCACTTTCTACTGGCATGGCAAGCCTTGCGGAGAGACCAGGGAGCATGGAGTTGGCTTCGCTATCAGAAACAAGCTGCTTAAATCCATCATACCACCAAGTGATGGCACTGAAAGAATACTGAAGCTCCAACTCCGGACAGAGGCAGGCCCAGTTAGAATTATAAGCATTTACGCCCCAACACTAACTGCAGCATCAGAATCTAAAGACAAGTTCTATGACGACCTTAGCACAGAAGTCAGTGAAATACCAGAGAAACAACATCTTTTTATCCTGGGAATTTCAATGCCAGGGTTGGCTCCAACCACAAATCGTGGCCTTCATGTCTAGGACAGTTTGGCGTTGGGAAGATCAATGACAATGGACAACGTCTCTTGGAATTCTGCAGCCACCATAATCTGTGCTTGTTCAACACCTTCTTTGACACGAAACCTCAACACAAGGTGTCATGGAGACACCCCAGATCAAAGAACTGGCACCAACTCGACCTGGTGCTCACTAAACGCAGCAACCTCCGCAATGTACGGCTGACTCGCAGCTACCATAGTGCTGACTGCGACACCGACCATTCACTCGTCTCCAGCAAGGTAAAGATAAAGCCCAAGAGAATCTACAGAAGCCGAACAGAAGGACGACCACGCATTGACACCAGCGGCACCCAAAATAAAGAGAAGGTCAACAAATTCATGCAGGCTCTAGCGGATACTCTGCCTGGCCCCACAAATGGAAATTCCACCGAGTGATGGAGTCATTTTCGCTACACCATCTACAATACAGCACTATCATCATTTGGAAAGAAGCAAACTAAGTCAACCGACTGGTTTGAAGCACACTCTGAAGAGATACTCCCAGTCCTGGAGATAAAGAGACATGCATTCTCAATGTATAAAACACCACCTTCAGAGAAAACACTGCAGGCATTGCGAACGGCCAGAAATAGAGTACAAAAGATGGCAAGAAGATGTGCGAACAGGTACTGGCTACAGCTCTCTGCTCAAATTCAAACTTGTGCAAACACTGAAAATATAAGAGGAATGTACGAGTGCATCAAGCAAGCTGTCGGTCCATCAAAAAATAAGATGGCCCCTTTACGATCAACTGAGGGGGTAATCATAAAAGATCGAGCGAAAAAAATGGATCGCTGGGTAGAACACTACTCAGAGCTATACTCAGATAACACTGTCAGCGAAGAAGCTCTGGAAACCATCGATCAACAGTCCGCTATGCATGCCCTGGATAACGAACCTTGTCTCACAGAAATCAGCGAAGCACTAGACTCTCTCAAATCCGGCAAGGCACCTGGAAAAGATAGTATTCCACCTGAGATTTTAAAATGTAGCAAAGAAACAATCATCCCAGAACTGTATGCAATATTTCAGCTCTGCTGAAAAGAAAAATCAATACCACAAGATATGAAAGACGCAAACATCGTTACCCTTTATAAAAACAAAGGCGACAGAAGCGACTGAAACAACTATCGCGGCATTTGCCTACTCAACATTACAGGCAAGATTTTTGCCAGAGTAATCCTTAAAAGATTATACATTCTTGCTGAAAGAATCTACCCCGAATCGCAGTGCGGATTTAGACCCAACAGGTCCACCATCGATATTATTTTCTCACCCCGGCAGCTCCAAGAGAAGTGCAAAGAACAGAGGAAGCCATTATATATTGCCTTCATCGACCCCACAAAGGCATTTGACCTCGTGAGCAGAAGCGGCCTTTTTAAGGTCATTGAAAAGGTTAGATGTCCACCCACCCTTCTTAGTCTCGTGAAATCATTCCACGAAAACATGCAGGGGACCATTTTATTTGACGGCTCAACATCCCGGTCATTCAGCATCAGCAGCGGAGTAAAGCAGGGCTGCGTGATGGCTCCTACACTCTTCGGTATCTTTTTCGCTGTTCTCTTAAGGCAGGCATTTAGGACTGCCACTGAAGGCATATACCTCCACACAAGATCTGATGGCACACTTTTTAACCCATCAAGACTGAAGGCAAAGACCAAAATAAGATCAACATGCGTAAGAGAACTACATTTTGCAGATGCTGCAGCACTGACTACTCATACAGCAGAAGATCTCCAAAGGCTCATAGATCGTTTTGCAGCCGCCTGCAAAGACTTTGGGCTCACCATTAGCCTAAATAAAACACAGGTGATGGAACAAGGTGCTGGTGCGCCTCCGTCAATCAACATTTCTAATTACGAATTGGAGGCCGTCCACGATTTTGTGTGTTTGGGGTCGACAATATCAGATAATCTTTCATTAGAGACAGAAATCGACAGACGCATTGGAAAGGCAGCCACAACATTTTCCAGGCTAGCTCAAAGAGTTTGGGAGAATAATAGACTAACAGAGCGTACAAAAGCTCAAGTATATAAAGCTTGTGTTGTTAGCACACTACTCTATGGGTCTGAATCCTGGACCCTGTACTCAAGACAGGAAAGGAAGTTGAATTCCTTCCACATGAGATGTCTGAGACGTATCCTGGGCATAACATGAAAGGACCACATAACAAACAAACAGGTGCTTGAAAGAGCAGATGTTACCACAGTGCACACCCTCCTCAAGCAGAGACGCCTCCGGTGGCTGGGCCACGTATCTCGAATGGAAGATGAACGTATTCCCAAAGATCTCCTTTATGGAGAACTAGCCACAGGAAAGAGGCCAACCGGAAGACCCCAAATGCGGTATAAGTGTGACAGAACGGCAATTCATTTGTGCGTTGTCGGGCGATATTCCACGTTATTCGGCGTCATCAGGGACTTTCCCGGCTATAAATAGATCGGGGATAGCCCAGCAGGAATTTTCCATCAGGAAGGTTCGAGAAACACCCGGATTCAGTTGACCAGGTTGTTTAGCACAGCACTAATTTCCCGTGCGGCTAGACCTAGAATTCCAGTGGGGGAAATAGAGTTTCTCGTGGAGTTGACACACGTCGTGAAACACTTATTTCTCGAGCGCATTCGTATGCACGAAGGAGAAATGCGGCTGGCACAGCTCATTCAATTTCTATCTCTCGTGTGAGAAGGTACGGCTTTTGGGGTAGCCGTGAACCCACTTCTTCACACACAACCAAGTTGCAGCGGACTGTCAATATTTCGCGACATACTGGCGTAGATAGTCATGGAAGCTTACTGGAAACAATCCACCGATTCAGGTACTCAATGTATTAGTTAATTTAACGTTGTAAATTGAGTGGAAATTGCGATCGTTCATAGCTAATTAAATATGCGGAGAGTTGCATAGATAATGAGTTGACCGATCAATAATCCAGTTGAAAGCGAGGGCAGCGCACAGCGGTGTGTGTACTTGTGTTTACAAGCCGGCGTGATCAGCTGTTTGTCAACTGCTTAGACCGAAAAGTCCATTAAAATTGGCAATTTGTGTTGTAGTGTTATTGATTGATTATAGTTCGTAATGGTAATAGGGAACAGTAAATTATGGTATAGCATGAACTTAATTGATGCTAGTCAGTAATTACGTTAGTCGAGCGCTGAAATTAGACAAGGTAAGTTGGTAGATGAAGAGTGAGTTAGTGAATCACTGATGTGATAGGGAAATAGAGCACGACGTGATTAACTCTAAGAAGTGATGTAGCTATTTTGTGTGTGAACTAAATAGTGAATACATTCGAGGAACTGGGAATTCATACGAAGGTAAATTCTTCAGTGGTGCTAGATAGATATACGATGTTGTTATCACGTATATACTAGGTCATGTTGAGTACTGCTTCTGTGAATACTGTACCGACCGCCGAAATGATTCGACGTGAGATAACACGGCTTTACCGTCGCGAAGTACATATGCGTTCTTCATGCTATTCTTCCTGTCCTGTTTTCTTCATACTTGCGTGAGTACGTCAGTGCTGATGTGAGGAAAGTATGCGGGGACAAATGGAGGACGAATGAGAATCGAGGACGAATGGGATATGGGAACTGCGTGTGAGTTATTCTTGTATGAGACTGGTATAACCAGGCCAGCAATGAAGTTCGGCCGGCCAAGGCTAATCCTCTTGGACAGGCAGAACAGGAGAGAACCTTGAACATGCGGGGAGCATGTTTTCGCTTGAAAGACTTCTTGACTCTAGGGAAGAGTCTAACAAGAAGAGTTTCGCTGGAAAGTGGGCAGGAGATCCCACTAGCGAAATAGAGTGTAGATATGTTCTATGGTCATGTATTGTTACTATATCCCAAATGATGATGCATGGATCGTTGTTTGATTATGCTTAGATGTATATTGTAAAGGGGATGGGGGTCTAGGGACACCTTACCTTGATGTTTAGTTCCAGTTATCTCTTGAACAACTACAGAATGACTTTAGCGACAAACGTTAGGTGAAGAGGGATAGGTGAAACGTTAGATCAGACTCGCCATTATTGATTCTCAATCTGTTTGACGGGCTGTTCTCGGAAAGGCCAACTGACATTGGACTGAACTTGATGCATTAATACTAACACCTTAGAGATGTTGCTCTACTTAGTTGTATAACTAGGTAGCTAGACTGAAGGTTGATTATTCATGGAGTTGATGCACATGAACCAATGTTTGGGCCGACTACTTTCACCGATTGCTCTTACTTTCAGGTGTTGCCTGTTAGAAACAGCCTATTACAAAGTTGTTTGCTGGGAAGCCACTGCGTGACCCATGGCAAGTGGTCACTATACCTACTGTACCACGCCAGACTGTGCTACATTATGTAAGCGGGAGAATCATCATGTATGACTCATACTCACCACGTGATTCTAGAACCGACAACAACACTAGTGGAAATAGATGGTTTGTTTCTCCATATTAGACTGTGATTAAGACTATTTCAGACTAAAGTTCATCTATCAGGGCAATCTTGCCGAGGTATACTGAAGGTTGATTTGCTACGGAGCTATGATGGCAGGCTCACTCCAGAGAGACTTACCAAGGTGGGGTAGGCGCAGCTCTGGGAGCTCATCAAGTCCAAATCAATGTGTTTCCGCCTAAACGTGGGACAAGCCAGGCAAAGATTGGCCCAAATCAAAGGGGCTGTAACTACGTTGGCACTAGTGTTCGGTCATGACTAGACCCACACCAGCTGGCGTATTTTCTTACTAGAACTTGGAAGGGTAGAAAGGTCAACTCATCCTGACCTTTATGAACCTTGTATGCTGAATATGAATTAGTCCTGACGCAATGATCCGACTAATTGAATCTTCTAGAAATAGAGACATTATGTTTTGTTATCAAGCTCAACCAGGTTTCAAGATATGTGCGGGACTCCGAGGGAGTCTGAACATGTGACTGTGTAGTGACTTTTGAACTCAGTTACAGGAACATTGGTGTTTTTCTAGTGACTGTGTTGACTGGTTGCAGTGCTGATTCATTGCCCAATCGGGGGTAAAAGATTCTACTACGGGACCATTAGATTGGTCAATTGCTACTTCTAGGAACATCTAGAAATTAACTGGGGTCGCCTCAAGGAATAGGGTCTCCATAACAGGCTTACGTTGGTAACTGTGAAAGTTGGTCACAGTGATTCATCAAGGCAGAGCAGACGAGAGGTTCATCCAGCAGTCTGTGGTCCGAAGAGGTAGTTCCTCTGACATCTGATCTTAGCTCTGGGGACGGAGTGGTCTCCAAAGGTTCCAGTCATCAGTCTGGAAGAGAGCCGGGTGAGTGTCGGACTGACTGGACGGGGCATCTGTCTCAACTCTGCACGTCAGCCTCATGATGATACAAGGAGCATCTCTGTCTCTGATTCTGTCTCTAACCTATTTTCTGCTATTGTAAATAGTTTATACTATCAGGGTGTTCATTTCCTACCTATTGTCTTTAGGGTAGAATAAACTTTGTTGATGTTGACTGATTCTTTGTACCGTGATTGAATGTGGTCTCGGACGATGCCTAAGTGTTTATTGTTCCACAGGAGTAGGTAGTTAGTGGGGGTCTAGAATCTGGAGGGGCTTGTAGACATATTTAACTAACCAGAGGTCAACCGCAGAGTAAATTGTGTATCTACCTACCCAACCCCTGGGGTTAGTATACACGGGAGTGCTAGAGACACCTAGGGTGTGGTTAACTCTCACTACCCCAGGCGATCTTGTCACAATAAGGATGTGTGTAAACAAGATATGAAAACCACTGGAATAGATCCAGACACGTAGGAGAGAGTTGCAACAGACAGATGCTCCTAGAGAAAAGATGTACGAAACGGACTGGTGCTCTTTGAGCGCAATCTGATCCAACAAACTGAGGATAGGCGGCACAGGCTCAAAGCGCAGTCACTTACTGCGGGACCTGCCTCGTCTTACAGATTGTTAGCCTTGAATGATGTGTGAATGAACTAATGTATGAAAGAGAGTGATACATGGGGCAGAATGTTAGACTGGCCTGCGTGTCCAATTCTTAACCCTTTGAAAATAAAGTTTGTTCGTTCGTTCGTTTGATGCGGAAACTGTGACAGAGATTGTCACTCTCGCATTGGACTATACAGTCACTAGCGGTGCTGCCAGACACCTCCCAAGCGGCACAACTCTATAGTCCTTCAGGACTGAAAGAGGCCTACTACTACAACTACTATTACCAAACCCTGGTGTTGGGTTAATAATTGGTAATATCCCGTATGCCAAAGATTTCGTTTGGAAAGTGGCCATTGAACATAAGCCTGACAAGACACTTACAAGAACCCAAGTGCAAATGACGCATAAAGAAGAAGAAAATACTCAAGTTAAGCAGGTTACATCAACTGCTGACGAACATGATGTAACACAGAAGACTGATAACACAACAGAAAAGAAGTATATAAAACAAATCAAAAGAGATTATATGTCTTTAAATGACATCTTTCTGAAACATCCCAAAAGGAAACCAAAAGTTAAACGCACTGGTTGTTGCACGCAAAAGGTACATGCTCAACACACAAGGCCCATTAAACAGTCAAAATGGGATCTTATAACCATGTTTGTTGCTCAAATCATGACTGTGGTTAAGCCGATCATATCACAGGTTATGTCGTGTGTGTAAAGAATGAATGTCGTAGTAGATATTTGTTCTTCTTTACCACTTTAGTGTCGTCCCTGGAGTGATGGGAATCAACACCCACATTTGTTTTAATTCAATATCTCTATTCTGGAGATATCCAGCAGACTCCGTCCACACACTCCCTCAATCCGAGGACACCTTCTTCTCACTCTTACTCACTCCTGGATCATGCCCCCTCTCATTCTTCCCCAACATAACATACTTGACAACTCTCGCTTCAACAAATAAAAACAAGAAATTTATTAAAGCAAAGAGTATATGTAGGAGAAGTGTGTGTGTATAAGGTGTAGAATGTGTGACGTGTACTCTAAAGTGTCTATAGACTCAGATCAGTGTTCAAGAGTATAGGCATTCTCGTCCCTGTGCTGAAGACACACCAGCACCATGTATCCCATACAAGTATCCTCACCAAGGTGATGCTCCTCCGGTCGCGTGAAGACTTCCTCCGTTGTCTCTGGAACCACTAGGATGCTCGGCCACCCCTGACAAACACTGTCTAATGAGAGTCTTCAATCTGATTTACACAATAAATGTCTTCTGTTATTTAACTGATTGTTGATCAGAAAATTCTAATCCTATTGTCACTGTTATTGGAGAAATCTTAATGGATCTAGAGTCACTGGTTCTAAAGATTCCTCATATTAACACCACAATCTAACTGTTCTTGGTATCAGTATAAATTATACAATGTTCTGACTGTTCATTGATACATCTATCACTTAGCTAAACATCAATCTCATCAGCATGTCCTGCTCAGCAGAAGCCAGGTTCCCGCAAACCAACTTGGGTATACGCCCCATGTAGCGGCCTCTCAGAAACCTATGTCTTCAAATTCTGAGCCATCATCTTCTAAATTTGTGTTAGCTTCAGTGTTTAAAATCATAGCACACATACGTGGACCTGTCAATGGAACCTGTAGAATAGAGAATACTATGGTGAGGGCAACTCAGTCTTGGCCGGAATTAGGTAAGTGTAGGCCAATAGAAGCACTCAGATCTATAACAGAGATCTGATCTCTGTCATACGGCCAAATAACTCAATCATATGATCTGAGACATGGCAACACCAGGAAAGAATAAAGGAACGGGTAGAAACCCAGCAGATGCCCTACTGGAAGATCCTACCATTTCACATTCCTCTCCTCCCTCTCAACCATCCTTAATCTCTCTAATTATTATTCCACTACATTGTCCTCAACTCCTTGAGTTAAATGATATATCACACAAGCTAGTTGAAGCCACACAATAGAAAACTAGTGCCGACGCTCCTATGATACTTTCTAGCACCGCACTTATAGAACATTCTATCACTAATCATAAGGCGTTATATCACTGCACCTATAATACATTATATCACCTCACAGTACTGTATTCTATTCCTAACATACTCTTAAGTTAGATATGATTATTTGCCTACCATATGCCTATTCCTGTTGCTACTCGAGAAACTAGGCAATCAGACTGGATTTATGTCCGCGGATAACTATCACCACTTAGACATTCTAGTCCCTCTTATATAACACAACTCGGAATAATGCACCGATCCTAACGCTTCAGAATGTTTTCCAACTCCCTTCACTTGTTTACCGCAACTGGGTTTTATGTGGGTGCTTGAGTGACGTCACCAAAAAGACCAGACGCCAATCAGTCCAGAATCTGGCTTTGTCCTCCTGTTTCTAGACTAACCGGAGTCAATTCGCTGTCAAGTTTACTTTGATCTGGGGAGTTCTTTGTCTCATACAACAAATATCCTGGCTGTCTGTGAGCCAGAGACCTTCTCCCTCACATCACAGAATCCTTCCGACCTCTAGCAGATATTCTGTCCATCACTTTCAACGGCCGACTCCCGCTTTGATGACAGATGACGCCAGTGCACATTCCTCGAACAACAACCTGCCAACAAAATGTCGACCCTGTGTAGACATCGCGACGCGACTCACTTTGATCTCATACACAAATGATGACCAGGTGCAGACAGTTTTAACGACGTATTTTCCTCAGTTTGTTCAACATCAAAGGGTCAATTGTGTTTGCAAACTAATGTCGGGCTTGGTTGTCATCGATCGCAACTAACAAGTTTATTTTTTCTCGCGACAGGATATAGGCGTCATCACGAACACGTACACACGAACAAGAAGATATGTTATTTGTACCAGTACAAATATGTACGCGCAAGTCAAAACAAATGGTTTAAACTGTTGTGTACAAACAGAAATATATTTTATGAACTTGATAAGTAAAGGCAAAGAGCATTACAGAAATGTTTCATAATTTCCAATCAGTGTACATTGAACCAATAAGGCAATTTAACACATATACAGCGTGTACGTAGCTTCATTCTTGTAACATGTGAAGTATTCTGGTTTAGAATATTTCTCCAGACTTATACTTGTTTTATTTTAGGAAGGACGGACAACAAAGAACATGGACAGACCGCAATAAATAGAAGAACTAAAATGGACACTGGAAATATCAAAATAATACAGTGGAACTGCAGAGATATCAAATACAACCTCCCAGACATCATGAAACAACTGGGGAGCCAGAACCGCAAGTATGCCCTGCAGGAAACCCACTTGAAACCAAATCAAAAGTATAGCTGCCCTGGGTTCACAATGATTAGACAGAAAAGATCAGTTATCAGTTATCAGTTATCAGTTGGGGTATCTTCGTTGCACTCAGGACATGTCCATAGGTGCTCAGATCCTCCCCCCAGCATATGCATCAGCGTCCGGTGGCTAATAGTGCCAGTTCTGTGTTGGTTGACGAGGCGCATTGTTTTCCCGATGTACCTCTCGCGTCTGGCTGTGCCGATTCTTACTCCCAGGTCTTTCATCCTGGACAGCGATGTGGAATCCTTGACGTCAAAGTCCTCTGTTCTCGCCATATCTTTAAGGACGTTAATAACATCGGCACGATCCATGGGCTGGCCATCTACAGGGGGTGCAGAGCCAGCTAGTTTGTCAGCTCGTTCATTTCCCTCGACTCCCGCATGTCCCGGAACGAAGATGAAGGTGACTTTACGGACAACATACTTCCGCAGCGATTCAGTCCACTGTCTGCGTACAGCTCCAGCTTCGATCTTCTGAATCATGCTCATTGAATCACTTAGTACACACACGTTGGTATAATGCTGTGACTCCAGCCATATGAAAGCCTTTGTAACTGCCATCACCTCCATCGTCATGCTGCTCGTGGTCATAGAGTGGGCACCATTGGATTTTTGAACGGTTCGGCCCACTGCACGGGCTGTAGACAGGAACATGAAAGGAGATGGGGTCGCCTTGCTAGTACACAAACAGTTCCAAATGGTGACACAAGAAATATTCCTAACAAAGAGCTTAGAGTGTATCTGTGCGACGATTACAGGGAACCCTAAAAACCTAACACATACATATACCAATATATACTGTCCTAGAGGAGTAATTGAGGATAAAGATACCCTTGAAATACAGAGCAGACTTACAACAGAAGCCCTGATAGTGGGAGACTTCAACAGTCACCACACAACATGGGGTGTTAGAAAGAGCAACATGGTTAGCACTAAACTCATGGAGTTCATTAAGGACAACCAGTTGGCAGTAATCGATCATTAGACTACAACCAGGATTGACAGACTCCCTATATTCAGTGCAAATGCTCGGGAATTTCACTAGGGGAAACAGACACGACATAAAAGAGGCAATATTAGCGACAGCCACCAACCTCAGGCACATGGGATGTCAAATCATCATCGGATGGATACAAGCCAACAGGGGTATCCGTGGAAACGAAAAAGCAGGCAGAGCAGCGAAAAGATGACTAACCAGCAGCAATAAAATCAGCACAGGTTTAAGAAAAGTAGAAGGAAAGTGTGTCATCAAAAGCTACATACTCCAAGAATGGAGGAAACAGTGGAGAGAACACTTGAGGTGTGCATGCATAGCAGGTACAAGGTGAACCCAGTTACAAGTCGCAAGTTAATAACAACATGAAAGCAACAGAAAGCTGTGGAAAAGCAGACTGGGAAACTGAAAAGATACAAGAGAAAAAAAACCCATTCAGCATAGCATGCCTAGAAAACAACACCTTTGAACATCATTTATTAGCATGTTTAGTTTAGTTTAGTCGATGGATCAACATCACGGCACACTGGTGCAACCCGTATGTGCTCCATTCTCTTATAACTCAAACCTAAGTCTGGAAAAACTCAGCTTAGTGCACGAATTCCGTAGCACCGGCGAGGATCCTAAAATACTTTGGGTAGATCTTTAACTAGAAATTTTGCCCGGGCAGCGCCGTTAGGTCACTGTTTTTCGATTTCCTGCCAAGGGAATTTTTACGTGCGTAACAATACACACGGGCGTCCGATCTCACTACCCAGAGACCAGTTGACATTTTATTACTAGAAGTCCATGTTTGCCCTATTCAGCTCGTAATCTCTGTTGTGCATCTTCCATATGATGTTATAAATGCCTCTAAATATTTAAATATATGCATTTATATAAACAAATAACCCTCTTTCCCGTGTATATTAAGCAAATAACCCACGACCCCATGTATATGATTAATTAAGTCACCCACGCCCCAATTTATATATTAAGCAAATAATCTACGACCCCGTTTGTGTAAACAAATAACCCACGACCCCTTTTATATAATCAAATAACACATCGCTTAAGTGACAAATCTGCAAGCAATCATGTATAATAGACAAGAAAAATCAGAACATCGTTTATAACAGACAAGTGTTGATACCTGGGCTTGTGAGGCGAGCAAAGAATTGTAGCACTGCAATTTGCCATACATGTCACAAGAAGCGGCTAAGAAGAGTTGGCATGAGAGTGGTAACATCGTCCTCCAGTCATGAACTAGTCTACACATGGTTTGGGGTAAATTTTTCAAGGCTTATAATCTATTGGTAAATGTAAAGAAGAAGGAAGGAGAGCATGCCAAACATGTAAGAGTCGACCAAGGAGAGCTGGCGTGACTAGCTAATTCACCCAGTCGAAAACTTTAGCTGCAACGTGATGCCAATCATAAGTAAGTCGAGAGAGAGAGAAAAAAAAAACAAAAAAAAAACAAACACACACACACACACACATATTTATATACACACACACAAACACACACACACACAAATATATATATATATATATATATATATATATATATATATATATATATATATATATATATATATATATATATATATATATCTTATATATAAAAGAGACTGTATGTATGTGTGTATGTCCTTTATGCGTTCGCGAACGGTCCATCCGATTGAGATGAAATTTTCTACACGTCTTCCTCTCATTCTCGCGCTGCCAACTGTCATATTTTTTTTAGTGTAAAATCGGCTACTTACTTAATATTATTTAATATTTGATTTTTCATTATACGTTCTATATAGTGAAGGGACTTAACTCTAGAAAAGTTATTTCAAGGGGCATAACTTTTAATAACATTGCTGTATACCTTATAATCATATTGTTGCATCGTTTTCAAAGATTTATAAACTCTTTGTCTATAGTTATATACAGGCATTTGAGTTATAATAAATAGTGATATAATCTTTAAGGCATTTTCAAAGTTTTCATAAAAATAATGCATAATGCATAACATTGTAACTCAACTTTTTATGCTAAAGAAGTTATCTACAGTCATGTAGGTGATTAAAAACAGTTATCATTAAAAAAATAATGGATGGTGTGTGGAAGGACATTCTTTTAAGTAACTTTTTTTGTTGTTGTATGAATTTAATGAGACGCTCCCCGCCAGGAGCTGGGCGAAGCCACGCCGGGTCAGATAGATAGACAGACCCACCTTTTCGCTGCAGTTGAGATAAAGGCATAGCGTTATAATGCACCACTGTACATAAGATTGAAGAACACGAAGAAGCAGAAGTAAACAGAGGATATCGGCAACGCAGCAGAAGGAAGACGGAAGCCAAGAAAGAGGAAGAAGAAAGAGGGAAGAATAAGAAGGACGCAGCCCGAAGTGTAAAGAGGGCAGAATAAGACAGTAGCGGAAGATAAAGCAGAAAAAAGAAGAGACAACGAAGACTAGACTAGAAAGAAGAGTGCGAAATAAGAAAGACGAGAAAGCAAAAACAGAAGAAGAAGGTCGATGCGGACAGGAAGAAAGGAAGCCACAGAAAGAAGCAACAACAAGACGCAGAAGAACTAACAGAAAAGCCGAAGAAAGCGGGCGAAGAAGACAGAATGAAACGCACGAAGAAAAAGAATAAAGAATAATATAAAGAGACATAATGAGGTCGAAAGCCTCATAATAAGTACCTAAGCCGAACTGTATGATCGCATAATAAACCAATCAAAAGCAGTGAGCTGTCGAAGAGACGATCGACGAAGGAGAGACGCATAAAGAAATCACGCTCCATAATTTCATCCATAAAGCAGAAAGCCGGCCAATAAGACAAAGCACGTAAGACCGCAAGGAAGAAAAGAAGCAAGCAGGAGGTGAGAATCAGAATCACGTGTTCATACTCAGCACCTCACTCATTCACGTTATGACATCCTCCTCAATACACAGCACTGCTTCCTCTAACTCATTCCATACTCACTCTTCCCCCCCCCGACTCTCTAACGCCGCCCGTCCTCCTCAATACAAGCACATTACCGCCGTTACCATAATCACTCAATCGCGTCTCTAAAGACTGTAGGGTTCTCCCTCCTCCTCCCTCCTCCTTCTCCCTCCTCCTCCCTCCTCCTCCTCCCTCCTACTCCCTACTCCTCCCTCTTCTTCCTCCTCCCTCCTCCTCCCTCATACTCCTCTCTCCTCCTCCTAATCCCTACTCCTCCCTCTTATTCCTCCCTACTCCTCCTCCCTCCTCTTCCCTCCTCCACCTCCCTCTTCCTCCTCCCTCCTCCTACTCCTCCTTTTTCTTCTTCTGCTACTGCTGCTGCCGCCGCTCCATTTACCCAAGTTAATTGTTGGGGGAAGATGTAAAGATCTTTCAAGTGCTCTTTCTAATGCTTTTTGTAAGTTGGTCTTCGTTTATCTAAGGTTGTTCTAACTGCAACCAATAAATGATTAGACAGACAGGCAGGCAGACAGACAGACAGACAGACAGACAGACAGACAGACAGACAGACAGACAGACAGACAGACAGATAGTCGGGAACGGGAACTTATATGACTACTTATATGAATTAAATGAGATGCTCCCCATCAGGGGTTTGGCGATGCCGGGCCGGGTCAGACAGACAGACAGACAGACAGACAGACAGACAGACAGACAGACAGATAGTTGGGAACGGGAACAAGAACTTACATGACTACTTATATGAATTAAATGAGATGCTCCCCACCAGGGCCTGGGCGAAGCCGGGCCGGGTATGCTAATATATATATATATATATATATATATATATATATATATATATATATATATATATATATATATATATGACTGCCGGCCTATCTATCTATCTATCTATCTATCTATCTATCTATCTATCTATCTATCTATCTATCTATCTATCTGTCTGTCCGTCCGTCCGTCCGTCCGTCCGTCTGTCTTTCTGTCTGTCTGTCTGTCTGTCTGTCTGTCTACCCATCTACCCATCTGTCTGTCTGTCTGTCTGTCTGTCTGCCTGTCTGTCGGTCCATCTATCTATCCATCTATCTATCCATCTGTCTATCCAACTACCCATCTATCCATATACCCATCTACCCATCTACCCATCTACCCATCTGTCTGTCTGTCTGTCTGTCTGTCAATCGTTCTTACAGTCCGTCAGTCTATCTATCCATTTATCCATCCATCCATCTATCCATCCATACATCCATCCATCCATCCATCTGTCTGTGTCTGTGTATCTGTCTAACTGTCCGAATATCTATCTATTCATTTATCCATATATGCATTCATTCATTCATCTATACATTAATCCATCTATTCTTAAGTTCCTTAGTCTATCCATTCATCTATCCACTTATCCGTCTGCCCGTCTGTCTACCTGAAAATCCACCAGTCTATAGTCACACACAGAGCAGGTTTTACCATCATCAAAAGTAAGACTAGGTCAAATAAGATAGAATTAATGACGTTTAAAATCCATGACCTAGTCAGGTTGTAATCATTGCAAATATGTGACCTCTGTATTTCCATTTGATTTCGTAATCAGTAATCCCCAGGTTTTTTCCTCTGTGGTAATCACCATCATCAAGTGCCTTGCCAAAAACACAAGCCTGTCATGTCGATCCTCAAACTCGGTCCTTGTAGTTCCGAATCTATTCTATTGATATGTTTCATCCAATGCCTCTATCTTAAAACATCTTGCTTCATTTCTCTTTGTCTGCCTGAGATTTCTTCTACTCATGATCTTTCCAGTGTTCACAAAGTTCTTCACTGCCTCTGTTGCCATTATATAATCAATGAATATTGTTTCTTTTACATATGATTGTGTATAATTGTCTGTTTTTATTATCCCATGCCCAGCAATGTGTGGAGCTATATTTATAATACAGTGATACCTCGGCGTTCGTTGAATTCGGTTATCATATGTTTCGAGTTTTGTCAATTTTTTTTTCCACGAAAAGTTTGTATCGGTTTTCGTCAGTTGCCTCAGATTTCGTCGACGTGCCCATGTGACCTCGCTAACAATTTTTTCGAAAACAAAGGGCAGCTACGCTTTCCAGTGTTTTTGTGCTTGTAATACAAAAATTGATAATTTAAAAAAAAAAAGATTGCGAATGCTAATACTACAATTGACTGCTACCTTGCCGTCTTAACAGACGATATTTTGTAAAATGAAGTTGTACCTCTCCATAACACAAAGCCTAGGTAGAATTTAGAGATCATGTTTTCCCCATGCAACATGACCCCTCTCTCGTCCTGCCTAGTTTACCCCAGATGAAAGGTGACATCAATACGTTTGGAACAAGACAAACTGCAGAAGCTGCCTGATCAGTAAATCCTACAATTCCCCCCCCCCACCCCCACCCAGCTATACAGCCATGTCTTACAATTCCCCTCCCAGCTCAACAGACATAGCTTACAATTCCTGTCCCAGCTCTACAATCATGTCTTACTATTCCCCTCCCAGTTCTACAACCATGTCTTACAATTCCCCACACAACCCTACAGCCATGTCTTACAATTCCCCACACAACCCTACAGCCATGTCTTACAATTCCCCACACAACCCTGTCAAAGATCTACATAAGAGTTTACAGAGTTAAGAGTATAAGAAATATAGCTAAGACAGAGACCATTAGAGAACACCAGACAAGCGCTATAAATAGCTGTACAACAGGACACACTTGTGTCAACCAAGAGGGCATTGAGTGCAAGTGAGCGAAGGTTTCCCCAAGACACTAGGAAACTCGCCTCGACGAGTAACCATGGAGTACACGTTACTCAAGTTAACTGACCAGCGTGCTGGGACACCACGCACGCAAGACTCGCCAGCGCACGGAGGATCCAACGTCCGTGTTTGAACACGCAACTAGAAGCGTGGGACAGACGGGGACTGAGACGGCTAGAGAACAGACGTGTTCCTTTTGAATACTATAAGTTTATAGACAATAGTGATTGTTAGGCTTTAGATTCCATTCAGTGATTAATAGTATCATTATCACCTCTTCATTGCATCTGTATAACGTACCATGATGTTTATTGTCAATGAAGTATTCCGATCGCAGAGCTTGTTTGTAATCAGCTCTAAATAAATTGTATCCCTTTTGCAAACGACACGAGTTATTATTTCGTGTGGTGCAAAATTAGGGGAGTCCTGAAACACCTGTCGCAAGCAAGTCGCTGACAGGCAGGACCCCATTTGGTGTCAGAAGTCCCTGAACCAACGTCAACATCACCATTTGGCATTATTTTGTGTTAAAAATACCTAAAACTAACGTGAATTAATTACCATACAATGTCAGAAATAATTCTGTTTTGCGAGTGAACGTTAGTGATCAACACCATTACTACTTGATAATTAATACGGTACCATTTGTGGAGCTTGAACCACAATGAAGAAAGAATAATTTACAAGTTGTGTTATTCTACGGAAATTAATAGGAAATGTGTATGAATTTGTGGTAATGAAAATGTATACAAATATGTATTTAAATTGTCAAGCAAACCATCGTGTACATTTCATTTTCTGTGATACAGCCATTAACGTCACCATTCATCACCTGTTTTTCTAGTTGCTCAATGGATTCTATATCTGATTGTTGGAGAAACTTCGCAAAAGGGGTCGGGACTGTGGATATCACCAGTGTTTTTTCCAATATTTTGAAAGCTTCGGCAAAATTGAATAGTCAAGATGCACGGTTAATTAGTGCTTTATCAAAATTGAAATATTTATTCAGCGTTCCACCTATTTTGCGTTTGCCTAACCAAAATCTTACCTACTTTTTACGTACAGACGCAAGTGCCATTTCCATATCAGGAATCCTAGGGCAGTTTTACGAAGGGAAGTTCCACCCAGTAATGTGCGTAAGTCGGAAGATCAGCCCAGCTGAATCGAGATACTCAGCATCCGAATTGGAGGGCCTTAGCTTAATCTATTGTGTTAGAAAACTTCATAGGTTTCTGGCAGGAGCACAGTTTGTGATCCAGACCGACAATTCTCCGCTTTCTGTTATGCAGTCTGGCATTCCCCAGAACAATAGGGTCTACATATGGGCCTTAATACTGCAGAACTATGCCTTTACCATACAGCATTTGAAGGGGAGTTTGAACTCTTTGGCAGACACCCTGAGTCGACCGTCAAACATTGAAATACCTGAGGTACAGGAAGAGATAGACCAGAGATCACCAGAAACAGTGACACTGTAATTGCTATTTAGATCAGTGCCGTATGTGGTGAAAAAGTTACACTGTAAGTGCGTTATCAT
Source organism: Cepaea nemoralis (assembly GCA_014155875.1). NCBI lineage: Eukaryota > Metazoa > Mollusca > Gastropoda > Stylommatophora > Helicidae > Cepaea > Cepaea nemoralis. Next base: position 186,386 of record JACEFZ010021039.1, read on the forward strand.
CGCCAAGCGTTAAACTGTGTAAGAGTAACAATGCCTTTATGAGTAAAACGAACAGACGCATAAGTAGTATGTCTACATCGCTAACACATATATAAGCCATATTTACATTGAAGTGTTAGATGTGATCCTACATAGACTAGTAGGGAACTATATATATAAGCACTATCCAGGAAGGAGAGCATATAAGACTTTGTCTAAACGAACTATGTTATGAAAATAGTCTACAAAGAACAGTGCTCCATCATCACACCCGAAAGGACGTCATTAGTTTAGTGTAATTATATATAAAAGTAAATGTGATATGTATATAACATTCTTTTTCTTATAAACAGTAAGCATAACTTCATTTTTGTATTAATAATTGAATTGCAAAATGTTTAAGTACATATATAACTTTATTTATCTCACGTGATAGTTATAAGTCACCTAGATTTAGTTAAGAACCCATTTAATTTAACACCTATATTAGAAATGCAATTATTAGATATTACTTTACCTTATCACCGCGTAAACATAATCAGTTATAAATTCATTTATTTAAAATATCATTTCTAAACTATCCCAACCATTTAGGAATTAACATCATTTCATGTACCAATAACACTTGAAGGTAACTAACCCATTTTGCTTAAATGTAATTAATTAGTTAGATTATTTCCCTTAGGTTAAATTTAGAACAGCACACCAAAGTACATCACTTAGTTAGATTACTTAGTATTACAGGATCGGTAACAAACCATCCTCACAAACTTATATATTTTGTATAGGCAGGACCCCATTTGCATAGGCATGACACGTGCAAAGAAACGGGACAGTCATTTGGCGTGAAAACTTGTAGAATTCAGCCAATCATTTAGTGTAAATATGTAATGTTCATTTACTTGATATTATGAACCATATTTTAATGACGAATGAATGTCTTAACATAACGATGGCATGAAAGTGAATGAAAGATGTGTAAATGAGAGGAGAGAATGAATACAATAGTAAACATTGAAAGAGAGAGAAAGAGAGAGAGAGAGGTAGCGGCAAAATATTTTTTCGTTCACCGCTTAAAACGTCTTGTTGTGACTTGTCTGTGTCAATCTGTGTAACCAATGTGTTGTCAAGTTTTAAGTGTGTTACTGCAATACTTTAGTAGTAGTATATACAGAAACTACTTTGAGCATCTTGAAACGGAATTGTGGTCATAAATAAGAATAATAGACATTTGTAGCCACAATAAAACGATTTACGGCGCTCGAAGGAATACACACATATAGAATAGTAACGCATACACGTGTTAGCAAATTAAGTACACTGCAGTTTATTAGAAAACACGCAAACAAACAGGAAAACGAACACATAAATGTTGCATACACCATTAGCTTCAAAGAACAGTAACTCAAGTCAGACGACACAATAACTTCTTAAAAACCTTTATGTAACATTGAAAATATTTATTCACAAGCGGAAGCTAGAAGGTGAAGAGTAGAACTTAATGTATACGAGTTGGGGCGGATATTATTGGGAACATGAACATTCGATGCTCATGTGTTGTACTCATAACAGAGTCAACTTGTATTGGGTTGTCATGTTGGGCAATATGAGGACAGGTCAAAAGACATACGTCAACGGACAGAAGTCAGAAGACATAGGGTCATAAGACGGAAGTCAGGACATAAGTCATAAGACAACGGTTCTGGATCAAAACAATTCCCAAAAAGATCTATAGCCAACTTTAGTGATACGATGGGCTACTCAATTAGCAGGGTGAATTAATAGAACAATGTGAGTAAGGAAACAAGAGAGTGTGTTCTATCCACAGAAGAGAGATTTACAACTTATGAGATCTTTGACAAAATTGGACAGCCAATTTCTCAGTGACCATACAACGTGTTACAGGCACCAGTTAAAGGGTTGTAACACTAGTCAGAGAAGAGAGGAGCCTGTCAAAGTTCTACATAAGAGTTTACAGAGTTAAGAATATAAGAAATAGAGCTAAGACAGAGACCATTAGAGAACACCAGACAAGCGCTATAAATAGCTTTACAACAGGAAACACTTGTGTCAACCAAGAGGGCATTGAGTGCAAGTGAGCCAGGGTTTCCCCAAGACACTAGGAAACTCGCCTCGACGAATAACCATGGAGTACAGGTTACTCAAGTTAACTGACCAGCGTGCTGGGACACTACGCACGCAAGATTGGCCAGCGCACGAAGGATCCAACGTCCGTGTTTGAACACGCAACTAGAAGCGTGGGACAGACGGGGACTGAGACGGCTAGAGAACAGACGTGTTCCTTTTGAATACTATGAGTTTATAGACAATAGTGATTGTTAGGCTTTAGATTCCATTCAGTGATTAATAGTATCATTATCACCTCTTCATTGCATCTGTATAACGTACCATGATGTTTATTGTCAATGAAGTATTCCGCTCGCAGAGCTTGTTTGTAATCAGCTCTAAATAAATTGTATCCCTTTTGCAAACGACACGAGTTATTATTTCGTGTGGTGCAAAAGTAGGGAAGTCCTGAAACACCTGACGCAAGCAAGTCGCTGACAGGCAGGACCCCATTTGGTGTCAAAAGTCCCTGAACCAATGTCAACATCACCATTTGGCATTATTTTGTGTTAAAAATACCTAAAACTAACGTGAATTAATTACCATACAATGTCAGAAATAATTCTGTTTTGCGAGTGAACGTTAGTGATCAACACCATTACTACTTGATAATTAATACGGTACCATTTGTGGAGCTTGAACCACAATGAAGAAAGAATAATTTACAAGTTGTGTTATTCTACGGAAATTAATAGGAAATGTGTATGAATTTGTGGTAATGAAAATGTATACAAATATGTATTTAAATTGTCAAGCAAACCATCGTGTACATTTCATTTTCTGTGATACAGCCATTAACGTCACCATTCATCACCTGTTTTTCTAGTTGCTCAATGGATTCTATATCTGATTGTTGGAGAAACTTCGCAAAAGGGGTCGGGACTGTGGATATCACCAGTGTTTTTTCCAATATTTTGAAAGCTTCGGCAAAATTGAATAGTCAAGACGCACGGTTAATTAGTGTTTTATCAAAATTGAAATATTTATTCAGCGTTCCACCTATTTTGCGTTTGCCTAACCAAAATCTTACCTACTTTTTACGTACAGACGCAAGTGCCATTTCCATATCAGGAATCCTAGGGCAGTTTTACGAAGGGAAGTTCCACCCAGTAATGTGCGTAAGTCGGAAGATCAGCCCAGCTGAATCGAGATACTCAGCATCCGAATTGGAGGGCCTTAGCTTAATCTATTGTGTTAGAAAACTTCATAAGTTTCTGGCAGGAGCACAGTTTGTGATCCAGACCGACAATTCTCCGCTTTCTGTTATGCAGTCTGGCATTCCCCAGAACAATAGGGTCTACATATGGGCCTTAATACTGCAGAACTATGCCTTTACCATACAGCATTTGAAGGGGAGTTTGAACTCTTTGGCAGACACCCTGAGTCGACCGTCAAACATTGAAATACCTGAGGTACAGGAAGAGATAGACCAGAGATCACCAGAAACAGTGACACTGTAATTGCTATTTAGATCAGTGCCGTATGTGGTGGAAAGTTACACTGTAAGTGCGTTATCATCGCCAAGCGTTAAACTGTGTAAGAGTAACAATGCCTTTATGAGTAAAACGAACAGACGCATAAGTAGTATGTCTACATCGCTAACACATATATAAGCCATATTTACATTGAAGTGTTAGATGTGATCCTACATAGACTAGTAGGGAACTATATATATAAGCACTATCCAGGAAGGAGAGCATATAAGACTTTGTCTAAACGAACTATGTTATGAAAATAGTCTACAAAGAACAGTGCTCCATCATCACACCCGAAAGGACGTCATTAGTTTAGTGTAATTATATATAAAAGTAAATGTGATATGTATATAACATTCTTTTTTCTTATAAACAGTACGCATAACTTCATTTTTGTATTAATAATTGAATTGCAAAATGTTTAAGTACATATATAACTTTATTTATCTCATGTGATAGTTATAAGTCACCTAGATTTAGTTAAGAACCCATTTAATTTAACACCTATATTAGAAATGCAATTATTAGATATTACTTTACCTTATCACCGCGTAAACATAATCAGTTATAAATTCATTTATTTAAAATATCATTTCTAAACTAACCCAACCATTTAGGAATTAACATCATTTCATGTACCAATAACACTTGAAGGTAACTAACCCATTTTGCTTAAATGTAATTAATTAGTTAGATTATTTCCCTTAGGTTAAATTTAGAACAGCACACCAAAGTACATCACTTAGTTAGATTACTTAGTATTACAGGATCGGTAACAAACCATCCTCACAAACTTGTATATTTTGTATAGGCAGGACCCCATTTGCATAGGCATGACACGTGCAAAGAAACGGGACAGTCATTTGGCGTGAAAACTTGTAGAATTCAGCCAATCATTTAGTGTAAATATGTAATGTTCATTTACTTGATATTATGAACCATATTTTAATGACGAATGAATGTCTTAACATAACGATGGCATGAAAGTGAATGAAAGATGTGTAAATGAGAGGAGAGAATGAATACAATAGTAAACATTGAAAGAGAGAGAAAGAGAGAGGTAGCGGCAAAATATTTTTTCGTTCACCGCTTAAAACGTCTTGTTGTGACTTGTCTGTGTCAATCTGTGTAACCAATGTGTTGTCAAGTTTTAAGTGTGTTACTGCAATACTTTAGTAGTAGTATATACAGAAACTACTTTGAGCATCTTGAAACGGAATTGTGGTCATAAATAAGAATAATAGACATTTGTAGCCACAATAAAACGATTTACGGCGCTCGAAGGAATACACACATATAGAATAGTAACGCATACACGTGTTAGCAAATTAAGTACACTGCAGTTTATTAGAAAACACGCAAACAAACAGGAAAACGAACACATAAATGTTGCATACACCATTAGCTTCAAAGAACAGTAACTCAAGTCAGACGACACAATAACTTCTTAAAAACCTTTATGTAACATTGAAAATATTTATTCACAAGCGGAAGCTAGAAGGTGAAGAGTAGAACTTAATGTATACGAGTTGGGGCGGATATTATTGGGGACATGAACATTCGATGCTCATGTGTTGTACTCATAACAGAGTCAACTTGTATTGGGTTGTCATGTTGGGCAATATGAGGACAGGTCAAAAGACATACGTCAACGGACAGAAGTCAGAAGACATAGGGTCATAAGACGGAAGTCAGGACATAAGTCATAAGACAACGGTTCTGGATCAAAACAATTCCCAAAAAGATCTATAGCCAACTTTAGTGATACGATGGGCTACTCAATTAGCAGGGTGAATTAATAGAACAATGTGAGTAAGGAAACAAGAGAGTGTGTTCTATCCACAGAAGAGAGATTTACAACTTATGAGATCTTTGACAAAATTGGACAGCCAATTTCTCAGTGACCATACAACGTGTTACAGGCACCAGTTAAAGGGTTGTAACACTAGTCAGAGAGGAGAGGAGCCTGTCAAAGTTCTACATAAGAGTTTACAGAGTTAAGAATATAAGAAATAGAGCTAAGACAGAGACCATTAGAGAACACCAGACAAGCGCTATAAATAGCTTTACAACAGGAAACACTTGTGTCAACCAAGAGGGCATTGAGTGCAAGTGAGCCAGGGTTTCCCAAGACACTAGGAAACTCGCCTCGACGAGTAACCATGGAGTACAGGTTACTCAAGTTAACTGACCAGCGTGCTGGGACACTACGCACGCAAGATTGGCCAGCGCACGAAGGATCCAACGTCCGTGTTTGAACACGCAACTAGAAGCGTGGGACAGACGGGGACTGAGACGGCTAGAGAACAGACGTGTTCCTTTTGAATACTATGAGTTTATAGACAATAGTGATTGTTAGGCTTTAGATTCCATTCAGTGATTAATAGTATCATTATCACCTCTTCATTGCATCTGTATAACGTACCATGATGTTTATTGTCAATGAAGTATTCCGCTCGCAGAGCTTGTTTGTAATCAGCTCTAAATAAATTGTATCCCTTTTGCAAACGACACGAGTTATTATTTCGTGTGGTGCAAAAGTAGGGAAGTCCTGAAACACCTGTCGCAAGCAAGTCGATGAAAGGCCTTGTCTTACAATTCCCCACACAACCCTACAGTCATGTCTTACAATTCCCCACACAACCCTTCAGCCATGTCTTACAATTCCCCACACAACCCTACAGCCATGTCTTACAATTCCCCACACAACCCTACAGCCATGTCTTACAATTCCCCACACAACCCTATAGCCATGTCTTACAATTCCCCACACAACCCTACAGCCATGTCTTACAATTCCCCGCACAACCTTACAGCCATGTCTTACAATTCCCCACACAACCCTACAGCCATGTCTTACAATTCCCCACACAACCTTACAGCCATGTCATACAGTTCCCCACACAACCCTACAGCCATGTCTTACAATTCCCCACACAACCCTACAGTCATGTCTTACAATTCCCCACACAACCCTACAGCCATGTCTTACAATTCCCCACACAACCCTACAACCATGTCTTACAATTCCCCACACAACCCTACAGCCATGTCTTACAATTCCCCACACAACCCTACAGCCATGTCTTACAATTCCCCACACAACCCTACAGCCATGTCTTACAATTCCCCATACAACCCTACAGCCATGTCTTACAATTCCCCACACAACCCTACAGCCATGTCTTACAATTCCCCACACAACCCTACAGCCATCTCTTACAATTCCCCACACAATCCTACAGCCATGTCTTACAATTCCCCACACAACCCTACAGCCATGTCTTACAATTCCCCACACAACTCTACAGCCATGTCTTACAATTCCCCACACAACCCTACAGTCATGTCTTACAATTCCCCACACAACCCTACAGCCATGTCTTACAATTCCCCACACAACCCTACAGCCATGTCTTACAATTCCCCACACAACCCTACAGCCATGTCTTACAATTCCCCACACAACCCTACAGCCATGTCTTACAATTCCCCACACAACCCTACAGCCATGTCTTACAATTCCCCACACAACTCTACAGCCATGTCATACAATTCCCCACACAACCCTACAGCCATGTCTTACAATTCCCCACACAACCCTACAGTCATGTCTTGCAATTAACCACACAACCCTACAGTCATGTCTTACAATTCCCCACACAACCCTACAGCCATGTCTTACAATTCCCCACACAACCCTACAGCCATGTCTTACAATTCCCCACACAACCCTACAGCCATCTCTTACAATTCCCCACACAACCCTACAGCCATTTCTTACAATTCCCCACACAACCCTACAGCCATGTCTTACAATTCCCCACACAACTCTACAGCCATGTCTTACAATTCCCCACACAACTCTACAGCCATGTCATACAATTCCCCACACAACCCTACAGCCATGTCTTACAATTCCCCACACAACCCTACAGTCATGTCTTGCAATTCCCCACACAACCCTACAGCCATGTCTTACAATTCCCCACACAACTCTACAGCCATGTCTTACAATTCCCCACACAACTCTACAGCCATGTCATACAATTCCCCACACAACCCTACAGCCATGTCTTACAATTCCCCACACAACCCTACAGTCATGTCTTGCAATTCCCCACACAACCCTACAGCCATGTCTTACAATTCCCCACACAGCCCTACAGCCATGTCTTACAATTCCCCACCCAACCCTACAGTCATGTCTTACAATTCCCCACATCTCCCTACAATCATACCTTACAATTCTCCTTCCAACCCACGGCCATATCTGACAATTGCCCTTCCAACCCTACAGTAATGTCTTACAATTCCCCTCCCAAACCTACAGTAGTGTTGTCCATTTCCCCGCCCAACCCTACTGCCATGTCTTATAATTCCCCTCCCTGCCCTACAGTCATGTCTTACATTTCCCCTTCCCGACCGGATTTTAATAAATAGACCCGGCCTGCCCTCTCGACTCAGCCTAAAATAAGAACCAGCAAATATTCCGTAAAGTGAAGGAACCATATACGAATCACATCTACAGGCGTGTATAATAGTCATGAGCCTTTTACTGGTGGATTTCATCGTAAAGTTTAACCATATTATTTTTACCCCATAACGGATATGATTTTGTCTACCGCATACCTACCCTGAACAGTGATCCGGGAGTATATTGTGATCTGTTTACACATACTGTAACCTGACACAATACTGCACTGATTGGAAACGAATTTAGCATAGGATGTGTACAAACTCCAGTTCATGTTGATTCGTTCGAACGTAAAGAGACGGATGTAAAACTTAAGACGGTTTTATACTTGTCTCTTTATTTGTTTGTTTGTTGTTATTACTCATTGTATCTTCGTTCCTTGTTATTTCTCTTTGTTTTTGTTAATTGTTATTCCGCCTGATTAGGTTGTTCATTGCGATTCCTCTTTAGTTTAGTTTAGTCGACGGATCAACATTATGGCACACGGGTGTAACCCATAAGTGCCCTGTTTACTCCTATCTCAAGCGTGATTCCAGAGAATCTCAGCTCAGTGCACGAACTCCGTAGCACCGGCGAAGATCCTTGTTCATTGTTATTCCTTTTTACGCCTTCATTCATTATTATTCCTATTTATATGGTCATTCATTACTATTCGACTGTGTTTCTTTATTCATTGGTGTTCCTCTTTATGCGTTTGCTCATTGATAGTCCTCTGTATATTGTTATCCATTGTTATTCCTCTTTATGTGTTTGTTCATTGATATTCCTCTTTATCTCTTTGTTCATTGATAAATCCTCTTTATGTTTTAGTTCATTATCATTCCTTTTTATATTTTTGTTCATTGTCTTTATGTGCTATTTTAATGATATTTAACTTTACGTCTTAGTTCATTGACATTCCTCTTTATATTGTTGTTCATTGATATTCCTCTTTATATTGTTGTTCAATGATATTCCTCTTTATGACTTAGCTTATTGATATTCCTTTTTATACTGTTGTTTATTGATATTCCCCTTTATAATGTTGTTCATTGATATCCCTCTTTATATTGTTGTTAATTGATATCCCTCTTTATGTTTTACTTCATTGATATTCATCTTTATATTTTTGTTCATCGATATTCGTCTTTATGTCTACGTTTATTGATATTCCTCTATATATTGTTCATTGCAAGTCCTCTTTATATTTTTCATTGATATTCCTCTTTATATTGTTGTTCATGGACAGTCCTCTTTATATTGTTGTTCATTTATATTAGTCTTTATATTGTTTTTATTTGATATTCCTCTTTATATTTTTGTTCATTGATATTCCTCTGTATGTCTTAGTTCAATGATATTCCTCTTTATACGTTATTTTCTTGATATTCCTCTTCATATTGTTCTTTTATATTCCTCTTTACAATGTTGTTCATTGATATTTCTCTTTATATTGTTGTGCATTATATTGCTCTTTATATTGTTCATTGATAGTCCTCTTTATATTTTTTTTTATTGATATTCCTCTTTATATTTTTAATTGATATTCCTCTTTATATTGTTGTTCATTAATTGTCCTCTGTATATTATTATTCATTGATATTCCTCTTTATATTGTCGTTCATTGATATTCCTCTATTTCCATTATGGATCATTTATAATCCTCTTTAATTGTTAATCATTGATACTCCTCTTTATATTGTTATTCATTGGTATTCCTCTTTATATTTTTGTTCATTGATATCCATCTTTATATTATTGTTTATTTATATCCCTCTTTATGTCTTAGTTCATTGATATTACTCTTTATATTGTTGTTCATTGATATTCCTCTTTATGTGTTATTTTATTGATATTCCTCTTTATAGTGTTCATTGATATTCCTCTTTATATGTTTGTTTATTAATATTTCTGCTGATATCTTAGTTCATTTATATTCCTCTTTATATTGTTGTTCACCTGCTTTCTGTTAGTGCTAAATTTTGGGCGGCGCTTACCAAACCCGACTCCCCACATTGTGTCAACGGCTTCGGACGGAAGAGCGCAATTGGGAGGGTACAAGACTTATCCTGGTGCGAGGAAATGCAACCTAAAGACAAAATGTCATGGCAGGGCAGACCAGGCCCTAAGCCTTGGTTGGCAGCTGATCTAGGATCGAAGCTCCGACATGCGGACAGTTAGAGCATTGCTTTGCTGATCCGGCAGCTTCTGCAGCTTGTCTTGTTCCAGATGTATTGATGTTATCTTTCCTCTGGAGTGAACTAGGCAGGCCGAGAGAGGGATCATGCTGCATGGGCGACACAAGGTCTCTATATTTTAGCCCTGGCTTTGTGCTATGGAGAGGCAATAACCCCATCCCTGGTCTTAACCGGTCTCGGAATCAAAGCGACAGGTAACATTTACGGGTTATAAGTCCTTGTCAATTGGCATAGACATGGGGCGCCACGGGTTGCCTCTGACGGTGGGAGACACCTGCAGGTGTCACTGATCAGCTACCGCCCTCCTCAAGCTGGTCAGCCTCCGGCCAGTTGGGTGCTGAACCGCCACAGCCTGCCTGCTTCAATGGGTGCTTGGGGCTAGGAAAAAAAATCTGAATCGCAGGCTGTAAAACCAATGCACAAGATACTAATTAAAGGGAAATATAAATCTTAAGCTACAGCTTGCAACCTGGAACGTAAGAACCATGTTTCCAGGATTTTCCACTGACTTGACGAATATTAACGATGTGAGAAAAACGGCTGTGATTGATACCAAACTCAATCGTCTTAACATTGATATTGCTGACCTGCAGGAGACTCGCTTCGCTAAAGAAGGGTCACTCGGGGAAAACAATTACACCTTTTTTGGAAGGGTAGAGGTCAGGCAGAAAAATGATAACACGGTGTGCGCTTTGCAGTGAAGAATTCGCTACTGGGAATGATTTAAATTCCAGCTGGAGGTAACGAAGGACTATTATCCCTGCGCTTGGTAACCACATAGAACGATTATTACTGCATATGCAAAGACACTCGCTTCCTCTGATAATGTGAAGGATTCGTTCTATGAAGAGTTAAACTCTGTGATCAAGGCAGTTCCAAAATCCGACTACATTTATATGCTCGGTGATTTCAATGCTCGTGTGGGCAAGGACTCGAGTTCATGGCCAGTGTTTCTTGGAAAATACAACATTGGCCGCATGAATGAAAATGGGCAAAGGCTGCTGGAGCATCCCACTAGAAATGACCTATGTATTACAAACTCCTTTCTTAAAACAAAAGAGCTGCATATGGTCACATGGAAACATCCAAGACCGGCCATTGGCATCAGCTGGACTTCATCATCACACGTAGACAAAATCAGAACCATACACCATTAACTCGAAGTTACCACAGTGCTGAATGTGATACGGATCATTCTTTGGTTGTTGCAAGGGTTAGACTGAGACCAAGAGAATCTACACTGCTAAACACAAATGTAGCTTCAGGCTTAATATTATTAACACTCACGATCCTGAAAAATGCTTTGAGTTTCAACAGCAACCTACAGACGCTTTCACTGATACTTCAGAAAATTGTACAGTAAGTGAGAAGTGCGGTAAACTTAAGGAAACATTGACAAAATTGCGGTAGGGGTTTACGGCACTGTGAATCACAAGAGTCGGGACTAGTTTGTGGCAAACAGCCAGACACTGCAGCCCTTGATTGATAAAAAGAAGATAGCTCTCTTAAGAAAAAAGGAAAGAACAACGCGTAACACACTCAGTGAGCTGAAGCAAGCTAGGAAGGATGTGAAAAATTCTGCCAGGTAGAGTGCAAATGACTATTGGATCAAGTTATGTGAGTCCATTCAAAACGCAAGTGATAAGGGAAACATCGGAAGCATGTATAAAGGGATAGAGAAAACCTGTGGCCCAATGATAAAAAAAAGAGCACCACTGAAAACAGTGACTGGAGAAATCATCACTTATAAGAAACAGCATATGGATAGACGAGTAGAGCACTATTTGAAGCTTTACTCAAGTGAGACCAAACTAGCGGATGATGCTCCCATCGCCATAGAGGCCCTGCCAAACCTTGACCAACTGGACACATTTCCTACCATAACAGAAGTTAAGTGTGCTATAAATGAACTTGCATCTTGCAAGGCTCCAGCTAACAATGGGATTCCAATAGAGGTTATCAAGAGTGGACAAGACACACTCACTCTAAAGATCCACCAGCTAATAGAGCTATGCTGGCAAGAAGGACAAGTCTCACCGTATTTCGATTGTGTGTATTGTTGGGAAAGTATTTGCCAGAATTGTTCTGCGCAGACTGCAAGTCATAGGAGATCAAGTCTACCCCGAATCACAATGCGGCTTCCGACAGAACCGGTCTACTATTGATATGATATTCTCATTGCGACAAATGCAAGAGAAATGCCGGGAACAAAATCAACCACTGTTTATTGATTTAAAGGCATTTTATTTAGTTATTCGTGAGGGTCTGTTCAAGTCACTAAATATGATTGGTTGCCCGCCACCTCTTCTGTCCATTGTGGAATCGTTCCACACAGGTATGAAGGGTATAATCAAATTTGATGGTGCAACTTCAGAAGAGTTTGAAATCAAGAGTGGAGTCAGGCAAGGTTGTACACTATCCCCCACCCTCTTTGGAATATACTTTTCACTTCTACTGAAACATGCCTTTCGTGATCAGGATGCCGACATATACACTCACTCACGCTCAGATAGCGGCCTTTATAATGCTCAGAGATTGAAGGCCAAGACCAAAGTTAGGAGGGTACTAATCAGAGAGTTGCTTTTTGCGGATGATGCTGCAATTACGACACACTCTAAGGAAGAATTACAACATCTACTATCTGCATTCCCCAATGCTAGTTCTGAATTTGGTTTAACAATTAACAAAAAGAAGACACAGATTATGTCACAAGGTGCACATGGGTTCCATCAATCTTTATTGACGACGCCGAACTTGATATAGTAGACCATTTTACATATCTAGGATCAGAAGTAAATAGCAAATTATCCCTAGATCAGGAAATCAACATCAGGATTGGCAAGGCAGCAACAACAATGAACATGTTAGCAAACAGAGTCTGGGAGAACAGGAAGCTTACTGCCAAAACAAAAGTCCTAGTCTACCAAGCCTGTGTCCTTAGTACTCTTCTTTATGGCAGTGAAACCTGGACAACTTACTCACGCCAAGAGAAACGTTTAAACAGCTTTCATATGCGCTGTCTGCGAAGAATACTTGGTATTAAGTGGCAAGACAAAATCACAAATACTGAAGTATTGGAAAGATCAGGTTGTGTGACGGTTTATTCCATACTCAGTCTTCGTAGACTTAGATGGATAGGACACGTTAGGAGGATGGATGATAGTAGAATACCAAAGGACATCTTGTTTGGTGAATTACAGATGAGTAGGAGATCTCAGGGTCGGCCTCTGCAACGATACAAAGATGTGTGTAAGCGGAACATGACTGATACAGACATTGATAATGCATATTGGGAGTAAGTCGCCGCTGAACGTGTTGCATGAAGGGCAATTATCAGAAATGGAATAAAGACAAAGGAGAAAATGATTGCAGATAAAGCACACACAAAGCTTGAGAGACGTAAGATGGTGCATGATGATGGAAATGACCATGTTGTCACATGCATCCAATGTGCACGAACATTTACAGCACGATTTGGGCTAATCAGTCACATTCGCCACCGCCATGGATTATAATTATTAAGGATTTCTGAAGCACAATGTACCAAACTATCGACTGTCAAGGCGCAAAGGTGCCAATGATTGTTGTTTATTTATATTCGTCTTTATCTGTTAGTTTATTGATATTCCTCTTTATTTTGTTGTTCATTGATATTTCTCTTTATATTGTTGTTCATTGATATTCCTCTTTATATGTTATTTTATTGATATTCCTCTTTATATTGCTCATGATATTTCACTTTATATTATTGTTCATTGACATCCCTCTTTATATTGTTGTTCATTGATATCCCTATTTATATCATTATTCAGGAATATTCCTCTTTATATTGTTGTTCACTGATATTCCTTCCTATGTCTTAGTTCATTGTTATTCCCCTCTGTGTGTTTGTTCAATGATATTAGACCACATAGATGACGACTCACAGAATTACTAATAAACTAAAACCACTCATTAGCTTGTCTTAGGCCAGCATGGCTGAACAGATAAGCACGCTCAGTCTTAAACTTCCGGTCGGCTGGTGCCGAGGTAGCGGATCCAACCCCTACACTGGTCAGTTAAACTAAAATGTTGATTTCTTGACTTGGGGACGTAACCTACAAGTACCGCAGAAGTTCTTCTTCTTCTTCTTCTTTCGTTCGCTTGAGATATGTCTATAACTGCAATGCTGCCTCTTGTATGAATTGAACTGTCTTTTTCAGTTCACACAACGGTCCATAGAGTTTATCTTCCACTGTCGTCTCTCTAGGCCAGAAGGTTTGCCTAGATATGTTATATTTTGGGCAGTCTTGGAGTATGTGCTCTGCTGTCTGCGACGCCAATCCACATGTGCACATGGCTGTTTCACCAATCTTGAATTTTGTATACATGTGGTTGCGTAATCTATTGTGCCCTGTTCTGAGGCGCAAAATAATGACTTGTTCTGGTCTGTCCATAACGTAGAGCAGGTTTTGGTGGCTTTCTGACTGATTTGATCCTTCTTTTCTTTTGGTGGTATGTAACGGGCACACCAGGCTGTTTTTCTTTGGCTCCTTCCTAAGCTAATTGATCAGCTCTGTTGTTTCCGGGTACTCCACAGTGGGATGGTATCCACTGTATGGTGACCTTATGCTGACTGCTAAGTTCAGAAAGTAGTGTCCTTAGTACTGGCAATTTCCCAGACAGGAGCGTCTCAAGTACTGATTTTGCATCTGTCAATAGCACCACAGGTTGTGTACCATTGCTGGTATTTAGTAATTTCTCTGTTGCTATCTTGATTGCCTCAATTTCAGCATCGTAGTTATGGCAGTACTTTCCTGTCGGTACTCTAGCTGTGTCCCTAGTATTATTTAGGTATTCTATGTACACTCCCGCTCCTCCATTCCGAACAGCATTTTGTGCTGACCCATCTGTGTAGACTCGGATCCAGAGGTCCTCTGGGTATTCTTCATCAAGGAAGCTGAGAGTGGCTGTTCTGCGCTGTACACCGTTCTGTTCTTCCGTGTCAAATATTCCTCTCACTTTTGTCTGGATTTGTAATGATAGTCTATGCTCATCTTTCCATGGAGTTAATTCTGGAATAGTTGTTAGGGAGATACCAACTGTGGGCAGATCGGTGGTTTCTCTGCAGAGTCGTTTGGCCTTGTGGATAAAACTACTTCTTTTCAACCGCCCCATAGCTAGGTTTTCAAATCTGTTCTTCATAGGGTGGCCTGGCAAGCTGAGGAACTTTTCTGCTTGTATTAGCGTTTTCGTATCTCTGCGCTCACTCAGTGCTTGTGTCCTCCCCATCTTCTCCATTTCCACTATAGAGGTTGATCTCATCCCTCCTGTGGTGACTCTAAGTGCTTGATTTTGCACTTTGTCCAGCTCTTGTAGTGTGGTTTTTGATGCCGAACACCACGCAGTTGACCCGTATTCCAGGTGTGGTCGTATGCTCTGTTGATAAACTTTGCTAAGTATTTTCCCACTGGCTCCCCATGTGGTTCCACTTAGCTTTCTCAGGATGGCTATTTTCCTTCTGGTTTTTGCTACTGCTTTGTTGTTGTGCTTTCTCCATGTCAGCCTGCCATCAGATGTTACTACAAGGTATGTTGGTTCTTTATCTTCGCTTAGGGGTGTTCCATTTATCTGGATGGTCCCTGCCTTTTGTTTTGGAGAGAGTAAATAGGGTGGTGCTGCACTTGTCAGTGTTTATGCTGACACACCATCTATTTGCCCATGTAACAAATGTGTCTACAGCTTTTTGTAGCAATCTGGTGGCCACTGATGCATGTTCATTTGTGCTCCATAGAACCAGGTCATCGGCATACATTGCCGCTTTAATTATATGCGGTAGATTAGCAACGAGATCATTGATGAAGATTAGAAAAAGTGTGGGGGACAAGACTCCGCCCTGGGGAACATCGTGACGCGGTAGCACTTTCTTGCGCTTTAGTCCATCTATCTGTACTCGGGCTATTCTGTTGTGCAAGTATGCTTTCACCCATTTATACATTCTTCCATTGACTTTGCAGTTTCTCAGTTTATTCATCAGACCTTCTTTCCAGACTTTGTCAAAAGCTTTCTTCAAATCTATCCATGCCGCAAGCACCAGCTTCTTCTCTTGGAATGCATCCTCAATTTCTTGAGAGAGGTAGGTTGTCTGATCTTCCGTAGAGTAGCACTGCCTAAAGCCAGCCTGCTGTGGCACAATGATGATGTTACTTTCAATGTACCACTGCAGTCTGTGATTGATGATGTGCTCCAGTGTTTTGCAGAGACAGCTGGTGAGGCTAATTGGTCTGTAGCTAGAGGCAATGGAACTGTCTTTCCCTGATTTTAGGAGGGGTATCATGATTGCTTCTCTCCAGGCTTGTGGAACACTGCCTAAGGTCCAACTGTTATTGAAGATCTGCAACAGCTTTGCTTTGGCCTCTGTTCCTAGGTTTCTGATCATTTCATTGGAGATACCATCAGCTCCTGGTGACTTTCTCATTTTCAGTTTTGATATTGCTAGCTCCAGTTCGCTGACTGTGATGTGTGCCTACCGGACCGCATGTACTATTTCCTTCTGTCCTTATGTTGCCGTTTCTCTCGAATCTCTTGTTGTTTCTCTGGACTAATTTTGACATTGTTATCTTGTGCGAATGAATCCACAAAATGGTCAGCTGCTTGCTTTCTTGTTAAGATGTTTCCATCTTTATGTAGTGCAATTTTTGAGTTTCTCCCTTTGCCCTCATCGTTAAGTTGTTTTATTAGCTTCCACAATGTCCTTGTGTCTCTTTCAAAGTTCAGAGACTCTGTTTTTTCCTGCCAGCTTTTCCGTCTAGCCTGCAGTTTGGCCCTTTGGAATTTGGCTTTTGCGTGCTGGAATTTATTGTGGTGCACTTGGCTGGGTGTGGTCTCTGCTTGCTTTCTACACACTTCCACATCATTATCCAACTGTTCCAGTTCACTACTCCAGTAGGGTTTATATTGTTTACGGGCTCCTCTTGGTACTGTTTCTCGCGCTGCCTGTAGTATGCATTTCCCAAACACTTCAAGTACTTTATTTATGTCTTTCTCAGTGTTCAGGTTTCTAACCAGTACGCTGGTAGCGATTCTTGTACATTGCCCAGTCTGCTTTCTTGTAGTTCCACCTCGAGAGGGTGCTGCTTTCACTTACAAGCTCATTTTCTAAAATTAGAAAGACTGGCCGATGGTCGCTGCCACCAAGTTGTTTCCCAACAATTCGTGTAATGTTCCACTCCATATCTGGTGAATGAAAAGCCAGGTCAGGTGTAGTTGTAGTGTGCCATGATCTCGAGTAGAAAGTATGTGGGTCGGACGGCTTGTTAACCAAGATGAATCTATTCTCATCATGCCAGTTTTCCAGTCTCTCTCCTCTCTGGTCCATGTGATCATAGCCCCAACTCTACGAGTGGCTGTTGAAATCGCCACATACAATCATTTTATTCTGTTAATGGTAGTGTGTCCAGTGCCTGTGGGCGGTCACTTGGACAGTAGTAATTGATCAGATGTAGGTCTGTATAGCCTGTCTTAAGTTTAGGTTCTGATACTCAGCCCCTTCCATGTAGACTTCGATTTGGGAAGCAGTGATGTTATTTTTTACAAGGGTAAGTATCCCACCTTTTCGCCTGTCCCTTTGGTCAGATCGGTAACTTTGGTAGGCTCTGATTTTGAAGGCTATATTTTCGTTGAGGTGATTTTCTTGCAAACAACATATGCTTACTTTTTCTTGGTCCAGGATGTTTTCTAATTCTATTTTGTTTTGTTGCTGACTCCCTCCGCATTCCAGTGCATTATTTTAAGTCTTTGTTTAGTGTGGCCAGCCGTTCTATTCTCATGTCCCCTGGCTCCACAGGACATCTGAGAAGGACCTCCAGTAGTTGGGGTTGGACCCTTTCGGCCTCTACAACGATACAAAGATGTGTGTAAGCGGAACATGACTGATACAGGCATTGATAATGCATATTGGGAGCTGTCGTAGTAATCCTTTATTACTTTAGTGTCGTCCCTGGAGTGAGGGGAATCAACACCAACATTTTTATTAACCCAATATTATTGTCCTAGAGAAATCACCAGATTCCGTCCACAAAGCTCCGTCAGTTTGCAGACACCTCTTTCTTACTCTCACTCACCCCTAGATTATGCCCCCTCTCACTCTTCCCCAACACAACATACTCAACAACTCTAGCTTTAACAAATAAATACAAAATAATTTTTTAAAGCAAAGAGTATGTGTGTGAGAAGTGTGTGTGTGTGTGTAATGTGTAGAATGTATGTCGAATTCTAGTGTGTCTGTAGATTCAGAGCAGCAGATCAGGAGCCAAGTCAGATGATCATCATAGCAAGGGTACGCCACAGCATGATAGCTTAGTACGTGAACACCTCACCCATTGATGCGTCTCTTCTTCCAGACGTTGACTTTCTCCGGGATCCACTGGGTCGACTAGATGCATGATCCTTCGAAAATAGTTATTGTATAACCTTAATCATGGATCTGTCACTCACTGTAAAGACTAAGGTCCCTATAACTCAGATAAGTACGGATCGCTATACCGTGAAAACTAGGTTTCAATGTCACAGGTCTCACATTTGTTCTAATCCATTTTCATAGATTGTCACACACAAACGGTTCTAAAGTACTTCTTCACTGTACTAAATTATTCCAGAGAACGCCATGTTCAATGTTCTTTTCTATTCACTAGTGTTCAGTGGTATGTGGTGAAGAACCGAGTATCCCCCAACTTGGGTGAATCCCTATTGTAAATGAATCGTTTATAATATTTTGCTCAACTGAGCCAGTTTCGTATGGACCCTCTGGATCCTAGGCCTAGCATAAACAGTGCTGACCGTACTTTCTTCTGGGTATTTATTCATCTTATAAAATAAAGTGAATGTTCATTTGATGTTCTTCTTAATGAGAGTTGACCTCCATAAAGCCCAGTGTAGAGCTTCCTCATAGACGTAGGGGAACCTGTCAGAGAAAGAGACCACATCTGGTGAAGGCCGCCTGATACTTATCCCAACTAGCTGAATGTAGGCCAACTGCCTTGCTCAGAGATTTATCAGTGAACTAACCTCTGGTCGTGGATCAGAGTGGCTCATCACCTCAATCTGAATCAGGTTAAGACAAGGAAAGACCAATAGACATAGTGCAGAACCCCAGTAGGCACCCAACTGGAAGATCCCACTATTAGACATTTCCCCCATATCCCAACCCACTACACTTATTCTCACTAGCAGCGCTAATTCTTACTTCACTCTAGCTAGTTTTAACAAGGCTACTGCTTATATTAATTATGCCTAAATACACTATATAGAGTACCTTATGAAACACCGCATTACTCCTGGATGGCCTCTACAATTTGCCATAAAGACACATGTTATTTAATCTTTAATTAATCTAACACTGTAGAGCTCTCCGAACTTCATAACTGCAGTAACGAAACACGTCAATCCTAGTCAACTTTCGGGTCTACACTAACTGTAAACAAGTCATGTTTTTGTCAAAGAGCCTTGAATGTTCTAGTGAAGTCTTTGATGTCAACACATCAGATGGTTCCAAGGGCAGACTATCCATTTTCAGAAATCTTATCTCCCTTTTGTTTAATCATTGCAAAAGTTGTCTCCCTCTGTTTTGACAACCAAAACAAGCCCGCGTGTCACAACCACATGCCTACAATTTCTTGACTTGTGGGGAACTTCAAAGCCGACTCCACTGCCTGATCTTACCGACTCCCCGTAGTAAACAACTGCAGCTGTGAATCAGACTGTCTGTATTATCTGTATCATTTGATTGGTAATCTGCAGTGATTTTCACGACAGGAGCAAGTCGCCGCTGAACGTGTTGCATGGAGGGCAATTATCAGAAATGTAATAAAGACAAAGGAGAAAATGATTGCAGATAAAGCACACACAGAGCTTGAGAGACGTAAGATGGTGCATGATGATGGAAATGACCATGTTGTCACATGCATCCAATGTGCACGAACATTTACAGCACGATTTGGGCTAATCAGTCACATTCGCCACCGCCATGGATTATAATTATTAAGGATTTCTGAAGCACAATGTACCAAACTATCGACTGTCAAGGCGCAAAGGTGCCAATGTTTGTTGTTTATTTATATTCGTCTTTATCTGTTAGTTTATTGATATTCCTCTTTATTTTGTTGTTCATTGATATTTCTCTTTATATTGTTGTTCATTGATATTCCTCTTTATATGTTATTATATTGATATTCCTCTTTATATTGCTCATGATATTTCACTTTATATTATTGTTCATTGACATCCCTCTTTATATTGTTGTTCATTGATATCCCTTTTTATATCGTTATTCATGGATATTCCTCTTTATATTGTTGTTCACTGATATTCCTTCCTATGTCTTAGTTCATTGTTATTCCCATCTGTGTGTTTGTTCAATGATATTAGACCACATAGATGACGACTCACAGAATTACTAATAAACTAAAACCATTCATTAACTTGTCTTAGGCCAGCATGGCTGAACAGATAAGCACGCTCAGTCTTAAACTTCCGGTCGGCTGGTGCCGAGGTAGCGGATCCAACCCCTACACTGGTCAGTTAAACTAACATGTTGATTTCTTGACTTGGGGACGTAAATTACAAGTACCGCAGAAGTGAGAGTGGGTTCGCCTGATGGCGATGGACACTGGTAATAGGGAAAGATAATTCACGAGCACAAACCAGGCCATAGCACTAGCAGAAGTATCACATGTGTGGACACTGCTTGAGTTCACAACGAGCGAATGCAAAAAAAAAAAACAACTTTCTAAAAAACCTCCAACTTTCCGGTTTGCTTGTGCCGAGGTAGTGGGTTCAACCCCTGTAGAGCACATGTGTGGACACATCTAGTGTTCAAAATGAGAGAACGCGAAACAAAATTTAAAAACAACATTTGGAAGGAAGTTTCCTGCTACGGGTATGTGATATCATAGCGACTTTCCATTTTCTGGCCAAACTTTCCCTCACTTTGGCAAGCGCTGAGTCAAGTAATTGAACCCACCCCCGACCGTGCACATTATATTACCATCGCAGTTCGCTATCAACTTCGCTGACTGGCGCCTGCAAAAATTAGAAGATCTAACATGGAATGACAGGATCTATAATGTGGAAATTAGTGGAATAATGTGAGAATTAGAACTTGACAATGTCCAGACAATAAGAAGTGTTAGTAGTAAAGCTAAGTTAGTTGCATAGCCTTTACAGAACGTCCAGACAATCAAGAAGTGTTAGTAGTAAAGCTACGTTAGTGCATATCCTTTACAAGACGTATGGGAATGTCCTGAGTGCAGTGATATCAGTTCTTGACTCAACTCAACTCAACTACAGGACGTCCAGACAATCAAGAAGTGTTAGTAATATAAGTTACGTCAGTTGCATATCCTTTACAGGACGTCGCAGTCAACCCCCAGCACTTGTTTGGCTGTGTGTGTGTGTGTGTGACATAAATACAACCTTTTTATCCTGGAACCCATGACTAAAATAAATAAAGAGAGACCTAAGATCACATTGAGAAGACAATTAGAGATATGGCGGACATTGAGGGGCTGTAAAAGATAACAACAAGATAGGAAGGAATGCCGGGTGTGGTATAACACACAGATATGACGGCTGGGTGTGATGTAACAAACAGATAAGACTGCTGGAAGTCGGTTGGGTAACTGATTCACTGTCGAAAGATAATATATCGCCAAATGTGATATCCCATTTGGACAGAAGGGCGATATATCGCCATACTAGGGACATCCTGTTATTTGTTTCTTTCCGTGCCATCTCACGCAATTTCAATGCTCAGTAAGCGAAAGTTCCCATTATAATACTTGTTCATTTGATTGCGTACCATGTCGGGTTCAAGCCTACTTTATGTTGGCACTGAGTCAGTTACGGACATTTGCTCCTCCTATTGCTCCTGCTGTTCCTGCAGCTGATGCTTCTTCTTTATCTTCTTCGTTCCTTTGTGAAGGAAGTGCGCCACACACAGGCATGCACCACACAGATCACTGTTCTGGACTTCGGCTTCCATTTCTTTCAGGTTTGCTTCCGAATGAAATAATATATGAGAGGAAATAGAGAAGAAGGGCAGAATGTCAGACGGGCCTGCGTGCCCAACTCTTAACCCTTTGAAAATAAAGTTCGTTAGTTCGTTCGCACGTCCGTTCTCTAGACAGTTTCCATCTATGTTCACGGGCTCTATCTACCCATATCAGGTGTGCTTCCTCTAGACAGATTCAGTCCAAAGTAACGGACTCATCTAACCGTGAGCAGGCGTTCCATTCCTAAATATGTCAGAGCAACGTCTGCAATTTCCAACTGTCATGGGAGTTTTAATGTACCCGACTACCACAGGTTCTATTTTTCGTAGTTATCTGTCAAGACTAGGTATCCCGCCCCATAACCCAAGAGATCAGGCGGGCGTGTGATATCAACAGGGACCAACGGTTCTTGGAAAAAATCCCTGCCCTATTGAGTTGAACTTTATTGAGCTAAGAAACGACACCACTGCACTCAGGACGTTCCTACACGAAATCCGTCACCTCGCGCAACAACCAGAGACGAGTCATACTGCTAATCGTTACAACTGCCATCTGATTGAAAGTTATCCTGGTCTTCCCTCTCAGTTTTGAGATTCGTCCAGGGCCGTCCACCACAATATCATTCTCTCCACATACGGGTTCTCAGTCTGGTCCACTGCATTCTCCACCTGGTCCCACAGGTTTCCGACCATCCTTCCCTTTCTTTCTGGAGGCGGCCACTAATTGATATGGCCGCCTAAAACAGCGTAGACTAGTGGAAAGTTAAGACAACAAGTAAACAGTTAGACTACAAACCACAGGCGTTACAAACTAATCTACACAAGTTGAATCCAAAAACCAAAAAAAAATCGAGTAAAAGACAACACAAATGCGAGTTTAGCTCACCTTAAGCAACACCTGATGCATAAAAATACTTGTTCAAATACAAACAATGATTCATGATGCAATTATATCATTTAGGTGCCGTCTCCACAATCTAGTTTGGCTGCAATGAATCTCCAACACTATGTGCTCTCGCCGTGATTGTACATTTTGTCAGAATGATGTTCCTACATCTCTTGATGTTATCTTCCCTCTTGCATCGCTGTCTACCTCTTGCTCGCTTGCCCTCAACCTTGCCCGCCAGTATGGTTTTTATAAGAGTGATATTTCTTTTAAAGTGGCCGAAATATTTCACTTGCCTCTTTTTTATTTCTTTCATCAGCTCTCTCTCTCTTCATTCCCATTTTTTCTAGAACCTCTGTATTTGATTGTTTTTGTTTCCATGAAATACGACATTTTCGTCTATATATCCACATCTCCAGGGACTCTATTCGACTATCTAGTTACTCGTTCAATGTCCAGGCTTCCAAGGCATACAATGGTGTTGACTATACGAAACATTTGACAATTCTCATTTTTAATGAGTTGTTAATCTCTCTAGATGTTAATGCTGATTTCATGCTATTGAAAGCATTTTGACCATTCGAATTCTTTTTGTTTTTAAATTTCTATTTCACTTCTGCCATCATCTGTTATTATTATATGTCCGAGATAGGAGAATCTTGTGACTTGTTCTAGTATCTCCCCGTTAACTGTGATGTTCATTGATGACATTTCCTTTCCACTGCTAATTATCATAGTTTTCGTTTTTTGGATGATAATATCTAAGCCACATTCTGCACTATGCCTGTTTACTTGTTCCACTAGGGTTTGTAACTCTTGCTCGCTTTCTGCTAGAAACAAGGTATCGTCAGCACACCTAAGATTGTTTATGATTCTTCCATTGATGTTAAGACCAGACAGGTCAACTTGTCTAAAACGTCTTTCTGTGTATAGGTTGAAGAGGCTTGTGTACAACATGCATCCTTCCCGTACTCCTATTTTTGTCTCTATAGGTGACGGATAAATATTGCCGCATCTAACTGAGGCGAATTGTTCCTTGTACAAGCTACTAATAAGTCGGATGTCCTTTCCATCTCCTCCAATATCTTGAAAGCATGTAATTAGTCGTTAATGTTGTATTCTATCAAAAGCTTTCTTGTCTATATCTATTTAAAAAAGGATGTATGTATGTATGTGTGTATGTGTGTATGTATGTATGTCCGTTCTTTATGCGTTCGCGAACGGTCCATCCGATTGAGATGAAATTTTCTACACGTCTTCTTTTCATTCCGGTGCAACCAACTGTAATAGTTTCTTAGTGTACTATCATCTATTTACTTACTAAAATTTAATTTTGTAATTACAGGACTCAACATAAGAAAAAATAAAACAAGGGACATAACTTTTAGTAGCATTGCTACATCTTAAGTTAAGTCCCCTGGCTATAGATAGATAGATAGATAGATAGATAGATAGATAGATAGATAGATAGATAGATAGATAGATAGATAGATAGATAGATAGATAGATAGATAGATACATACATACATACATACATACATACATACATACATAGACAGACAGATCCCCATCAGGGGCTGGGCGAATCCGGGCCGGGTCAGACAGACAGACAGACAGATAGATAGACGGACAGACAGACAGATAGATAGTCGGGAACGGGAACTTATATGACTACTTATATGAATTAAATCAGATGCTCCCCACCAGGGACTGGGTGAAGCCAGGCCGGGTCAGACAGACAGACAGATAGACAGACAGACAGTCAGATAGTCGGGAACGGGAACGGGATCTTATATGACTACTTATATGAATTAGTTAGTTAGTTAGTCGACAGATCATCCTCGTTGCACATCGAACCATTCAGTCCATAAGTGCTCGGATCCCCTCCTCAGCAACTCCCGCAGCGTGTAGCGGCCAACGACGCCAGTTCTGTGTTGGTTTATCAATCTTCTTTGGCTTCCTGCGTAGTGTTCTTGTTTGGCCACCCCTCTTTTAATTTGCTGCTCTCGCAGTCTGGCCATTGTTATAGATTCACAGTCATCACTTGGTTCTCGCAAAAGTCTCACTTCTCGTAGAGCATTCAGAATGTCAGCCTGGTCCATGGCGCGTTTGTCAGCCCGCTCATTTCCTTGTACTCCCGCATGCCCTGGCACGAAGATGAAACTAATCTTTGCCAGCCGAGACCGCTTCAGAGGCAGCAACCATTCTCTTCGGATCGACCCCTCCTCTATCCTCTTGATCATGTTCATTGAGTCGCTAAGGAAACAAGCCCTAGTGAATGTCTGTGTCTCGAGCCATGTTATTGCTTTACTTACTGCCATGACTTCCATGGTCAGGCTACTTGTGGTTTCAGTGAAAGCACCAGAGTCCTCCTTCACAATTCTCCCTCCGGCCCGAGATGTAAAGGCCCATGAGCTTCTCACATGTCGGACGACCGACCCATCTGTGTAGATGACCGCGTCACCGTCTAGCGAATTATCGAAAATCAACGCTTGTACTTCAGCCTCAACAGCAGCCGGATTTTCTTGTCTGCATTTTCTATCTAGTTGGATGCAAACTGAAAAGGATGTGCAGAAGTCTGTTGGCACTTGTACCCACTCCTCGCCAGGTTCTAAGTCCTCAAGTGAACACACCTGTTGAAAAATGTCTTCGGCTTGATCCATCCACGACCGTCCTCTTTTTAATCTGCTGCCCTTCACCTTCCTAATTTCACTATGCAGTGGATGTTGTGTGTTTGCGTTAATTCTAATGTAGGCGCGTGACCTGCAAACTTGTATTCTATCTTCAATGGTTGGAAAATCAAGAAGGTAGCGTATCGCCCTGCATGCTGTATCTCTTGTACATCCAAGAATAATGCGCATAGCTTCATTCTGTATCCTTTCCATTCTTTCTATCTGCTTATGGCTGAGAGTCAGGATTGCCATTGCATACTCCAAAACAGACATGACCAGCCCCTCGTAGAGAAGACATAGATGGCGCTGCTCACAGTTTGCTGCCACCATCACCCGCATCGCTGCCAAACCCCGCTTGGCCTTTGTTATCACCTGGTCTATGTGCACATTATAAGCAAGGCTTCGATCAAAACGTATCCCCAGGTAATTCATTGCCTGCGTTCTTTCCACCGTCTCTGAACACAGCATTACAGTTGGTGTTGGATTTTTGACAATATGATTATTCAACGAGAACCAAGTCACTGTTGCCTTTGTTGGGTTGACCATTGCCCCAGCTTCATCACACCAAGTACTTATGCGATTGAGTTCTGTTTGTAGTTCCACAGCAACCTCCTCTCTATCCTTACCCTGACGATACACTAAAACATCATCTGCATATGACAATGTCCTGCCAGGTCCAGTGATCTGCTCACTGGTGATTCTCACTGTGTAGGCGTTGAACAGTACCGGAGATAATGGTGATCCCTGTGGTAGGCCAGGATATATTGTTGTTGGTTCCGAAGTCCAACTGCCACATCTAAAAACTACTTTCCCTTGGAAGAGGGCTGCAGCGATCCAACTAAGGAGGAATGGACTTACGTTTAGTTCAAGAAGCTGAAACATTAAAAAATCCAGTGGTACTCTGTTGTATGCGTCCTCAAGATCAATCGCTGCAGCAACGGTTTCAGTGCCTGAGTGGAAACCTTCATAGACATCATGGGCAAAGACTGCTGCATTGGTCCAGGTTTCTCTTTTTGGACGGTACCCACCCAGGGTAGGTGGGAAAACACCTTGCCTCTCTAGTTGGCTTGATATTTTCCTGGCAATTACCTTCTCCAGCAGCTTGCCTATTGTATTCTGCATGGTTATAATTCGATATCACTGAATTTTTGTGTGGTCTTTGTCAGGCTTCGGCAAGGGAATCAGATAGCTGTGTAACCATTCCTCCTTGATGCTAGCACTCCCTATACTGTTGTTGTACATGTCTGCTAGTTTCTCTAGCTCATTGTCGGTACACCTATTTATGTCGTCGTATCGTATGCCATCAGGACCTGGAGCACTGTTTTTTGATCGTCGTAGCACAGCCTTGATGACTTTCACTGTCACTGTGTCTTCATCCGAAGTGTTCTGGGCCTTGCATCTGTCTGAGGTGACCTCCTTGGCCAGATTTCGGCCTCCCATGTCTGTCTGGTTGCTCTGCTCAAGGTAGCGTTCAAAGAGGGCTTTGCCCTTGTCCTCGTCAATCCTCTGCCAGATGAGGTCAGCACCTTGGAAGTCAGAAATGCTCTTATTCTTGACTACACTACTCATGCTTTTATGTAGTCGCCAGAACAATTTCAGTGACTTGTCTGTGCTTACTCTTTGACACACCTCTGCCCATTTTTCGCTTTTAACCAACTTGACCAGTTCTTTGAAATAGCTTACTTTTGTGTGCATCTCTCTTTCTAAGTGCAAGCAGGGACTAGGATGACCAGCTCTGTTCTTCTTGGCATTTTGCCATCTCCTTACAGCACTACGCTTATCCACCCAAGCCTTCTCCACCTCGAAACTCCACCACGGTGGCTGCTCCCAGCTTTCTTTCCTGCCCTGAAACGTTCTGTGCTTGTCACGTCTTATTTTACTCACCACATCTTGCCCTGTACTGTCATACTGGAACGTCTTTATCTTTAGCTTGTGCTGCCTGGTTCTGCCTTTCTCCACCAATATGCTGCAAGGGTGGTGGTCGCTGCCATGGTGTCCTAGGACACCCCATCTACACACTGTAGTGAGTGAAGGTGAAACTAGCGCCAGATCAATAGCACTGTCCTCATCGCCTGGACGGCTTGCAGCCACTGTTGATACAAACCAGGTCGATGGTTTCCAGTGCAGTCTCGAGCTCCTCCCCTTGTGTATTGGAGGAAGTGTTTCCCCATGATCTGCCTTTAGCGTTGAAGTCACCACAGAAAATAACATTCCTCTCGTGGCCTAATATGCCACTTAAGCACTGCCACTTCTGGGCGTCCACACTCGCATTGCGGGCATAAACATTAACCAACACGAATGGTATACTGGAATGAACTCTCAACGCCTGTATTTGTATATCGTCACTGTCCCAACTGGACATGTCTAGCTCTGACGCCACCATGCTGTCGCGAACGAGAATCGCCGTTCCCAGATGTCGTCTGTTGTAGAAACATTTGAAGCCGGCAATTCGGAGTAGCTGATCGCCCAGTCTCGTCTCCTGGAGTGCTACAATGTCGTTCCTGTAAACTAGGGTTTCTAAAATAGAGCCCCGTTGTTTTACACTGGCACAGTTCCAATATAGAATACGGATGTTCCTGAGTCCTAGACGGTGACACTTGAGTCTAAAACGTCTCAAACCACCGCGCTTACCTTGCTTCTTTCTCCCTGCGCGGCTACCACGCCGCTTCGTTATGTTGACTGCTGACCGCTCGGAGAACACACGTTGTTCCGCCTTGTTGAAAAAACGTAAACACAGACTGCTGAGAACCACACACGCTGCTTAAAATTCACTCAAAGATGGCTTCGCTCGATGCACGAACTCCGTAGCACCCGCGCAGATCTTGAGTAGAAACTCCTGGTTTTACATCCTGGCACACCAATTACACGCAAGAGATGAATAAATCCATCCCCTACGCGAAAAAGTTAACGAACACAAAACAACACGACCGTCCGTCGCCATCTTGAAACCGGAAGCCCTTATATGAATTAAATGAGATACTCCCCACCAGGAGCTGGGCGAAGCCGGTCCAGGTCAGACAGATAGACAGACATACAAGCAGACAGACAGACAGACAGACAGACAGACAGACCGACCGACCGATAGATAGATAGATAGATAGATAGAAAGATAGATAGATAGATAGATAGATAGATAGATAGATAGATAGATAGATATATAGATAGATAGATAGATAGATAGATAGATAGATAGATAGATAGATAGATAGATAGATAGGTAGATAGATAGATCCCCGCCTGGCCGGGTCAGACAGACAGATAATCGGGAACGGGAGCTTATATGTCTACTTATATGAATTAAATTAGATGCTCCCCACCAGAGACTGGGTGAAGCCGGGCTGGGTCAGACAGACAGACAGACAGATAATCGGGAACGGGAGCTTATATGACTACTTATATAAATTAAATTAGATGCTCCCCACCAGGGACTGGGTGAAGCCGGGTCAGACAGACAGACAGACAGACAGACAGACAGACAGACAGACAGACAGACAGACAGACAGACAGACAGACAGACAGACAGACAGACAGACAGACAGATCCCAGCCAGAAGCTGGGCGAAGCCGGGCCGGGTCAGCTAGTAGCCTATAAACAAATATATATATTTCTGAACTTCTATATATTTTTCATTTAACATCCTCAAACAGATTATTGCTTCTCTTGTGCCGCTGTTTTCGCGGAACTCAAATTGTTCTTCAGCTACTTCCCCATCTACTTTATTTTGAATTCTTTCTAGTATGACCTTGAGTAGTACCTTAGTTATATGGCTCATAGCTAATATTTCTGTAATCCTCACAATCAACAGCTCTTGGCTTCCTGGGTAGTGCTATGAAAATGGATGTTTTCAAATCCTTGGGGATGTACCCAGTATTATTTATATCATTACATAATTCTGTTATAGTATCAATGCCAAAGATGGATAAGGATTTTGTCATCTCCGTTGTTATTTTGTCAGGGCCTGCAGCCTTTCCTTCTTTCATCTTTTTAATAGCCTTTTCTACTTCAGCCTTTAATATTTTTGGTCCATCTTGAGTATTATGTTGGTTTATTGACCCCGCTGTCTCAGAATAAATCTTGTGTGTACTCTTTCAATCATTTTATTATGTCGGTATTATAAATTATAATGTATCCCTTTTTTCCCTGTGATACAGCCATATCCTGTTATATTATTTTTCTTCTTTGTAAATCTTTTTTATATTTTCATGCAATTCTTTCGAGGTGTGTTCTATTTCTAGATCCTCTATTTCTTTGCATTTAGTCTGCAACCACTCTTTTTTGGCAACTCTGCACATGTGACGTATGTCTCTGTCTATGAATATATACTCTGAAGTGTTCTTTGTTTTCTTTCTTTGAGCCATTTTGCTCAAGATTTCATCGGTTATCCATAATTGCTTTTTCTTATTTATCTTCACTGGCAAGGTGGTATTTGCAATCTGTATACTGGTTTTCACACATTCCCATTTTGTATTAAATTTATCCTCAGGATTTTCGCATTTATATTGTTCCATACTTTCAACGATTAGCCTATAATATGTATATGTTACTTCAACTAGGTTAACTTGACTTATGTCTGGCAGGTTCAATGTCGATACATTTATTTGATGAGTCTTCGATGTCCTTATTCCTGTGTTGTTAAGTTTCATTTGTAAGTTTAAGACTTCAGGATTGTGGTCAGAGTTGACATCAGCAGCAAGGTATATTTTGACATTTTTACCATTGTTTTAAATTCTGTTTCTAATCATGATGTAGTCAATTTGGTTTCTCGTTCTACCTTCAGCGCTTTTCCACGT
The DNA here is from genome assembly GCA_014155875.1 of Cepaea nemoralis. NCBI lineage: Eukaryota > Metazoa > Mollusca > Gastropoda > Stylommatophora > Helicidae > Cepaea > Cepaea nemoralis. The sequence continues at coordinate 216,997 of JACEFZ010021039.1, forward strand.
ATACAGTTTCCTAGGGTTATGTTGGGAGAAATGTGTTTAAAACACTAAGATTGTTTTATTCACATAACTAAATCAGCCGGTCTCCCCTGTCGTTTCTATTTCCCATACCATGGTGATCTACTATCTGCTTATATTTAGTTTTTCCAACCTTTGCGTTCATGTCTTCCATGACTATTAGGACCTCTGACGATTTTACAACTTTCAGTGTGTGTTGTAGGTTTTCATAATATTCTTATAGCTATTCATCACTATAATCAGTTGTTGGAACATACGTGTGAAGAATTACTATGTCGAAAGGTCTTGCCTTAATTTTGTGTAGTATCATAATATCTTTTTGAGCCCAGAGTCCACTAATATTTTTCTCTAAATTTTTTATTACTAAAATTCCTAATCCTCTCTCGTGATGATCTCCTCCTGAGTTAATGAATATGAAATCTTCTCTTCTTATATAACTCGCATCTGTCCATCTTGTTTCGGATACACCTAAAATATCTAACTTCCTGTTTTTTGCTTCTGCAATCAGGTTGTCACATTTTCCTGCTTAATACAGGGTAAGTATGTTCCTCGTACCAATTCTTAGTAATCTTCTTCTACTATTTAGGTAGGTATTGTCAGAATGCAACCTTGCAAAAGAATTTGAGTTGCATGCGTCATTATTCACTTCCTTATTCATTATAGGAGATGTCTCTACCCTAAGGATATTTACAACAGGCTCATCTCCAGGGGGCCAAGAATTACTCGTATCGCTGTTTTCTTTTTGTTGTGATCGCATTTTTGTCTTTGAGACACTACGTGGTGTGGTCCCAATTTCTTCCACGATAGCCAGACATGGTCACTATTGTGTCCTGAACACGCCTCATGTGTGCCACACACTCTACTGTTTCGTTTTCGAAGACGTTGATCTATGTAGATTTATCAGGCCTGTTCACCGTCCCAGTCTTTTGTGTACTAGGGATGGACATTCCCTTAGCAGGATATTACACCTAATTCATTCTGTAGTTTAGCCTGTCAGCCAAGACAGTTGCCCGTGGTGTGGCCACCTCCGCACACAAGCGGTATTCGTGGAGCCATACATGAGCTAGGTAAAGAGATGGGAAGTAAGAAGGATCCTGGTCTATTCCTTGGGATATGGTTGCAACTGACTGTGAGGTACTATCCCTCTCTCTTTACTCTACACCGAGATGCAATTTAAACAAAAAACAAGGTTAGCTGCATATCCTTTACAGGACGTCGCAGTAAACACCAACATTTTTTCTCTTGAGATCTCTTAGCAAGTTTACGTTCAGTAGTTTTCCATACGATGCAATTACGTTTAGTTTAGTCGTTTAGTCGTTGGATCAACATCATGGCACACGGGTTTAACCCATAAGTGCTCCGTTTTCTTCCTAGCTCAAACCTGAATCTGGAGACACTCAGCTCAATGCATGAACTCCGTAGCATGGGCGAGGATCCTAAAATACATTGGGTTGATTTTTAACTCGAAATTTTGCCCGGGCAGCGCCGTTAGGCTACTCTTTTTCGATTTCCAGCTGCCAAGAGATTTTTCACGTGCGCAACAATACACACGGGCGTCCGATCTCACTACCCAGAGACCAGGGGAAATTTTATTACTGGAAGTCCACGTGAAAAAACATCCCGGTTCTCACCGGGGCTTGAACCCGGGACCTCCAGCACTCGAGGCGGACATTACGGCACCCAAACAAAAACAACTAACAGTGGAGTAAGACATAAAATTACTATTCCGTTCAACCCACTAGACTTCACTGACTTACCAAGTCTGTCTACTTAATCAACAGACTAATCTGGTCTGAAGATAGAGAACATGGCTAACAGAATAAGATAACTGTAAGACGCCGCCTTTTATTGAGTGACACTTAATATGTTAAGTACTGTCAACAATTGATGTACCACCCGATATCCAGGAAGGTAGTTGTTTATCTTCCCGTGAAATATACATAACACACCTCTGATTATCATGCTCGAATACAAATTCCTTAAGAAGCAATTATAGATTACACTTAACACAAAATCACCTCCCAACAAAAACTTGCATATTAATCTATGGAAAGTCCCTGGGATCTAATATGACCTCTTTAATTATACGCCCTAAATGCCGTCATCACCATCATGTGCCATGCCTATAAGCATTGGGGGTCATTGTTTTCCATCTCGCACGATCACCATGGTCTAGGACCCCTAAATATCTAAGTGAATATTTCTCACTACACCGACCTCCCACATAGATGTTCAGACTGGCTAAGTGTCCTCCTCTAATAACGTTATATATTTTCACATCGTCAGGAAGCTATTGAAAATTAAATTGCAAGACAAGATTCCAGACACTGAAGTCCTAGAAAGAGCGTCCATGCCCTGTATCCGCACTCTACTAATGAAGAATCAAATTCGCTGGGCTGGTCACTTAACTCACATGCCAGATCACAGGCTCCCTAAACGAATTTTTTTTGGTAAGGCAAACTGCGTTGTGGCAAATGCTCCCAAGGCAGCCAAAGGAAACGCTTTAAAGACACTAAAATCTCACTGAAAGCTTTTGGAATTCATCATGACACCTGGGAGAATGCTGCCAAAGACCGAAATTCGTGGCATACATCATGGTGGGAGTCTCTGTGGCGAAGTGGTCAAGCCGTTTGACTCGTGCTCAGAAGGTTGTGGGTTCGTTTCCTGGCCGCGTCCTTTGGTTTACGAGTTAAATGTTTCGGAGACTCCTTCGTCGCTAAAAGCTACGGAGTTCGTGATTTGTGCTTCGCTTTCCGTGCTGCGGAAAGAGACCGAGCCATATGGAATAAAACCCGGTGCAATGAAGTCGACCCTGTCGACTTTTAAGCGACTTTAAGCGACGGAAGGGTACAGTCACTTTTGAAGCAACCAGGACTGCAAGAGCTATGAAGAAAAGGCTGGACAGAAAAACCACTGCAGGAGATCCTCCTCCTGGAACGTGAAGAATTCTTTGCATACATTGTCAAAGAACATTTCGAACCAAAATAGACCTTATCAGCCATCTTATAGTCTTTTCAGAAATGAATGCCTTTATTCACGATAAATTTTTATGAAAACTCTCAGTTGCATCATTGTGAAAGTTTTCCTGTCGTCTTATATTTATCCCCACCCAAGAATATGTCTTTGATAGGTCCAAAGTCAACTTAAATCATCGAAAGCGGCGACATTTCTTTGATGTTTTGGAGAAAATGTAGTGAATTCACGCTACAAAACTAGTCTTACAGTAAAGCACGTCATTTCATGTAACGACACAAGTATAAGGCGTAGCCAGATTCGTATGGGAGTGGGTGCAATAAAAAAAACAGTCGCTTAAATGTCGACAGGGTCGACTGCCTTGCACCATATTTTTATCCCATATGGCTCAGTCTCTTTCCGCAGCTCGGAAAGCGTCGCACAGAGCACGAACTCCGTAGCTCCAGCGACGACCCTCGGGAGTCTCCGAAAAAATGCACTCGTGAAATGAAGGACGCGGCCCGAAATCGAACATATAACCAACCTTCTGAGCCCAAGTCAGACGGTTTGACCACTTCACCACGGAGACTCCCGAGAGGGGTGCAATGTGTAATATTAGTAAAGACAGAGAATTTACAGAGGCATGGGGTAAATAATGTGTAAATTGACACAAAAGTAGAAGGAATATATTTCTTACCTTATTTTTCATTTCCTTCTTGTTTCTTCAGCTGCTGGTTAATAAACTTGTCGGATGTATAGTTGCTGGCTCAACCCCAAAGAGATAAAGGATACTAAGTTTCTCTCTCTCTCAATGTGATCCTGCCCGTTGTAATTAATTTAGCTGTTACTGCCACAGTGGTTTGAGACCATTAAATAGAGTTTCGGAGAACCAAGGAATACCTCCAGGAAAGCAATGAAGTTTTTATTGAGTATCCAATATATTCTTTGGGTGATTCCTTGCCTCTCCTATACCAACTAAATAATTATTAATCTAGGGATTGTTATTTAAAAAATTCTACTACGACAAGAGAACTCTCAAAAGAGACAATGACCCTTATTTTTTTAATGTATTACAATTTATTGTCTAGCACATTTCGCTGTATCTTGTCAGGTACATACTGCAAATGTCAAACAACATAGAGTAAAATAATTAGAATCATCGTTCAAGCTGAAATATACACATATTCACACAGTAATATCAGTTGTTTACCATGGTAATTTTAAACTGACTATCATGTCTTTCTGTTTGCATAAAATTGGCTTGTGCAGGTGGATCATTATCGCTTCTACAAACGTTAACAAACGAACTATTTTGTGTATGAAACAACACGAAAAGCGCTGTCCCTCTCAATGACATGACCGGTTTCCAAGACATGACGTGCAATGGACGACGCTGGAAGTTTATAATTGTAGTGTGTCACACTTCCCATGCTTGCTTGTTTGCTTGCTTGCTTTCTTGCTTGCTTGTGTTCGTTGGCTTGGGCTCCATCGCGAAGTCCTTTATGTCGGATGAAGGCATCCTGTTGTCCAACATCAGTGTGATGTCATACAGGACTTGGGGTTTGCGTGAGTATCCGATGTCTCATGTCTGGCTTATTGGTGTGCAGACTGGTGGTTCCTCGCCGTACAGGCACACACTCTCCGACTTTGGAGGAACACTTCCCATGATCCCATAGCTTGTGTGTAGTTTCTTGTCAACCCAGTTTGGTACGTGTTCAAAAATCCTGGTGTGTAACTGCCTCTCTGTTCGGCCAATATAGGTAGACTCGCACGTGCATGTGAATTGGTAAATACAATTAGATGTGGCGTACAGAGTGGTAGATTCTCTAATTGCTGGGGTGGGAATAGGTGTGGTTTTGTACCTAATAACTGGAGTTTCAGCACAGAATGTTCGGCCAACTGCTGTAACAAGCCGGTCCTGTAGGCGTTGCATTACGTCATCCCCTCGAAAGGTTAGTTGTATAAATATATTTCTGGAAATGGTATATTTTCCCTTCGGAGCCATATCTTTATTGCTTCTTTTGTGCTCGATGCCGTAGGTATCTTGTCTTCTTGGGCAACAACATTGTCATATGATGCATTGTCCATGATTAGACAAGACGGTCTATCAAGGGATGGAAGTATTGTATTCTCGAGCCAATCTCTAAATACATTACCATTCATCTTATTATGATAATACCTATTGTCTGTATGCTTTGATATGATCACGAGTCCAGCATTCAGTAGTAAGCCATTATGAGTACTACCAGCATAGGCTATGCCCAAACGCTGTCTTTTACTAGTGGGCACATATCGCTTTATCTTTCTATCCACTGATTGCCACTTGTGTGGTGCGCATTGATCCACGTTTCATCCAAATACACTATGTCATAATTTTCTTTGCGCATTTCCCTTATTTCACGTAGGTGTCTGCTTCTCATGGCTCCTAAATGCGGTTGCTCGCAAAGGATATTTCTACCTCCCTTGTACTTTCTAAAAGTGAAGCCTAATGTCCTTATAATTTTCCACAAAGTTGTTTTGGATAGCTCTATGTTATTGTTCTTTCTCAACCAAACCCTAAGTTTTCTTACAATCATTGTTTCTTTGGCAACCAGCATTTTTATACTGGCTCGCTTTATGGCATTCTTGTCAAAACTGTCTACAGTTGCCTTTCTACCTACCGTTTGCTTATCGCGTGTTGGTTTCATTCCTGATTCTTGCACCCATCGACGAAATAACCGTTTACTCAAACCCAATGCATGCACTGTTCTTTTTTCGGGATTTGTAACAGTATGAAACAATTTCCTGCGTTCAGATTCTTGACAAAAATATGTGTACAACTTCATAGCGATGCTTTGAAGTGTACAAAATTTCACATTCAATCCCGTTTAACAATATTCACAAATTCAAATATTAGCTATTGATATTATATTAATGTTTAGATTTTTTTATATATTTATTTATATATTCACATTTCATGAAAGAACCCACATTTACGACACCTCTGAACAATCCAATTTAACTGCGCGCCGTTGGTGCCATAACGTGAACCACGAGATAATTCTTTTTTAAAGCGCGGATGTGTCTGGGTGAAGGTGTAATACATTAAAAATTATGGACTTAATCTTTGACCCGTAAATTATATACCGCATATACACAAACATTGAAATCTTCTGTACAATCTCCAGAACAAAAAAAATTTTTGTTGGGTGGACATATGATAATATTATATGCTAAATCTCATAATTTTCTCTCAGTTCGTTACTGAGATATGGAATTTTATATTGGGGCAGACAAAAGTAAACAGACTATAGAACTCACATCTCTATACTTTCAACTCCCACAGGATGAAATGTATGGTCATCATCATTCTTAATAGACAAACAACATAGAAAAAGAAGATCCTTAAACACACCACCAGGCGTATCAGGCCTGTGGTTCACATCCGATATTCTTATATACTGGACGACACCCGAATTATGATCATACTGGTAGCATTTACCCCCTAAGACATCCTTTAGCATCATTGTAAACCTGGTATATCCTGGAATTTAAGTCCACCTTGAATACAAGTTTTCGTGTGTATTTGAATCCCTGATTACTGAGCCAGCATGCCAGCTTGTTAGTTAATGCTCAGCGATTAGAATCGGCATGTGCTCTTGTTTTGAGTTTGTTCCTTGCGTTCCAGTATTCTTGCCTAGGAAGGTCCTTTTATCTTGTGCAAGACAAGTTTAGATTCTTAATTGTATACACTATTACTCTGCTGGATATTTGGCCTCTCTATCTTCTACTTCGGCAGCGAATAAGTCCTATCCACGTAGCACTAGACTTATGTCAAATACGTCTAATAATAGCCACATACGTAAGTAACTTATTACAACTCACGTGAGATCCGTTGCTAGCAATATTCGCACGTGTTTAAATGGCTGTTCAGGTTTGTTCACCTAAGCCAGTAGTTCCCAAGCTTTTCACGCAGCAGACCATATCTACTATTTTCGGTAATTAAGCGGGCCACACCGTTATCTATATATATAACACACAATGCATGTCTGTGGGTGGGGATGTATTTGATGCGTTCGATAACGGTCCATCCGATTGAGATGAAATTTTCTACATGTTTTCTTTTCATTCCTGTGCAACCAACTTTAATAGTTTCTTAGTGTACAATGATTTATTTACTTACTAAGATTTAATTTTGTAATTACATGACTCAACATAAGAAAAAATAAAACTAGGGACATAACTTTTAGTAGCATTGCTATATCTTAAGTTAAGTCTCTTGGCTATAGATAGATAGATAGATAGATAGATAGATAGATAGATTAGATAGCTAGATAGATAGATAGATAGATAGATAGATAGATAGATTGATAGATAGATAGATAGATAGATAGATAGATAGATAGATAGATAGATAGATAGATAGATAGATAGATAGATAGATAGATAGATAGATAGATAGATAGATAGATAGATAGATAGATAGATAGATAGATAGATAGATAGATAGATAGATAGATAGATAGATAGATAGATAGATAGATAGATAGATAGATAGATAGATAGATAGATAGATAGATAGATAGATAGATAGATAGATAGATAGATAGATAGATAGATAGATAGATAGATAGATAGATAGATAGATAGATAGATAGATAGATAGATAGATAGATAGATAGATAGATAGATAGATAGATAGATAGATAGATAGATAGATAGATAGATAGATAGATAGATAGATAGATAGATAGATAGATAGATAGATAGATAGATAGATAGATAGATAGATAGATAGATAGATAGATAGATAGATAGATGGATAGATCCCCGCCAGGGCCTGGGCAAAGCCGGGCCGGGTCAGCTAGTAAAATTATAAAACTCGTGCAATATCATTCTTACTTTTCTTAACTTTCATCAACAAAATTGTATAACTTTAAAGGCAGTCAGTGTCGACATAGTGTTTCGTTGCGAACTGAACAGGCGCATTCCATAATATCTGAGCATACCAACCACGAGCAGAGTAAATTATCGCAATCTGACTGGGATCTCCGGAAGCATTTTTGAAATTATTAAACTATATTATATTAAATATCGAGGCCTTGCGTGCCACTTTCTGATAGCTGTCGTGCCACAAGTGGACCGTGGTTTGGGAACCACTGACCTAAGCCGTTAGTGTAACTTGCTAGAAACGATGTCTATCCTAGATTATATCCAGCTTTCACATTGGACAATGCTATGCTCTGATCTGCGTGACTTTTTATCTATATTGTCCGAAGTAGGCCACTCACTTCCAGGCATTTCACACACAAACATCGCCAGTATAAGTTCATAGTTGAGGATGCGGGTCAGCAAGACGTTTCGCATAAATGTTAAGGCATACTCTAATTCTCCATTGTTCTTGACATGCCGAAATAAAGCAAAAGTTTCCAGTGTCGAAGAAGTACTTGAAAGCTTGGGTTGTCGACTATAATCTCTTCTGACCCCTTTCCGGGGTCAACGTCGTTGCATTATTTAACACTAAATCTGTTATAGCCTTATTAGCGTTATCAGTCAGTTATCAGTTGGGGTATCTTCATTGCACTCCATACATGTCCATAGGTGCTCAGATCCTCCCCCCAGCATATGCATCAGCGTCCGGTGGCTAATAGTGCCAGTTCTGTGTTGGTTGACGAGGCACCTTGTTTTCCCGATGTACCTCTCGCGTCTGGCCGTGCCGATTCTTACTCCCAAGTCTTTCATCCTGGACAGCGATGTGGATTCGCTGACGTCAAAGTCCTCTGTTCTCGCCATATCTTTGAGGACGTTAATAACATCAGCACGATCCATGGGCTGGCCATCTACAGGGGGTGCAGAGCCAGCCAGTTTATCAGCTCGATCATTTCCCTCGACTCCCGCATTTCCCGGGACGAAGATGAAGGTGACTTTACGGACAACAGACTTCCGCAGCGACTCAGTCCATTGTCTACGTACAGATCCAGCTTCGACCTTCTGAATAATGCTCATTGAATCACTTAGTATACACACGTTGGTATAATGCTGTGATTCCAGCAATAAGAAAGCCTGTGTAACTGCCATCACCTCCATCGTCATGCTGCTCGTGGTCATAGAGTGGGCACCACTGGATTCTTGAACGTTTCGGCCCGCTCAGCCCGTGCTGTAAATGTCCACGCACTTCTCTGCTGCTTTGCAACAGATTCATCTGTATAGATGAGCACTTCGGGGCTATCTGAGTTTTCATAGATGAGCGCGTTAACCTCTGCATTGACAGCGGCAGGGTTATGCTCTTTGCACCGTCTGTAGAGTGTGATAATGCCGGAGAAAGTGCACTTAAAAGCTGGAGGCAACGGCACCCATTCCTTGCCGGGGTTGATACTGGTAAGACTGCAGACCTGTCTGACGACATATTCCGCCCTACCCATCCATGATTTGCGCGTCTTTAGCCTGCCACACTTTTCTCTGAATATAGCGTCATGCAGATGGTGCTGCTCATCTGCACTTATTTTTAAGTATGCAGCCTTATTAGCGTGCTGACTGCGTAAGTACAAGGACAGTTCAAGTCCAGTGGTCACGTGTATATTCCATCCATCATGTGCCATGCCGGAAAGCGCAGGCAGTCATGACTCGCCATTTCACCCGATCACCAGAGTCGTGGATAAGCTGCGTGTTCCTGTCTGGACCATGCCATGTGGTCAAGCCATCCAGGTATCTCGGTCTTCCCCTTGGTCTGTTCCCATCGATCTTGCCAGTTGTCACCAAATTCTCCAATTCATTTCTTCTCATAACATGCCCAAAAAAAGTTTGACTGTCTACGTCTAATTTAACTAATCAACTTACGATTCTCATTTGTTTCTTGTAGTACTAGGTCATTAGTTTTTCTATCTGTCCATGGTATTCTTTGCATTCTCCTAAGAAACCACATTTTCAGCTTTACTGCTCATTGTCCAAGCTTCACATCCATACAAAAGTACAGGCTCTATGTAACACCTTACCACTCTTTGTAACGTGTATATTGCTTATGTTTAATCTATGGTCGCTTTAGCAGTGAGAGCTTGATATAGTTTTTACGACATTTAAGGGATTTCGAAATCTTCTGTTGATGAGAATGTAATCAGTCTGAATTCTGATCTTATGGCCAGGACTCCTCCGTGTCCATAATCTCCCTGCACGTTGTTGATTTCAGGTGTTTTCAATAATCATATCATGCTCTTTTGCCCACTGTACAAGCCTGCAACCTCTTTCATTCTGTTCCCCGAGTCCATACTTGACTACTATGCATCCGTTCTGTTAATTTCCAACTTCAAAATTAAAGTCACCCATTATGGTAGTTAATTCTGAATGGTTGAATTTCTTAAAGGCGTTCTCCAAATCATTATAAAATTAATCGTAGTTGCTGTCAGCATGCGACAGGGGCCAACCCCCGGACAACAGCTGTGACAAGATGGCTAAACCAGGTGTGGGTAACCGATTTGGTGTCAAATCAATCGGTGAACTAGGTTATGCCTACCCAGCATGTGAACACACACACCATTTTTTCACGGAGGATAATTTCATCTCGTGCGTGTTATTTCTGCGCTAGGATGTAAACAAGAAGTTTCCTCTCAAGATTTTCGCCAGTGCAACCGAGTTTCGTGCATCTGTGCGAATCAATCCTGAGTGTTTTTCGCAGCATGCTTAGGTTACTGCGTAGTACACTAGTGGTGTGTAGTGTTTTTGGTTTTCTTCATCATGACAGACCAGTGTTTGTATCCCGTATAAAGGGTTAAGAAACCACCGACCAGACGAGGTCCAAGACGTAAACGACAGGGGAGACGGGACGGAGCCAGGCGTCACCGGCGAAAATACGACCGTCTGGGCCTCGAGAACACGTGTATTCTATATTGGAATTGTTCCAGCGCAAAACAACGAGGCCCAATTTTGGAAAGCCTGGCATACAGAAACGATATAGTAGCGCTTCGGGAGACTAGATTGTATGTTAAGTCACTCCATTTAGCCGGCTTCAAATGTTATTATAAAAGGCGACACCTGGGAATGGCGATTCTGATTCGAGACAGCATAGTGGCTTCAGAGCTGGGCATATCCAGGTGGGATAGGGACGAGATACAAATACAGGCTGTTAAGAGTTCACTCCGGTCTTCCATTCGTGTTGGTTTATGTTTATGCATGTGACGCTATTGTGGATTCCCAGAGATGGCAGTGTCTGTGCGACATACTATGTCGTGAGAGCAATGAATGAATCACTGAAAAACGAGAAGTAGGTTGAGAGCTTTACCAAAGGACAACTACAAAAAACAATGAACGTTGCGGCCAAAGCCTTCGTCAGCACAGAACAAACAAACAAAAATCGATTAAACTAATACACGATCGACACTACATGAATGTCTAAATATCAACTCATCTGTTTCCGAGCTTGAGACGGCTATCAATGGCTGGAATGGAACGGATGTTGTGTTAAAGGAGTCAACTGCCTAAAGGTCAGTACAGCCAAAAACTCGGTGATTGGTTAATTCAACCGGTGAGGGAACCCGCGCTAAGGGGGATAGGGGTGCGCCCAGGAGAGCGAAGAGAAAAATATGGATGTGTAACTCTGAGGCGATGTAACGGATGCAGTACGCAATTCCGCCAAGTTCGAAATACTGCTGTGGGCAACCTGAGCAATGTCGTGAGAGGAATGTCATTTCATTTTCTGTGGCGATTTCAACACTAGAGGCAAATCATGGGGTAACACTTCTTCCAACACACAGCGGGGGGGGGGGGGGGGGGGGGAGGAGCTCAAGGCGGCACTTGAAACCAGTGACCTTGTTTGTATCAACAGTGGCCGTGTCAAAGGACAGCAAGTCGTCCAAGTGATGAGGACAGTGTTATTGACCTGGCGCCGGTTTCTCCTTCATTCACTACAGTATGTAGATGGGGTGTTCTATGGTACCAGGGCAGCGACCACCACCCTTTGCAGCATATTGGCGGAGAACGGCAGAACCAAGCAGCACAAGTCAACGGTCAAGACCTTCAAGTATGACAGTTCAGGGCAAGATGTGGTGAGTAAAGTAAGGCGTGACAAGCACAGGAATCATCATGGCAGGAAAAGAAAAACCTGAGCAGCCACCTTGGTGGAATTGTGAGGTGCAAAAGGCCTGGATGGATAAGCGTGGTGCTGTAAGGAAATGGCAAAACACCAAGAAGAACAGAATTGCCCATCCTAGTTTTATCGTGTCAAAGGCATTTGATTTGGTCAGTCGTGAGGGTCTGTTCAAGGCACTAAAGAAGATTGGTTTCCCACCAACTCTTCTGTCCATTGTGGAATCGTTCCACACAGGCATGAAGGGTATAATCAAGTTTGATGGTGCAACTTCTGAAGAATTTGAAATCAAGAGTGGAGTTAAGCAAGGTTGTGTACTAGCTCCCACCCTCTTTGGAATATACTTTTCACTTCTACTGAAATATGCATTTCGTGATCAGGATGGTGGTATATACATTCACTCACGCTCAGATGGCGGCCTCTACAATGCTCAGAGATTGAAGGCTAAGACCAAAATTAGGAGGGTACTGATCAGAGAGTTGCTTTTTGCAGATGATGCTGCAGTTACGACCCACTCTGAGGAAGAATTGCAATGTCTACTATCTGCATTCTCCAATGCTTGTTCTGAATTTGGTTTAACAATTAGCAAAAAGAAGACACAGATTATGTCACAAGGTGCACATGGGGTACCATCAATCTTTATTGACGACTCCGAACTAGAGATAGTAGACCATTTTACATATCTAGGATCAGTGGTAAATAGCAAATTATCCCTAGATCAGGAAATCAACATCCGGATTGGTAAGGCAGCAACAACAATGAACAGGTTAAGAAAAAGAGTCTGGGAGAACAGGAAGCTTACTGCCAAAACAAAAGTCCTTGTCTATCAAGCCTGTGTCCTTAGTACTCTTCTCTATGGCAGTGAAACCTGGACAACTTACTCACACCAAGAGAACAATTTAAACAGCTTTCATATGCGGTGTCTGCGAAGAATTCTTGGTATTAAGTGGCAAGACAAAATCACAAATACTGAAGTATTGGAAAGATCAGGTTGTGTGACAGTTTATTCCATGCTCAGTCTTCGTAGACTTAGATGGATAGGACATCTTAGGAGGATGGATGATGGTAGAATACCAAAGGATATCTTTTTTGGTGAATTACAGATGGATAAGAGATCTCATGGTCGGCCTCTACTACGATACAAAGATGTGTGTAAGCGGGATATGATTGATACAGGCATTGATAATGCACATTGGGAGCAAGTCGCAGCTAAACGTGTTGCATGGAGGGCAAATATCAGAAATGGAATAAAGTCAAAGGAGAAAATTATTGCAGAAAAGTCACACACCAAGCGTTTGAGACGTAAGATGGTGCATGATGGTGGAAATGACCACGTGTTCACATGAACCCACTGTGAACGGACATTTACAGCGCAAATTGGCCTTATCAGTCACACTCGCTACCGCCATAGTTAAAAGTTATTATGCCTTTTTAGAGCACAAACTATCGTCTGTCAAGACGGCAAGGTGCCAATGGCAATGACTTTTATCGTGCACATGGATAGAGAGATTAACACAAAAGTTAGCTATTTCAGAAATCTTGTTAAAGTGGTTAAAAGTGAAAACTGTTCAGAGTTGTGTCAAAGAATAAGCACAGACAAGTCACTGAAATTGTTCTGGCGTCTACATAAAAGTATGAATGGGGTAATACAGAATAAGAGTGTTTCTGACTTCCAAAGTGCTGACCTTATCTGGCAGAGGTCTGACGAGAATAAGTTCAAAGGTCTTTTTGAACGCTATATAGAGCAGAGCAACGAGACAGACATGAGAGGCCGAAATTTTACCAAGGCGGTTACCTCAGATAGGTGTAAAGCCCAGAACATTGCAGACGAAACACAGTGACGGTGAAAAAGATCAAAGCTGTGCTACGAAGAACAACAAAAAACAGCTCACCGGGGCCAGATGGTGTAAGGTATGACGACATCAATATGTGTGTCGATAATGAGCTAGAGGAACTAGCAGATATGTATAACACCAGCATAGGGAGTGCTAGCATCAAGGACGAGTAGTTACACAGCTATCTGATTCTCTTGCTGAAGCCTGGCAAAGAACACACACAAATGCAGGGATATCGGATAATAACCATGCAAAATACAATAGGCAAGCTGCTGGAGAAGTTAATTGCCAGGAAAATATGAAGTCAGTTAGAGAAGCAAAGTTGTTTCCCCAACTACCCTTGGAGGGTACCGTTCAAACACAGAAACTTGGACCAACCCAGAAGTTTTTGCCCAGGATATCTATGAAGGTTTCCACTCAGGCAATGAAACATGTACTGCGGGAATTGATCTTGAGGATGAGCACAACAGAGAACCATTCGATATCTTAATGTTTCAGTTTCTTGAACTCAAGATAAATCCATTCCTCCTTAGTTGGATCGCCGCAGCTCTCTTCCAACGAAGTAGTTGTTAGATGTGGCAGTTGGACCTCTAAACCAACAACAATATATCCGGGCCTGCCACAGGGATCACCATTATCTCCGGTGCTGTTCAATGCCTACACTGTGAGAATTACCGGCGAGAAGATCAGAAGACCGGGGAGGACATTGTCATATGCCGACGATGTGTTGGTGTATTGTCAGGGTAAGGATAGATGTCGAGTTGCTATGGATCTACAAACATAACTAAACCGCATAAGAACTTGGTGCATGGAATCTGTGGCAATGGTCAACACAAAGAAGGCAGCAGTGACATGGTTCTCTTTGAATAACCATATTGTCAAGCATCCAACACAAATTGTAAATCTGGGTTAAGAGATGGTGGAAAGAACGCAGGCAATGAACTACCAGGGGATACGTTTTGCTCGAATTCTTGCTTATCATGATCACATAGACCGGATGATAACAAAGGCCAAGCGAGGTTTGGCTGCGGTGTGGGTGATGGCGGCGGCAAACTGTGAGCAGCGCCATCTATGTCTTCTTTACGAGGATCTGGTCATTTCTGTTTTGGAGTATGCGATGGCGATCTTGTCTCTCAGCCACAAGCAGATGGAAAGAATAGAAAGGATACAGAACGAAGCTATGTGTATTATTCCTGGATGAACAAGAGATACGCTTCCTTCTTGATTTTCCAACCAATGAGAACAGAATAAAACATTGCAGAGCTATTGGCTGCCTACCTTAGAGTCAACGCAAACATACAACATCCACTGCACATTGAAATTAGGAAGGTAAAGGGCAGCAGGTTAAAAAGAGGTAAGTGGTGGATGGGTCAAGCCAAAAACATTCTTCAACAGGTGTGTTCACTTAAGGACTTAGAACCTGGCGAGGAGTGGGTACGAATACCAACAGATTTCTGTACGTCCTTTTCAGTTTGCATCCAACTAGACAGAAAATGCAGACAAGAAAATCCGGCTGCTGTAGAGGTGGAAGTACAGGCTTTGATCTTCGAGAATTCTTTGGAGGGTGATGCTGTCATTTACACAGATGGGTCTGTCGTTCGACGAGAGAGATGTTCTTGGGCTTTTACGGCTCAGGCCAGAGGGAGAATTGTGAAGGAAGATCCTGGTGTTTTACTTTCACGCCGTGGGATTTACTGAGGAGGTGATCCTAGCACTTATGGACTGAATAGTTCGATGTGCATTGACGATGATCTAACGACTAACTAACTAATTACCCAGCATGTGCAGAGAGGACCCGGCAGACTGCGTGGAAGAAATCATTGATGATTCAACGGGCAAGACGACGTTTACCTGTAAAGCGTTGTGGGACGTAATGAGCACGGCGAGGAACGTAGAGCGCCCAGGTTATCCGCTGCACCTGTATTCGTTTTCAGTCGTCTTGACTTGTCTTGCCACTAGACTCAGATGGACTCAGGCGAGAGAGTGAGGTCGACGAAGTGCGCAACTTTTCCTCATTTTAATCCAATTCATCGCACAAGTCATTCTTCATCCACTTTGAAAATCTCACTGAAAACTTTTAGAATTCACCATGACACCTGGGAGACTGCTGCCCAAGACCGAAATTCATGGCGTATATCATTACGCAAGGGTGCAGTCACTTGTGAAGCAGCCAGGACTGCAAGAGCTTTGACGAAAAGGTTGGACAGAAAAATCACTGCAGGAGAGCCTCCTCCTGGAATGTCAAGCATTCTTTGCCCACATTGCCAAAGACCACTTCGAGCCTAAATAGACCTTATCAGCCATCTTAGAACTAACGGCTCTATACTTTCAACCCCAGTGGATGAAATTAATGGTCATCATCATTCTTGATGGACAAACAGCAAAATAAAATTAATCGATGTTGTCATCACTGCTGTCTGTTGTTGGTGCATAAACTTGAATGATGTTGATATTGAAAGGTCTTCCACTCAACTTTGCTAGTAATATTATGTCCAATATCCTTTGATCGATTTTGATCTGTCTATGTTATTATAATTGCTATTCCTCACTGTTTTTTTTTCTCTCCACCAGAATGGATTATGCTATATTCGTTGGGTGTTATAATGTCCATTCCATAATCAAGCCTTGCTTATAATGAACACATAGACCAGGTAATAACAAACGCCAAGCGGGGTTTGGCTGCGATGAGGGTGATGGCGGCAGCAAACTGTGAGCAGCGCCATCTATGTCTTCTGTACGAGGGGATGGTCATGTCTGTTTTTGAGCATGCAATGGCAATCCTGAATCTCAGCCGTAAGCAGATAGAAAGGATGGAAAGGATACAGAATGAAGCTATGCGCATTATTCTTGGATGTACAAGAGATACAGCATTCAGGGCGATGCGCTACCATCTTGATTTTCCAACCATTGAAGACAGAATACAAGTTTGCAGAGCAAGCGCCTACCTCAGAGTTAACGCAAACACACAACATCCACTGCATAGTGAAATTAGGAAGGTGAAGGGCAGCAGGTTAAAAAGAGGACGGTCGTGGATGGGTCAAGCCGAAGACATTCTTCAACAGGTGTGTTCACATTAGGACTTAGAACATTGCGAGGAGTGGGTACAAGTGCCAACAGATTTCTGCACATCCTTTTCAGTTCGCATCCAACTAGATAAAAAATGCAGACAAGAAAATCCGGCTGCTGTGGAGGATGAAGTACAAGCGTTGATTTTCGAGAATTCGCTAGACGGTGATGCTGTCATCTACACAGATGGGTCGGTCGACCGACATGTGAGAAGCTCATGGGCCTTTACGGCTCGGGCCGAAGGAAGAATTGTGAAGGAGGACTCTGGTGCTTTCACTGAAACCACAAGTAGCCTGACCATGGAAGTCATGGCAGTAAGTAAAGCAATAACATGGCTCGAGACACAGACATTCACTAGGGCATGTTTCCTTAGCGACTCAATGAACACGATCAAGAGGATAGAGGTGGGGTAGATCCGAAGAGAATGGTTGCTGTCTCTGAAGTGGTCTCAGCTGGCAAAGATTAGTTTCATCTTCGTCCCACGGCATGCGGGAGTACAAGGAATTGAGCGGGCTGACAAGCTCGCAGGTGAGGCTGCGGTGAAGGGCGGAAGCGCCATGGACCAGGCTGACATTCTGAATGCTCTACGAGAAGTAAGACTTTTGCGTGAACCAAGTGATGACTGTGAATCTACAACCATGGCCAGACTGCGAGAACAGCAAATTAAAAGAGGGGTGGCCAAACAAGAACACTACGCAGGAAGCTAAAGAAGATTGATAAACCAACACAGAACTGGTGTTGTTAGCCGCTACACGATGCAGGATTTGCTGAGGAGGGGATCCGAGCACTTATGGACTGAATGGTTCGATGTGCAATGAGGATGATCTGTCGACTAACTAACTAACTAATGTCCATTCCTTTCCATCTTGTCTCACATATACCTAACATGTTAATATTCAGTCTTCTCTTTGCTTCCTTAACGTCATCAAATGTTCCATCAACACTCATAGTTCTAACATTCCATGTTCCCACTTTCAATGATGGTAATATTTTACACTACGAAGAAATACGCAAGTAGTAAACGCCTCAGAAATTACCAACACAATTATTATAACACTTACACTTACGCAAAATACAAACAAGATACACCGTTCATGTTCTAACAATTTTATTTAACCATAAAACTCATACAGACGTGAATTCAATATTAGAATCATAGCTACACCAGAGACACTTGTCCGCTAACTACATTGACACAACAGCATAAACAACATATGAAATAGAATATTGGTTAACGTAACCTACTAAAACAGTAGTTATCAGACGTATTTACATTAAACTACACAACGTATTGGTTCATGACGTATACTCAAGATATACTGAACCACACACTGATTTTCAAACGTTTGATAATGGTGATTGTAAAGACGATGACGGCTGTACTGCGGCATAGTAATTATCTAATACAGTTGTGTGAGGCAATTGATAGTCTGCAATATTTTAAATAATAATAATAATAATAATAATAATAATAATAATAATAATAATATGAGACATGATATTCGTTATCATGGTGCAAGGAAATACAAACTACGACTACATGTCATGGCAGTGCAGACCAGTTCAGCTGACTGACACCCACCTCATTATATCTTGGCCTAGACTATGCACAATGGCAGTTTCTGCTACGTCACTACCTTTACCACTTTTACAGTGGTGCGAGTGGGCTTTTCATGAAAACCTTAAATGTTTTTGTATGTGCGTGTGGTGAAAATATTCTGGAAAAGTAAAGAACAAATGTATCAGTTTTCGATGTAGTCACCACTGCGTTCAATGCAAGTCCTCCAGCGCGCGTAAAGCGCTTGGATTCCTGTAGGAAAATCGACTCTGAGATCACTACTCGGCGTGCCTGACCCGGTCGTGAACAGTCTGTCACAGAAGTCATGCCGTTCTGAAACCTCCTACTCCACTCATACAATTGCTGGACTGACAGGCGTGCGTCACCATACTGGACCTTCATTCACCGTTAACTTCTATTGGTTTCATCTCTTCATTGGGACGCAGAGGTGTTTCCAAGGCACCAGGGCCGGGTTATATACTGGCCAAGACCTATTGACGCGTCCTCGTCGAGCGTCCTGGGCAACAGGTCCCTTTGGGGTCCTGGCTAAAGTCAGTAGGATCGCCGATTCCTCCGAAGTCGGAGAGTGTCTGCCTGTACGGCGAGGAACTACCAGTCTGCACACCAATAAGCCAGACATGGGACAACGGATACTCACGCAAAACTCAGGTCCTTTATGACATCAGACTGATGTTGGACAACAGGATGCCTTCATCCGACATACAGGACTTCACGTTGGAGCTCAAGCCAACGAACACAAGCAAGCAAGCAAGCATCTCTTCATTGATTATAAAAAAATAAAAATAAAAACGGATAACAGACGCGGCTCTTCTTTGGTGCACGTCAAAAGTGTGGCGGCCATCTTTAAACAGATGTTATGACGTCACCGTTGTCGTATGCACCGTGATATCACGTGCTTAACACCCTTGACACCTTTAAAAACAGCATTGACAGGTTAAAGACAACGGCACTGTTATTGTAATTTCTATCACATATTTAAGGTTTTTATTAGAATCCTCCTAGTATTTACGTTATGGCATTCTACGGAGTTGCCACACTCATATATGTACATTGGAGGCCAACGTGAAGTAATGGATAAGAGCGCTCGCTCTTAAACTTCCGGTGTGCTCATGGCGAGGTAACGTATTCAACCCCTACACCGGATAGTTGGACTAAAGTATTGACTTCTCGTTCTTACCTTAGGGATGTAAATTACAAGTACCCTAGGAGTCGTAGTGGATTCCTTTGATGGCGAGGGACACTGTTAACAGGGAAAGCTCACCAACACGCAAATATTAGTCCAGTGTGGACTAAGGTAATGTTCAAAGGGAGCGAACAAAAGAAAATATATGTACAGTCTGGAATGGTATGAGGCTCTTCATGACCTCTGAACCTGGCGCGCTAATGGAATGATTAAGCGTCTTCCCGTATCTACTATGGGCTTATTTACAGAAGTTTTCCTAATGCAGCCATCTTTAATTTGATATATAATACATGTCTGCTACCATATTAACAACTTCTCAGTCAGAATTGTGACACACACACACACCTATTTCCAATTTCCCGCCATCCATTTTTGTTTGGTCGAAACGTGTGTTTTTTTTTTTTTTTTAAATAAGTCTTAAAAGTCGATAGTATGGACGTCATTGCTCCGAGTTTTATCCCGTATGGCTTGGTCTCTTTCCGCAGGACATTACACCTAAAGCATCGCACAAATTACGAACTCCGTATCGCCGGCGACCAACCACAGAAGTCTCTGAGAAATATGCATCTGTGAAACGAAAGACGTAGCCCGGAATCGAACCCACAACCTTCGTAGCGCGGGACAGACGGCTTGACCAACACGTACTTTTTGTTTGGTTCACACCTATGTTATGTTAAGTCGAAACCTACTTTTTGTTACGTCCAAACCTACTTTTTTTTGCAACTGAGTCTCTAAATTCAATCAGGTGCCGTCCTAACAATGAAATTTGGCAGCAACGGATCTCCAACACTGTCTGTCTCTCGTCCTGACTGTACATTCTCTCAGATTGATGTTTGTCCATCTTTTGATGTTGTCTTCCCACTGATATCGTTGTCTACCTCTTGTTCGCTTGTCCTCAACCTTATTGCCAGTGTGGTATTATAAAAGTGTTATGTCTTTTAACGTGGCCGAAATATTTCACTTGCCTCTTTTTTTTTATTTCTTTCATCAACTCTCTTTTCATTCCCACTATTTCTAGAACCGTTGTATTTGATTGATTTTGCTTCCACGAAATACGACATATTCGTCTATATATCCATATCTGCAGGGTTCTATTCGACTTTTAATTGCTTGTTCAATGTCCACGCTTCTGCACTATATAGTAGTATCGAATGTTTGACAATTATAATTTTTAATGCTTTATTAATCTCTCTAGATCAGGGGTGGGCAAACTGCCGCCCGCCAACTGATATTGTGCGGCCCTCGAGGGCATTTAGAAATACAACTTATTACTTCGTTTTTAAGTTATTTTGTTGAATTTTACAGAATTTCATGTACCGTTATGATTATTTAACATTTTTGATAACATTTCTTTCTATTTTTCTGTTATTGTAAACGTCCTTGACCTTCATTATGTAATGCTAAAATGCGAATTTATCGATTTTGTGGACATAATATACGTGTGCCAGCCCCCCCCCCCCCCCCCCCCCCAAGCTTCACATTTATCAATGTGGCCCTACGCACAAAAAGCTTTCCCACCCCTGCCCTAGATGTTTATACTGATTTCATAATATTAATAATCTGTTAAGTGTTAACTAAGATTGTTGACTGTGATACAGGAGCAGGCGACAGTCACAGGCAGCAGCATTCTGGTCAGCTTGACCTTTCCATGGAAAATCCTTCGTGATTTCACCTTGACCCATCTGAAGTACCTGACCTCTCGGCATAGAGTTTTGGACGGGAGAATGCTAGAGTAAGGTGACTGGCTCCGTTCCACGTCGTCGAGTGATGGTTCTGGGGAGGGAAAGGTGACAGCATCGATGAATGCAGGTTTGTGGACATTAAAAATTAAGGTAAGAGTGGAAAGGAAGGGCGGAGGCGCTTGTGAAGTCTGTGAGGAATGACAGACACCAATACAGCGAGCTAGATACCCACATGCAGACACGCAGAACAAACACAGACATAATTTATGTACGTGATGGCTTTCGCAGACAGACAAACAGACAGACAGACAGACAGACAGACATAACAGTCAAATATACATAGCTGTCTGTTTGTATGTAGGTCTGTCTGTCTGTCTGTCTGACTATCTGTCTGGCTGCTTGCCTGTCTGTCTGTCTGTCCGTCCGTCCGCCCGCCCGCCCGCCCGTCCGTCTGTCTGTCTGTCTGTCTGTCTGTGAATTTATACACCTATCTCTTAAATTTTCTGTTCGTTTCCCTAAATATAATCTTTCTCTCTATGTATAATTCTGGACACACACACACACACACACACACACACACACACACACACACACACACACACACAAACACACACACACAGACATACACACATATATATGTATTTATGTGTGAATGTGCGTGTGCGTGTATGTATGACTTTGTATGTCCATGCGTGTGTACTTGATCGTGTGTCTTTATATGTATGTGTGTGCGTGTGCGTGTGGCTGCGTTTAGTCTGTCTCACATTGGTTATAATTATATCTGTGTACTGGTCTATAACAGGAAACGTATTCCCTGTACCTGTAATTGCGGTGTAGTTCTTCAGATGTGGCGCTAGACACTGCTGGGTGGAACAGACAGCCTCCAGTGTTGTGTCGGGGATTCTCCGCGGGTTGTAGACAATCACATAAGTCCACGGACACGTTTTGAAGGACGCAGGAACCGATGTTGACTTTAGGGTAGGCTCTGTGGGGAAAGGTAACGTCTGACTTAAACACAGAAGCCAAAAACAATATGTTGCACTATTTATTGCCTGGCTTATTTCGCTGCATCTCGTCAGGTACATACTGCTGAGCTATATATAATATGAAGTAAATAATTGTATTATCAAGAGGATAGAGGAGGGGTCGATCCGAAGAGAATGGTTGCTGCCTCTGGAGCGGTCTCGGCTGGCAAAGATTAGTTTCATTTTCGTGCCAGGGTATGTGGGAGTACAAGGAAATGAGCGGGCTGACAAGCTCGCAGGTGAGGCTACGGTGGAGGGCGGATGCGCCATGGACCAGGCTGACATTCTGAATGCTCTACGAGAAGTAAGACTTTTACGTGAACCAAGTGATGACTGTGAATCTACAACCATGGCCAGACAGCGAGAACAGCAAATTAAAAGAGGGGTGGCCAAACAAGAACACAACGCAGGAAGCCAAAGAAGATTGATAAACCAACACAGAACTGGTGTCGTTAGCCGCTACACGCTGCGGGATTTGCTGAGGAGGGGATCCGAGCACTTATGGACTGAATGGTTCGATGTTTCAATGAGGATGATCTTTCGACTAACTAACTAACTATTATATTTTAGCTAACATACTAAATACGAGGGACGGTCAATAAGTAATGCCGCGTAATTTTTAATTTCATTCAATAGGGGGAAAAAGATAATATTCATATTGAAATGAAACCCTAAGCCTGTACTTCAAAAATTTAAATCTCAAGATAGTGTCTGTTACTCGTTATAGATTTTGTCCTTCTTCTTACAAGGACGTGTATCCCCGCACAGTTAAAATCGTGTCCTTTTTCCTAAACCACTGGCGTACGGCGCGTTTAAGGACCTCGGTGTCCTAAAAGTGATGTACGCGAAGATCTTCTTACAGTGGTCCAAACAGATGGAAGTTTGAAGGTGCAAAATCAGGACTGTACCGGAGACATAGTAATAATGTCCAGACAAAGTCTGCAATCGTATCAATGGTGCGTTTAGTGATGTGTGGTGTGGCATTATCGTGCAACAGATGTGCAGTTTCGGATCTTTGAATGTGTAAAGTCGTCAAAGATGTCCTCTAAGCTTCTTCGAAGTTTCAATGTAACGGTAATCATTTACAGTGTTTCCCTGGTCTAAGAACTCGAGAAGAATCAGACCTTTCTCAACCCAAAACATGGAGGCCATAGCTTACCCTACATATGATGACATTTTGAACTTCTTTCTTGTCGGCTATGTTGTGTGATGCCATTCTATTGACTGTCTCTTTGATTCTGGTTCAAAGAAATGAACCCAAGTTTCATCACCTGTCACAATACTCGATAAAAACCTTCAGTTTCGTAACGCTGCAGGAGGTTGATGACTATGGTTTTCCTAGCTTCATTATTTTTGTCTGTCAACATTCTGGGTATGCACCGTGCACAACACTTTGATTAACTCAGGTCTTTAATGATGGTCTGGACTCTGCATTTACTAATAGAGAACATGGAACACAGTTCATCCAGTGTTACCCGACGGTCACCACAAATTATATTATCAACTCGATGAATGTTGTGTGGAGTCACTGCGGTTGACTGACGAGCTGTCCGCTTATCTTAGTCAGTGAGGATTGACCTACTTCAGCTTCGTCACAATGACGTACCCAACGCCGGACAGTGCTACCATCCATTGTTGAATCTGCATAAACTATACTCAAACGTTCGTGGAAGCGAATCGGGGTCTCGCCTTCAGCAATAAGGAATTCTATGACATTCCATGCCGGTCTCCCTGGCCCAGAGGTTAGCAGCTTTCTCGTTAACCCCGAATACTCTCGTGGTTGACGAGAGCGCACAAGAATTAGAAGCAGTTCGTGTCGCACCAGTGACTTATGAGAGTATGGAGTAACAACAATCAGCTGAAAGATGCTGATGTTGACAGCAATTTCCTGTAAAGGATATGCAAAACATCCATCCATGACATTACGTTGCTTTAACCGAACTTCTTTGGGGGCCATGTTTAAACCATTACTATTCTGCAGATACACACTGCTGAAGAGTGTTTGAGGAATCCCGCTAAATTAAATAATTGCACATCGATAAAATACTTACGTTGCACGATTTATTGCCTGGCTTATTTTGCTCCCTCTCGTCAGGTGCACACTGCAGTCTTATATATGATATGAAGTAAATAAATGATTTATACTTTAGCTAAATACTGAATACTCTGTCTGTCATCTACTGCCTATAGTACCTTGCAGTGTAGGGCAGGGGGGGGGGGGGGGGGTCTTGTGCCTGAGGTCACTGACATTGTTCGAATCTGGAGTATTTATCTCCACGGTAATATCAGATTCAAAATGAAGTCTTTCATTTTGCATAGAACCGGCTGGTACCGCCTAAATGATACTGTCTCGATATATTTGAAAAATAAATTTTTGTTCGTCGAAAACAGTATAGCTTGCCCGGGCTGAAGATTCGCCTGCAAAGAGTGTTGATTCTCAGACTGTGAAATGGCCACAACTGGTTCATGTCACGGGACTCGGTATTAATGTATTTTTGTTTTTTAATATGACTGATGCAGGTAAAGTTTTTACTGTGTTGGGCTGAGTGAATTAAAGTAAAAATTGTGGGTTCCGAAGGTTAACTATAACTGTCTTAGACTTCAGTAGGTGAAGTTATAATTGTGTTGAGATGAAGGAGGTTTTCATAACTGTCTTGGTTTGATGCAAGTAAGATAAACTTGTCTGAGGCTCACTGACGTGAAGTAATAACTGTCCTAGGCTGGAGGAGGAAAAGTAATAACTTGCTTAGGCTAAAGCAGGGAAAGGTAATAATTGTCTTAGATCTAAGCTGAAAAGGTAATAATTTTCTTAAGCTAAAGGATGCGATGTGCTGCCGGTTGACATACCTGTTGCTTCTGTCCATGGAGACACGGAGTCGTCAGTTCGGTGCTTCTGTTTGATGATTCGATTCTCGTACTTCTGCTCCATGAACTGGGGCATGAAGAACGTCTCGTCCAAAGAAAACAAACCGGGCTTCTTCTGGCGACAGTCAGCGGTGTCTAAGGCGGCGAGCATCTAAGGATAGTTGTAGTATAACAGGAGCTTGTTAACATCGCTTATAGAGACGGGCTGGTGTCAGTATGTTAGTTTAATGGTATGGTATAGTTTATTTGTATGATGCAGTGTAATCTTATGATATAGTTTAATTGTAAGTTATCGTTTATTGGCATGTTATCGTTTAATTATATACTTTAATTGTAACGTATAGTTTATTAGTATGATACAGTGTAATCGTATGATGTAGTATAAGTTTAAGGTATCGTTTATTTGTATCGTATAGTTTAGTCATACAATTTAATTGTAAGGTATAGTTTATTGGCATCATATATTGTAGTTTTTAATTGCAATGTATAATTTATTATTGCTATCGTATATTTTAATCATACAGTTTAATTGTAAGGTGTATGTTATTGGTATCGTGTCGTTTAATTATACAGTTTAATTGTAAGTTATAGTTTATTTCTATGATACAGTTTAACCCTATGATATAGTTTATCTGTATGGTATAGTTTTTGGTATCTTATAGCTTAATTATAAATTTAATTTAAGTCTTAGTTTATTGGTATGATACAATTTAATCGTGTGATATAGTTTAATATAAAGTCAGAGTGTATTGGTATCGTATAATTTACTTATACTGTTTAATTGTAAGGTATAGTTTATTGGTATAATACAGTTTAAACGCATGATACAGTTCAATTGTAAGTTGTAGTTTATTGGTATCGTATAGTTTAATTATATAGTTTAGTTGTAAGGTATGGATTATTTGTATTATACAATTTAATTTGTGGTATAGTTCAACTCTATAGTGTACTTTATTTGTATGATATAGTTTAATTGTATGATGCAATTTAATTATATGATATAGATTCTGTGTGGGGCATTTTTCCGTTATACGACATAGTTTATTTGTATAATATACTTTAATTATTGATATAGTTTATTGTTACGACCCAGTTTAATTGTATGATATAGTTTAATTACATGATATATTTCAATGTATGATAGAGTTTTGATCATATGACATATTTTAATTCCACGATATAGTTTAATCTAATGGTGCATTTCAATTATAAGTTTATACTTATAATTATAGTTTATAATTATAATTATAGTTTATTCATATGATACGATTTAATTATATGATCATGACCCCTCACGGGTGCAGCCCGATGATGATGATGAATTTTAGTTGGAACTCTGAAAGAATTTACCAGATTGTAAGGGTACACGAAACGCATCAGGAGACAATTTCTTGAGAGTCACAAGCCACGTTCTCCGCCTAGCAACTGCTTAATGTATAAAGAGACCCGCAGCGACAATCTCATCTGAAAATCATAAGCCACACGTTTTTATGTGTTGTCGTTGGAACTATATATCATACGGATATTGATGTGCACCCTTAGTTATTGATGGAAACACATAGAGATAGATGATACAAGTAGAGATTAGAGGATATATAAGTTAAAACTGTACAACTGTCATACTGTCATTTACTGCCAAATTAGTACCTTACGGTGTATGGCAGAGGGATCTTTGAGCCTGAGGAAATAAGGCCGCCTGCCTAGTGCATTCGCCGCGAACTGTGCAGGTTAGGATTTTCTTTTCGCCTCCGACAGAATAAAATCCCACACCTTACCGAGGGATCGAACCCGGGTCTCCGGAATGAGAGTCCAGCGATCTAGCTACTCGGCCAGCCGCTCCTCACATAAGTTAAAGTTAGTTGCATATCCTTTTAAATAACGTCACAGCCGACTCCATCATGTTAATGCTGTTTGTGATATCTTGGTAATATTACGTTCAGTAGTTTGTCATTGCCGGTCTCTCTGGCTGAGGGGTTACAACACTTTCTCCGTAATCCCGTTTATCACGCAGTCTCGTAGCGGGAGAGAACTGGGAGCGGTTCGAACCCCGCTGGTGACTTGCGGGATACTGAGCCGGCCGCTCCGAAAGCAATGGCAAACTACTGAGCGTAATCTTGCCAAGAGATCAACAGACAGCTGAAAGATGCTGCTGTTGACAGCGATGTCCTGTAAAGGATATGCAAAAAAAAAAAGTTTGTCATTGCTTTCTGAACGTCCGTCACCCATATGTTTACGCAAGGAGTTCTGTTGCCAAAATGCCCGCAGCTATTTTTCGAACGCGGTATGTGGGATTACGAACTGCGTCCGTAACGCCTTCGCCACGGAGCTAGCGGATACATTAGACAATAGCAAAATTGTAAGCTAGAAGCATGTGGGAGGATTTAATGAACGAGTCACCAAAATGCGAGAAGTAAACAGTTAGCTTTGCTAGGACACCGTCGCAAGTAATAAAATGGTCGTACACATCAGTGTCCTTATTGTGATCTGGAGGCGTGTTTCGTGAGATCCGCGTGTATGACTTCAACAACGCGACTGAACCGGAAGTGTTGTTAAGGGGGCTAAAAGTCAATAACGCCACGAGCTCATGCCAACACGAGAAAATTAACACAAGAAAATTAACCCGGGGGGGGGGGGGGGGGGGGGGAAGGTTAGTGAACGATAGAATAGGTAGGAGTTTTAGACTATTGCAGGGAGAGCTAACGGAACAAAAAATTGGGGAGGAGGGTATTTGTTGGGACAGGAGGTAGGAGACATCGTAACCCCCGAGTAAACTAACATGTTGGGGCGGGGCAGCTTCCCGCGAACAACGAGGAAAGCATTAGAACAGTAAACACGGGCACCAAGAGGCACTAGGGAGTTGAGTGGTCTCGAGGTATGGCGTTCGCCTCGAGTCCTGGAGGTCCCTGGTTCAAGCCCCGGCGAGGATCCGGATTTTTTTCACGTGGACTTCTAGTAACCAATTTCCCCTGGTCTCTGGGTAATGAGATCAAACGCCCGTGTGTATTGTTGCGCACGTAAAAAATCCCTTGGCAGTTCAAAATCAAAACAGAGTAGCTTAACGGCGCTGTCCGGGCAAAATTTCGAGTTAAACTTCTACCCAAAGTATTTCAGGATTCTCGCCGGTGCTACAGTTATGTAGTGAGCTGAGATTATCCGGGCTCAGGCTTGAGTTAGGAGTAAAACGGAGCACTTATGGGTTACACCCGTGTGCCGTGAAGTTGATCAGTCGACTAAAACTAAAACTAAAACTAAACCAAGAGACATCATAGCAATGACCACTGTGCGACAAAAGCCTAGAGTAAAACGAGGTGTAGTTGGCAGCGCTCAAACGTGGAAGCTCCTATTCTGAGAATGAGAGTGAAGTCCAGAATAGAAAGGGCCGACATCTGTGGATATACATGAACGCCAACGCCAGCTTATAGCAAACGTGATTCAAACGAACACTGATAACATCACCACATCAACGACTCCCGTGCACTGTGTGCGGTCTACCACCGGAGACTGAGTCCGTTATTGATGCACCGGTGTGCAGTGATATATAGAACACATGGATCCAGGAGAAGAGACCAACCACGTAAACGACGGACAGAGGGAAAAGAGAGTCCATGGTAATCTCGATATACAGGATATTTGTAAAGTCTTACTACACTTTGTATGTAGAACAAATTTGAAAAAAAAGTTTTCTTCCGTTGATAACAACATTCAGTTTGGAGTCCAAAGGATTACTCCAGCAGACGATATCCATTCGCTGCATATTGCTACACGATGGACTGTGGTGCACATGTTTTTTTTAATGACAATCATGTACTTCATGTTTCAAATTTGTTCTACATACAAAGTGTAGTGAGACTCTACGAACACCCCATATAAAGCCCCAGAACGGGCACTCTCCCCCTATTCATGCTTCACCTCGACACCGCAATGTATAAGAGGAACACGACAGGATGAGATGAGACTTATTACATCAACATAGTAATAATTCCGCCGAGTGGAGGGTATACGGTAATAATACACATAATCTTACCACAACAATGCATCCAACAGTGCGCGCTCTCGTATTCAACATTATTTACGGTAAAGTTTCTTTCTTGTGCCTCCACGAAAATACGGGGTTGATATACAACAATTATCGCGCACTGTATAATATTTACTTGTAATGTCTTATATTTTTTAAACACAGTCTTGCATTAATTTATACTTTAATTCTAACTAACTTGCATGATTATAGAATCATCTGTTTATCCTGTCTCAATGTCCGCTTTTACAGCTTATATACCGGCTTGAGAAGTTCTGTACTATCGACGGGTTTCCCCCAAAGGGAAATTATGTGGAGTACAGTATTGACTTCTAGTGTTATTTTTACTACCCCTAGGTATTGCTTTTTTCGTCTCAGCCAATGAAAGTGTTGCATTTATTAGACGACGCCCGTCAATGGGATTTTGTAAACTGTAACGCCTTCTTCGTGACCTATTGACTTCACAGAAAAAAAGAAAAGAGAAATAGCCTGTTCCTCTGTACGCCACAAACAATTGTATTTACCAATTCACATGTAGATGCCAGGCCGTTTACATTGGCCGAACGGAGAGACAGCTTAACAAACGGGTGTTAGAACACATACCTCAATGGGTCAACAAGATACAACACACAGGAGATG
Organism: Cepaea nemoralis; assembly: GCA_014155875.1. NCBI lineage: Eukaryota > Metazoa > Mollusca > Gastropoda > Stylommatophora > Helicidae > Cepaea > Cepaea nemoralis. The sequence goes on from JACEFZ010021039.1 coordinate 246,908, forward strand.
ATAGCCACGAGGAGCCGACACACCGGAAGCTCCCGGCGTCTTCAATCGGCAAGCACATTGTTGCCAGTCGCCATGTTGTGTCCAGAGAGACTGCATTTCGCGTGTTGTTTAGAACACAGAATACTCGCTTGTTAAAATTTGCAGAAGCAATTATGATCTATCAACGCAAGCCAGAATTGTGTAAACAGAAAGACATGTTAGTCAGCTTAAAATTACCGTGGTAGACAATCGACATTACTGTGCGAAATTGTGTATATTTCAACTTGAAGGATTTATCTAGTTAATTTCACGTAAGTTGTGTGAGTTCTGCAGTATGTACCTGACGAGATGCAGCGAAATATGCCAGGCAATAAATCGTGCAATCTATTGTTTGTGTCTTCGTTATTCAAATTCACTACGGGAAAACATTGTTTTGAAAAGAGAAATAGTTTACTTCCCTGTTGAATGTTTCTAATCTGATACAGTTCTTGTCCAAATGGGCGTTTGTTTGCTACAGGTATGTCTGTATCTTCTTGAAATAGAAGTAGCGATCCAATTATGTAGGTCAGGGAACCCCATCTTTCCTCCCCCCCTCCCCACCAAGTAGTTGTGTTTTGGTAGATTGGATTACGGTGGAGATGAAAAGAAAAAAAATATAGCTTTAAATTGCTTACGGGAAATTCTCTGTTAGTTTTGAAGCTTAGCAAAGATGATTGGCGTAAATAAGAGAGGGATATTAAGCAATACAAATTATATCTCATCTTATCTTGTTCCTCTTGTACCTGCATGATGTCGAGGTGACGTATAAACAGAGGGAGAGTGCCCGTTTATGGGCTTCATGTATCGAGATTCCCGAGGACTCTGCTATTCCGTCTGTCCATCGTTTACGTGGTCGGCCTCTTCCTCTGCTTCCCTCTGGTCTGTATATCATTGCTTTTTATGGTATATTGTTAGTTCGTAACCTAGTTACATGGCCAAACCATTTGGCTGGCTGCATTCTAATAAAATCCAGCGCTGCTATAACCTCCACTTCAGTCCTAATTTCTTCATTTCTGATTTTCTCTCTTCTTAATACATTGGGTATTCTGCTCATACATCTCATTTCTGTTGTTGTGATTTTTCTTTTCTGTTTTTCCTTCATTATATGTGTTTGGTATTGGTAGCATAGAGCTTGTCGGAAAATTTTGCTGAATAGTGCTTTCTTAGTATCTATTGACACATGCTTGTTCTTTTGTATTGGTGCCATTTGTCCAATGAGTTGGTTTACCTTATTTTATCTATTTTCAATCTACCTTCTGATTTGCCATTTGATGATATTATACTTCGGTCTCTGTGGCTAAAGGGCTTGCGAACGCGGTTTGTGAGACCGTATACCCGGGTTCGAAACACGGCGGTGCTGGTTTTTTTCGAAAAAGGTATAGGGGCCGGTCGTTCAGAAAGCAATGGCAAACTACTGAACGTAAGACTTGACTAGTACATCAACAGCAGCTGAAAATGCTGGTGTTGACTGCAACGTCCCGTAAGGGATACGCAACAAAATTTAATTTTTAAATTAATACTTCCACAATTATATACCACTGAAAATTCATTGTCATTTACCATACCGATAAGCGTCGGAGGTCATGTTTTGCCATCTCACACGATTATCAGAGTCCTGCTGCTATGGGGCAGATATTAACGCCGTTTCAATATATCTTATGACTTGTCCAAACATGATTTTCTAGGCAGTTGTAAAGAAGGCAGTTTGCCATGCTTTCCTTGTTATAAGCGACAATACTGGTCAAGAATGGTAGCAATTGTCCCCCCCCCCCCTCCAAAAAAAAAAGAGATCCCCTGCCTGCCGTCGTGAAATTGGAGACATTAACCTACAACTATCTGTCGACTGCTCTTCAACTCCATCCACCACCCACATGCATGGCTTCACGTAACCCAGTTCGGGGTTTAAACGGGTATTCCACCTTGGCCAAGGGTGTCCCGTAGGCTAACGGATGGAAGGAGATATCTTACTTCTCTGTTAATAATGGACACGCTTACCCTACCGGCTCTGTGGCGAAGTTGTTACGAATGTAATTCGTAATCCCGCATACCGCGTTCGAAACACAGCTGCGGGAAATGTGGCAGCAGACCGTCCTTTGTTGGTTTTCATGCAATGGTATGAAGGAATCACAAGCAGTCAAAATATGCTAAAGTTTACTGCAACGTCCTGTAAAGGATGTGCAACTAATTAACCACCTTCCTCGCCACCTGTAACTTAATACCAGTTAATTGATGCAGTGCCAAACAACAAGTACAGTTAATTGATGCAGTGCCAAACAACAAGTAGGTTTGGCCCAAACATGGTTCACAATCAAATCAACAAGTATTATAATGTACATTTCCTTTTACTGAGCATTAACATTCGGAAGTTACCACGAAGCAACACAAATAACAAGATGGCACTAGTAAGGCGATATACCGTCCTACTGTACAAATGGGAGGCCAAATTTGGCGATATATGATCCTTTCGCATTGCATCAGTTAAACCAGGAAGGACAATGGTCAAGTAATCTGACAAATAGTTGACTTGAATAGTTGCTTAGTTGGTTGTCAGCAGTGGCGGGCTAGATCTAAAGATATTGATTTCCAGCGGTAAAAGCCATTAACATTTTAACTGATTCAATGCCAAAGAAAAAGGTAGGTTTGGACCAAACAAAAATGGTTGGCGGAAAATAGACATATGGGCGTGTCAGGGTTAAAGGTTGTCAATATGGTAGCAGCCATGTTGTATTATATAACAAATGAAAGCAGGTGTCTTACGTAAACCTACTGTATTTATATTTTAATTGAGACAACATTTCGCAATGACAACATTTCAGCGATATATTTGCCCATGGCAGATATCGGAAGTATAGGTTCTATGTAGCACTTCAACACTCTTTTTCTCGTTGCAGTTGACATCTTTTTAATGGTCAGTATATTTTTCATCTTGCACTACCAATAATGGAGGTGGGCATAGGGTACTTCAAGCCAAATGGTACGAGAGAGTTATTGCAGATAGGGATCACCCCTGCATGAAGCCATGGACATCGTCAAGGGTCATAGACTAAGACGAGGCATGTCCTGGATGGCACAGGCTGAAATACCTATACGTCAGGTGTGTGATCTAGAGACTATCAATCGTGAAAAAGAGTGGGTGCAAGTACCAGAAGACAGGGCGGACTGGCACAATATAATAGTAACACTGGGTCGTGAGTGTAGAGAATGGGCAGTGGGCCGCACAGAGGTTGAGGTGCAACAACTGATCCTGATTAACACATCAAGGTGGCAGTGATCTATACCGATGGGTCAGTGGTCAGAAACATGCGTAGTGGTTGGGGTTTCATAGCGAAAGCTAATGGGCGATGCTTAAGAAAGGAAAGTTTGACATTTGAGACTACGACCTCCAGCATGGCTGGTTGGAGAAAGTAACATAGGCATTCCATTGGTAGGAGGTAGACCACTGCAACACACATTGTATTCATTACGGACTTAAGGGGTGTGCTTAGTACGGTGGAGAAAGGAATGTGTTGTGTGGAAGGTTCACCTCGCGTCAGAGGTCACAGATTATGGATTGTTTTTTTTTTTTGCCCTAGGTTTGTGGTAGTGCGGGGGAATGAACGAACGAACGAACGAACCAAAAAACTTTATTTTCAAAGAGTTAAGAATTGGGCACGCAGTCCCGTCTAACATTCTGCCCTTCTATCACTCTCTTTCATACATTATTTCATTCATACATCATTCAAGGCTAACAGAACAGCAACGATATAAAAGATATGCATTATAAAGGCATGGGCAAAATGCGAACATCAACACTCACTACACGACTCAGTAATATTAGATAATTATGTGACACATGTTATTAGCTAAGTGGAATATACTGGTCTACCAAAAGGGGAATGGCTGTTATACTAGGGTTTTATTATTATTATTATTATTTCTATTATTAAGGGGGAAGGTAATCAGAACTGAGATAGTATTCGAATAATTTGCGATTATATGTACAGAGATTCAAGCTGATAGGATGGGGTATTTAATGCACCTCTTGGTGGTAGATTACCTATAAACAAGGGAGAGGTGGTCGAGCGCCTGTGGAACCAGGTGGAAAACACGGGGGAACAGATTGAGAACCCCTGTGCGGAAAGAATGATAATGCGGGGGTCTGCAGTGGTTCTGGAAGAATCATAAAACTAAGAGGAAAGGTTAGGAGAACTTTCTATCAGATAGCAATGGAAACGATTAGTAGTATGACTTTTCGCTGGCCGTTGAACAAGGGGACGGAGCACCCATGGTAATGTCCTGAGTGCAGTTATGTCGGTTCTTAGTTCAACTCAACTCAACTCAACGCAAAAAGCTACCTTAGCCATGGTGATACTTGTCTAATTTCTTCAAGGCACCTCCAATCATATGTTTTAAGATATTTGTACCGAGTCACTTGTTTAAGAGTATTCCCATTTACCTGTATATCACATTCAAGAGATTAAAGTGATTAGAACAAGTTAATCAGTCCAGCTATCTCGGAACAGTTATAACATCTGACGGGATGTGTCTTGGAGACATTATAATAATTGTACCGGTCCATCTATCTCAGAACAGTCATAACATGTGATGAGAGATGCCTTGAAGAGATTAGAACAAGTGAATCGGTACAACTATCTCGGAACAGTTATAATATCTGATGGGAGGTGTCTTGCAGATATTAGAACAATTGTTCCGGTACATCTATCTCTGAACAGTCATAACATCTGATGGGAGGTGTCTTGAAGAGATTAGAACAAAAACATCCTTAACAACAATTTTGACAGGTTACAAGACAAAGGCGTGGTTATTGTCAATTCTGTCACGTCTCTATCAAGTAATTGTTTTCATTTGAAGCCCCCTCGCATAAATAACCTTAGCCTATTCATTTGTTTCTGTCATTAACTGTTGTGTATTCATGTCCTGCTTTCTGTAATTCCGTTCACATCATGTTTGTTACTTCCTATAACGGGGGTTTTATCCTTGAAGTTCTTGCCTTAATCCTTTAGTTAAGTCACGTTTAATTATATCTGAAGGCGTTTACATGTAGTTGTATTGTATTACTTGCTTGTGTGTTAACAGAATACCCTCATACTGAGTGGGTGGCGATTTGCATGGTGTTGAAAGGTTTCACGTAGTTTGCAGGATTCACGTAGTTTGCAGGATTCACGTGGTTTGCAGGATTCACGTGGTTTGCAGGATTCACGTGGATTGCATGGTTCACGTGGTGTTAGGATTCACCAGGTTTACAGGGTTTTCATAGTTTACAGGGTTTACATTTTGTTGGCATGGTTTACGTGGTTTACAGAGTTTACATTATTTACACTTTTTTCAAGGTTTACATTGTGTACACAGTTAACGTGGTTTACAGAGTTTACATTATTTACACTTTTTTCAAGGTTTACATTGTGTACACAGTTAACATGGTTTACAGAGTTTACATTATTTACACTTTTTTCAAGGTTTACATTGTGTACACAGTTAACGTGGTTTACAGAGTTTACATTATTTACACTTTTTTCAAGGTTTACATTGTGTACACAGTTAACATGGTTTACAGAGTTTACATTATTTACACTTTTTTCAAGGTTTACATTGTGTACACAGTTAACGTGGTTTACAGAGTTTACATTATTTACACTTTTTTTCAAGGTTTACATTGTGTACACAGTTAACATGGTTTACAGAGTTTACATTATTTACACTTTTTTCAAGGTTTACATTGTGTACACAGTTAACATGGTTTACAGAGTTTACATTATTTACACTTTTTTCAAGGTTTACATTGTGTACACAGTTAACATGGTTTACAGAGTTTACATTGTTGACATGATTTACAGATTTGTACATGGTTTACATGGTTTATAGAGCCTACGTGGTCTACAGAACTTACATGGTTAACACAGCTTACATGCTTTACAGACATGGCTTACGTGATTTACAGAGTTTACCTGGTTTACGTGGTTTACAGAGTTTACCTGGTTTATGTGGTTTACAGAGTTTACCTGGTTTAAGTGATTTACAGAGTTTACCTGGCTTATGTGGTTTACAGAGTTTACCTGGTTTACGTGATTTACAGAGTTTACCTGGTTTACGTGATTTACAGAGTTTACCTGGTTTACGTGGTTTACAGAGTTTACGTCATTTACATCGTTTGCATATTTTGCATGGTTTACGTGGTCGATATTGTTTTACATGGTTTATCTGATTTACATTATTTACATGGTTTACATGGTGTCTTGTCACCCGATCTCTTCTCCCTATATAGCGAAGTAATAATGAGAGAGAGATCAAAGAGAAGCCAGGAATACTAATCGGAGGATATAATATAAGCAATATATGCAGATGACACAGTATTGGTGGCGGATAATGCAACAGACCTACAACAATTATTGGTCATTGTAGTATCAGAGAGTGCACAGAAAGGACTCTCCTTGAATATCAAGAAAGCAGTAACAATGGCGATATCAAAGAAAATGGGGACACCAAAATGTGACATAGAAATAGAAGGGGAAATTCTCAAACAAGTGGATAATTTTAAATACCTAGGGGCACTTATAACATCAGATGGAAGATGTACAACAGAGATTAAGAGCAGAATAGGGCAGGCAAAAGCCGCATTTCAGAAAATGAAGAGCATCTTAATGCAACAAGTCGCTATCAATGAATGTAAGAAAGAGAGTGCTAAAATGCTATATAGAACCAGTTTTGCTGTATGGCAGCGAATCTTGGAATGTAGATGAACAAATTAGGAAGAACTTAGAAGCAACAGAGATGTGATTTTTAAGACGAATGTTGCGAATTCCTTGGACTGCCAGAGTAACTAACAACGATTGCCTGAAAGAGGCTAATGAAACTAGAACACTGTATACAACAATAAGAAAGAGACAAACAGCTTTCTTTGGTCATGTGATGAGTAGAGAGGCATTGGAGAACATCGTGACAACTGGAAAGATCGAGGGGAAGAAAAGCAGAGGTAGACCAAGAGAAATGATGCTGGACGGATTGAGACGGTGGCATGGAGGAATATCAGCAGCAGAGTTGATCCAGAACACCAAAGACCGAGATCTGTGGAGAGCCATGAACGCCTACGCCAGCTGTCACGGCACTTGATGATGACATGGTTTATCGGATTTACATAGTTTACAGAGTTTACATGCTTTACATGGTTTACGTGGTGTACATAGTTTACAGGGTTTACGTAGTTTATAGTGTTTATATTGTTTATATTATTTACATGATTTATGTGATTTACAGGTTTTAACTGGTTTACAGGTTTTATTGGTAGTGTTAGAAACCTCAGGCTTAAGATACCCCCCCCCCCCCCCACCTCTCGCCATACACCAAGCAAGGTACTATAATGGCAGTAAACGACAGTTTTGAAAGTTATGATCAGCTAGACGCGTTCAGGAGGTGTAATAAATAAATGTTTTGCATATCCTTTACAGGACATCGCTGTCAACATCAGCACCTTTCAGCTTTATGTTGATTTCTTGGCAAGATTACGCTCAGTAGTTTGCCATTGCTTTCTGAGCGGTCGGCTCAGTTATCCCGCAAGTCTCCAGCGGGGGTCGAACCGCTCCCAGTTCTCGCCCGCTACGAGACTCTGCGTGATAAACGGGATTACGGAGAAAGTGTTGTAACCCCTCGGCCAGAGAGACCGGCTTCAGGAGGTGTAAAAAGTGAAAATTAATAGCCTGCCAAAGACCAGCAGACTAAACAAGTCAACCCCACCTCTACGTGGTATAGACCGGGAAACCATGACCGCGAGGTCATGTACCAACCGGGCTAAGGCTCAAGAGGCGAGACTGACTCCCCTTGGTCAGATTTTTTCATCTTAAACCTGTGACTGGCCTAGAAAGCCCCGACAGGAGATATCTTCCTGCTCGAAGAAATAAACAGAAGCAAATTTAAACTGTTGAGTCGTCATTCGCAACTGCGAGCGCTATCATGCAAGTCACATGAACAAGACAAGAAGCTTGATACGGGGGAAAATGGCACGTTGATAGAACACAGAGAAACACGCGGCATCCAAGATGTGCAGCGTGGGAGCCGAAAAGACCGTCAAGAAGACGAACGTGGAGAGCCTGTCTGCTAGCTGCATCAAAGAACCTGAAACTACAGCTATTACTGAAGCTACCACGAGGGAGAAGATTGACAGCCCACCACAGACAAGAGCGAAACATACTGAGAAGCAGAGGGAGGAGAAAGACACCAGAGTCGGAAATACCGACTCACTGACAATCAAGTGGGTTATCAAGCGTATCCAACTGGGGCTATCAGACGTAGAAATCCTGAAGCAGCTACGAGAAGAGAATCTTCATACCCGATTCTTGAAGGCGGAGCGGCTACTCACCTATTCCAAGATTCCCACAACCTTGGCGGTGGTGACGACAGAGGGCAGCGAGATTCCGATCACAGTATCAATCAACAAGAAAATGCAGCAGCCACAGAGAATCATCCCAAGGATCACACAATGTTCCAGATGTCAGAGGGCCGGCCACAGCAGAGCAGCATGTCGCAGTAAGACGGAAATCTGCCGGTACTGCGCCGATCACCACGCCTTCAAGGAGTGTTCCGCTGGCCAAGCTGGACACGGACTTCCGAGCACCCAACAACAAACGAAAGTGCGCCAACTTCCTAGGCAAGCATGGAGCTAGATACTTGGGCTGTCCGTACCTGCAACGACACAGAGACGCCTTAAGATCGCAATTACCACAAAGACACCATTCAAGGAAGCAATGCGGAGGGGCGAGACAGCCACGGGTATAGCACAAGCTGAAAGAGATCAACTGCAAAAGCAGATAGACGAGTTGAAGAAACAAGTCAAGGCACTGCTGACGCCGACTCCGACCAGCGACAATGAGAAACTGCTGGCTGAAATAAAGGAGATCCATCAAGACATCAAGCAAGAAGTGGAACATATGGTACTGATAAAGAAGGAGAACGAAGAAATCCTACAAACCATTCAAACAAGAGCGAGAACTACAGAAAGCTGAAATGGAACTTCTCCAAACAAACCAACAGAAGCCATACAAGAAACCACAGATAAACCGCAAGATGAAAGCCAAGAGACCGAGCCTGAACCGCAAGCTAAAGCCAGCAGCCCAACCACAACGCCCAAGAGGGAACCACTATCCCGTTGGATCTCTGAAGGAGGGACAGAATACCCAATTAGCAGGGAGGAACTAAAGCGCGAGGAATTCAGAAGGCGCTAGGGAAGAAAAAGAAAAGAAGAAGCAAAGAAACTCCGGGGGAAACCGATGGAATACCCAGTCTTACACTACGACTGTGAGAACGACTTCGAGTACTATATAGATGACGGTAAAATCGTCTCATGGCTGACCACGGAGGAAGAAAACTTAAGGCAGCAGATACTCAAACGCGACAGTGAAAACAGGCGCAAGGAGGAAAATGAAAACGTCGAAAAGCTCCTACAGAAAATACACAAAAAAGGAGACAAAAAGACCAAATAAAATGTCCTTATAAGGACTGCACCCATACGAGCCAGGAGCCTGCACCAACAAAGAAAACCACAAGAGGAGACAAGCACAAAGGATAGCCGCCGACCAATCCTCCCTGCTGACGTCACAGACACAAACCTTACATAACCAGTCCGACATAGGACTTACTCGAAAGAGCGCACAAGACAAGAATCAGGATGAATGGAACCCGCAAAAACCACGGACCTCAACAATAACCACAGCTGAAGAGGCAGGCTGAACGAGGCCGAATTTGGATTTTTGTTTTGAAAATTGGAATTAGAATTGGAATGTTGACCCCTCGTCCTTGACGTTGGGACGTAAACTAGTAGTAGTAGCAGTAGCAGCAGTAGTAGCAGCAGCAGTGGTAGTTGTGGTGGAAAAAGTAGTAGTAGTAGTAGTAGTAGTAGTAGTAGTAGTAGTAGTAGTAGTAGTAGTAGTAGTAGTAGTAGTAGTAGTAGTAGTAGTAGTAGTAGTAGTAGTGGTGGTGGTACTAGTAGCAGCAGCACCAAAAGCGGGAGCAACAGCAGCAGGAACAAGAGCAGGAGCAGGAACAGTAGCAGTAGCAGTAGTAGTAGTAGTAGTAGTAGTAGTAGTAGTAGTAGTAGTAGCAGCAGCAGCAGCAGCAGCAGCAGTAGTAGTAGTAGTAGCAGCAGCAGCAGCAGCAGGAGCAGGAGCAGCAGCAGGAGCAGGAGCAGGAGCAGGAACAGTAGCAGTAGTAGTAGTAGTAGTAGTAGTAGTAGTAGTAGTAGTAGTAGTAGTAGTAGTAGTAGTAGTAGTAGTAGTAGTAGTAGTAGTAGCAGCAGCAGCAGCAGCAGCAGCAGTAGTAGTAGCAGCAGCAGCAGCAGCAGCGGCAGCAGCAGCAGCAGCAGCAGCAGGACGCTTGAAATTATTTTAAGATGACTACTCATCATTCCAAACAATTGCGTCGATATTTGCAACAACAAAAAAAAAACCAACATCTGTTCCAACAAGCGCATTATCTCGGTTATGTAAACAAGACGAACCAGGGTACAATTACCAATTCACTTCTGCCTTCCGTGTGGGTATTCTCTACTCGATTGTTGATAAAAACGTCACCGGGAAACACCCGATGTGCCACCTGATAGATAAATATAAATAACCAATGGACAGAAAGGATTATCGGTGGGTATACTTGCCAGGCAGGGCGTCCTGGTTGCATGTAGTTCTCCATTCATACGTCTACAAGAATCGTGGCTTGAAACACCTTTAGTTCCTCTAACGGGTTAGCCTACTCTACCTGCTGATTATATTTAGTACCTACCTGTACATGGTGTTTTGGCTAAGCTATTTTAGAAAAGCCTGTCAATCGTATTTTTTCCGATAAGCTCGCAAATGGAGTAGAAAGAGACGGTACATGTGTTGGCGTAACAAACGAGGAAGACAATAAAGTGGAGGAAGAGGAGAAGAAGGAAGTGGTGAATAATAATAATAATAGTAAGGAACCTCCTTCCCTCCACTAGTCTACGGAAAACCATTGGACCAGCTAGAGTACCCGTTTAGCCTACCCCCTCCCCCTCCTCGATCAAGATTACTTGAGGCCATTGGTGCATGTGGTGGATGAAGTTGAAGAGCAGCCGACAGATAGTTGTAGGTTATGGTCTCCAATTTCATCACGTAGGCAGAGGATCACTTTTGGGAGACAATGGCTACTATGAAAGACCTATATGATCACTGCCACGAAGGAAAGCAATGGCAAACTACCTTCTTTCATCATCATTATACTTCATATTACAACATATGTAATGTATGCATGGAAACATGTATGAGAGAAGAGGAATAAGAAGGGTAGAATGTCAGACAGACCTGCGTGCCCAATTATGAAATATTTGACAATAAAATCCTTTCATTCGTTCGTTCGTTCGTTCGTTCTCCCCACATCAATTTTTTTTCCCCCAATTGTCACTAAGTATTTAAGTGTAAATCTCCTCACACTTAGCTTCGTTGTATTTAGTCATACTGTTAGTAACAAGAAGCTGAGCATAGCAGGTCACTCACTTGTCCTGGCTGTCAAAGGCAGAGATAAAAGACCCCCAATGTGGACGTGGAAGGTAAGGAAAAACCACCACATTATCCTACCAAGATTTCATGACTAACCACATTTAAGATTTATTGAGCGACGTTAATGGCTGCCTTAGGATATCTTCGTCCGGTAACGATGGTCACACACTACAGGTTGAGACGGTGGCATGGAGAATCTCATCAGCAGAGTTGATCCAGAACACCATAGATCTGTTGACAGACCTGAACACCTACGCCAGCTGGCAGGGCACTCGATGAGTATCAAGACGTCTCCTCACCACAATGTGCTTAAGACATCTTGACTATCAACACCAGGTTGCTCGAATCAGGTTACGTTTCCATGTGTTTCTTCATGACTATCGCAATCGTCTTTTAATGTCCGTTACAGTTATATCTGACACTTACTCACTCCTTGGCAACTTGACGTCTTGACGGATTATGGTTTGTTACGTTGTGCTTCAAGGAAATCAAAGGCATAATAACTACAAGCCATGGCGGTAAGACCAGTGATGAAGTTATACCTCTCTAAAGCATAAAGCCTGGGCTGAAGTTTAGAGACCATGTGCTGATGGGTAGGATCCCTTTCTCGGCTTGCCTAGTTCACTGCAGAGGAAAAGTAACACCAATACTTTTGAAACATGACAAGTTGCAGAAGCTGCTGGATCAGCAAAGCAATACACTAACTGTCTTTGGGAGCTTCGATCCCAGACCAATTGCCGACCATGGTTTAGGACCTGGCTTGCCCTGACATGACATTTAGTTATAGATTGTATTTCATCGCACTGTGATAAGGCCTGTACTCTCCTAATTACACGCCTTTTCCCGAAGCCGTTGGTACAATGTGCAGTGTTTGGTTTGGTGAACGCCACCCAACATTCAGCGCTAACAGAAAGCAGGTAGTGCCATCTACTGTCATACGGTAGCTCAGTCATATCTGACTAAGACCTGACAAATAACATTCGGTGCTAACAGAAAGCAGGTAGTACCGTCTACTGTCATACGGTAGCTCAGTCATATCTGACTAAGACTTGTCTAATAACATTCGGTGCTAACAGAAAGCAGGTAGTACCGTCTACTGTCATACGGTAGCTCAGTCATATCTGACTAAGACCTGTCTAATAACATTCGGTGCTAACAGAAAGCAGGTAGTACCGTCTACTGTCATACGGTAGCTCAGTCATATCTGACTAAGACCTGACTAATAACATTCGGTGCTAACAGAAAGCAGGTAGTACCGTCTACTGTCATACGGTACCTAAGTCATATCTGACTAAGACCTGACTAATAACATTCGGTGCTAACAGAAAGCAGGTAGTACCGTCTACTGTCATACGGTACCTAAGTCATATCTGACTAAGACCTGACTAATAACATTCGGTGCTAACAGAAAGCAGGTAGCACCGTCTACTGTCATATGGTAGCCCAGTCATATCTGACTAAGATCTGACTAACAGCATTCGGTGCTAACAGAAAGCAGGTAGTACCGTCTACTGTCATACAGTAGCTCGGACACATGCGATGAGACCTGACATCAAAGCAGATACTGCCGTTGGGATTACACAGGAGTTAAAAGGTAAGAGTAACGACTTCATTGCAGCGGGTGGCTCGGTCCCATGGGGCTCGGTCTCTTTCCACAGGGCGGACTGCCGAAAGCGTGGGCGCAAAGCAAGAACTCCGTAGCTCCAGCGACGATCCACGGAGTCTCTGAGAAAATTGCATTTGTGAACTGAACGACGTAGCCCTGAATCGAACCTACGACCATCGACGCTGGAGACAGGCGTCGTGAACACTTCACCACGGGGACTCCCTTTAAGATAAGGATGATGTGGCGAATGCTCTCTGTAAGCATCTGGAGAGTGCAGCTGAATTGACTGAGTTAGTTAGACGCGATTCCAACTTCACGGCAAAGGGTCTCCCCCATAATAATCCGTTCCTGTGCCAGTGAATAGCACACAAAATGCTCTTTACTGCTCCATGTGAAAAGTGGAACAGACAGGAGTCTCGACAAACCAACAGCCCGCGCAGTTATACTATGCATATTGCCGCTGCCAGAATTTCAACACTAGTCCTGCACGAAAAATACAGTTTATCGTCGATGGAAGCGGCAATCACTAGAAAACTAGAAGACAGAGTATCCATATCAGGAAAACTAGCTTAGACTGGCGTGAGAAAATGGTCTGGGCGATACTTAAAGCCTAGAGTAACCATCAGACGGACTTTAAATCATATTTCTCATCATTATCTGCCATGCCAATACGCGTGGGCGGTCGTGTTTAGCCATCTTATACGATCACCAGTGTCGAGGATCAGCTCTCTATTCTTTTCTCGACTATGCTATATGGTCAAGCCATCTAGATATTTACTTCTCCACTTTCCCTTGTTCTTTCTCCCTCAGTCTAGCCAGTTGTCACCAAGTTTATTTATTCTCATAACGCGCACAAAAATAATGTTGACTGTCGGCGTCTAATTGCTCTAATCAGTTAACGGTTTTCATTTGTTCTTGTAGGACTTGGTCATTGGCTTTTCTGTCTGTCCATGGTATTCTTTGCAATTCCCCCAGATACCACTCTTCCACTGCCATGAGATGTTTTTCAGCTTATCTGCTCATTGTCCACTTTTCACATCCATACAAAAGTACAGGTTCTATGTAGCACCTCAATACTCTTTTTCTTATTGCAATTGACATCTTTTAATTGTCAGTATGCTTTCCATCTGGCAAAATGCTATCTTTGCCATGGCGGTTCGTACCATATTTATACTGGAATAATAAGCATGGCAGCACAGAGCGTATGGTTATTACTTCGCATCGTTATCTTTGCACTTCGGACATGTCCTTAGGTGCTTCGATCTCCTCCTTAACTTCTCTGCTAGCGTACATCAACTGAGAGGGATTGGGGGAGGGGAGGAGGGTGTTCATGACAAAGTGGTATCGCCGTCTGCCTCGCACACCAAAGGTTATGGGTTCGATTCCAAACTGTGTTATTCGGTTTCCGAGGGCAAAATTCTTCGCTGGAGCTATGGAGTTCTTGCTTTGTGCGACGCTTTCGGCAGCCCGCCTTGTGGAAAGATACCGAGCCATATGGGATATAACCCGGTGCAATGAAGTCTAAGATCTTGTCTTTAAACCTTTTAGATCAACTGATAACACCAGTTCTGGGTTTGTTAATAAAATGTCGTGAGCTCTTGACCTCTAATAAGGCTTCACTGCTGAAGAGGATAACGGATCACCTGTAGGAATGTCCCGACTGCAATGATGTCTGTTCGGAAATTCAGTATTCACTATTTCACGCTCATCCACACACCACATCCGGTTTGGTTGCAATCTACATTCCATGTTGATCTTTTGGCTGAGAAAAGCCTGGTAGCTAATTTATGAATTTGTGTGTCGGAGCAACTCTGTAACTTGAAGACGGAACACGAACCCAATCCTGGAAAGAATCAAACTTTGACGGTTAAGATATCCGGGTGGCGTATTAATACCGTTCGGGAAATTGGATAAGAGTTTATCTAGTCATTAATAGACAGGGAAGAGCGGAAACGTCAAACAATTCCGTTCCCTATGTCCCATCACGTGATCAGTTAGTTAGCTATAATTAAACGCACCAGAAAGCCGCAGCGACACATATAATCTTATGTGTGCACAAAGAAAAGTACCAGGGAATATCCGAACAGTATTACAAGTAATGTACAAATCAAATACGGTTTGTATAGAAAAAAAATGCATAGTCAGTTACAATAGACTACAGTAAATTACAGGATATATCTCACATTTGTGTCACCAGGACTCGTATGATAATACAAGAATAGTTATGCCGCAGGGCTTAACCTTTGACGTCCTGTTCATAAAGCAATTACAAACTCATCATCAAGTGCCATCATTTGCCAGAATTGTTCTGCACAGATTTCAAGTCCTATCAGAGATCAAGTCTACCCCGAATCACAGTGTGGCTTCCGACAGAACCGGTCTACCACTGATATGATATTCTCATTACGACAAATGCAAGAAAAATGCCGTGAACAGAATCAACAACTGTTTATTGCCTTCATTGTCCTCACAAAGGCATTTGATCTGGTCGGTCGTGAAGGGTCTATTCAAGGCACTAAAGAAGAATGGCTGCCCACCAACTCTTATATACATTGTGGAATCGTTCCACACAGGCTTGAGGGGTATAATCAAGTTTGATGGTGCAACTTCAGAAGAGCTTTAAATCAAGAGTGGAGTTAAGCAAGGTTGTGTACTAGCTCCCACCCTCTTTGTAATATACTTTGCACTTCTAATGAAATATGCCTTTCGTGATCAGGATACATTCACTCACGCTCAAAAGGCGGCTTCTACAATGCTCAGAGACTGAAGAACAAGATTAAATTTAGGAGGGCACTGATCAGAGAATTGCTTTTTGCAGATGATGCTGCAATTACGATCCACTCTGAGGAAGAATTACAACGTCCACTATCTGCATTCGCTAATGCGTGTTCTGAATTTGGTTTAACAATTAACAAAAAGAAGACATAGATTATGTCATAAGGTGGGACGCAGAGGTGTTTCCAAGGCACCAGGGCCAGGTTCTATACTGGCCAAGATTTACTAACACGTCCTAGTCGTGCGTCCTGGACAACAGGTTCCTTCGCGGTCCTGGTTAATGTTGTAGGATTGTGACAAAACCGCCGGGGCTTGGTCTGGTTTGCCACGATAGATACAATCCCCTGCCTTTGCTCCAACCACCTCAATAGCACTCTACATCTACCAGGCCCCACACAAGCCGGGACAGCTTAACCTCCCCTCCCTCACCTAGGGTTCCAAACCCCAAGGGGGCTCGGACCAGACACCAGTCATATCACTGCACAAAGTCATAGCTAAGAGAACAAAATTTAATTCTGAACTACGTCACCGACAACACAGAGAAGGATGGCTGAAAGCCAGACTAGAAGAACTATGTACAAGATCAAAGACGCAGATGAGTATTCATCATGGAGGCGGACGATAGCTCGTGCGGTTGTCTAGTCGTGGTAGCGACTCACCCAGGCTCCTCCAGTGGACTGGAACTCCAAGGACTGCTGCCTCTCCAAAGTTCCCTCTTCACACAGAGAACCAAGCAAGGGCTGATCAAGCGCAGTACCACTGCCTGACTGACACTGCACCGATGAACAAGGCTCCTTCCTTGCTGTCGTACTATTTCCCTCGTCACCCTCCTGATGAAGTCTGGGCCGACCCTAGCATATTAGCGGTCTCCCACTTGCAGAAAAAGTACATGTAGCCCCGTCTCAAAATACACAAGAGCCAGGTCACTCTTCTATCTCATAAGTGACCCACACACTGATATGTCACCTACACAATGAGCGGTTGCTCCACCCGAACACACAATGTCACTGGTAAAGTCTATCAGGTGACTAAACCCTTCACCTTATTTCCATGTCCTTGGACAAATAGATCTTCACACGGTATCATGTAACTACCCTGATCAATTGGGTATAAATCACAACCTAGCATACACTGTCAACAGTTCACGATGGCATGAGGTAGCTCCCTACCTCAACAAACATTGTCAACCGTTCATCACATTGGCATGAGGTAGCTCCCTACCTTAACAAACATGTCACTCTGGTGTTCCCACCAATGTTGTAATCAATGTCCTAGTTCACTGGACCACATGTTGGCTTCAGAAAGGTAACCAATGTAGAAACACTATTTAAGCATATATTATACACGGTGTCCCCTGACAACCCAGCCGGGTCAGAAGCATATTACACAGGCCATGGTGACCGGTATCAATGATCACTCTGCTCAACTGGAAAGTTCACTACCTTGCAATCACCAAGGTGTACACTGAGGTTGAATGTCACCATTGCTTCGCTGGCTAGAATCACCAGACGTTTCAGTGTTGGATCCTCACAGGATCGGATGACACTCGTCGGACTCTTGACGGAGGTCCTAACCTAGACCTACCGACTTATTCAGCACTCAGCTCCTTCCAACATTGATCTCGCAGAATCAGACGACCACTCCCAGTATTGCCTCAATCAACTTCTGGATAGGCACTGGAATGAGTGGGCCCATAGAGCTCATGGTGAAGCTCTTGAATCTTCTTCTGTATAGTAATAACAGATCCTGAAACACGGAGAGGTTGGTGTGAGTACTCAACTACAACAAAGACTACTAGCATCTCCACCCCGTCACCTGCCTCTCAGACATTCCTCATGTCTACCAACATGAGTATGAAATCATCACATCATAGATCTACTTAGTCACTATAATATATAGGCATAATGATGGTAGAAAAAGCAATAGCACACCTGTTCAGTCAAGTAACACTTCTGGGCTACATATAACCCCTAGCACCAGAGTCGACTGTATGACTCTGTCAAGCATCCTTCGCCTGGTGCCAGTCCAATCCGGTTTCATCTTCCATCATCAATCAACATATACACTTACTTTCCTTTCAGTGTAGGGATTACTGTATCGAGAAGGTGTCCAGCCGGACATCTCCTTCCTGACAGACTCATCAATTCATCAATCCCTTAACCCATGGATTGATCAATTACACACATTAATAACTATATGTCCATAATGAATTATACTCCTGATAATTCATTACTATAGCATTAACCAAGGAGAACTCATGACTTGTTACACTTAAATAACAAAATCATATCACAGCCATAGTGTCAGGTCTGGGATCCCTGCCCCAGAGTTGCCCTTGTATTCACTGACTATCTTTCAGGTCAGTCATACCTGTGCCGGTCGAGCACAGCTGTGGTGGCCATCCACCATTACACTTTCCCACAGCTACGGTGGGTCCCGTGTACCTTGTCCCGTGACGACTTAAGTCACGTCATCCAATGTAGCAAATCTCCAGACTCCACTACCAAACTTTGACTCCACCTTTTGGGGGGATTATTCTTCTCATATACTACTACTTCACGGCAGTACTCCAAGTACTCCATGAACCGAATCAGGGTTCCAGAAGAGTAGAATATTAGAGACAGAAACGGTTAGGTTCAAACCTCGATCTACCTAGACACCACGGCCTCGAATTACGGAGTGCCGCTTCACCCTCGATCGGGTATGTTCACTCTTCGGATCTGCACGATCGCATTGGGTCGGACCTATTACCTATCGGGTTGGGGGTACCGGCCTACCTCCCGCTGCCTAGACAAACGTAAGATGGAACATGCACGGTCATCGTAGCGGACGGACATGACAACCAGCAGTAACTATAGTATCAGGAATACTTTCTATCAACTGTTATCCTATCGATGCAACACCATTCGGCTTACGCGGAATACCACGGCTATCTGCACACAGCAAATACACCACTGCTGATCTCACCTTGATTCCTCGAAAAATCACCACCACTGATAGAACAATTAAGTTACAATTCTAATGTCACGAAGCACATTCCACATCTCTAATAATAAGCTCTACCTTATCATTTACAGCGTCATGCATGTTGATGTAATGACTGACAAACTGTCGCCTTGCCTGCGTAATTAATAAACCAAACCAGTAACTGCTACACACTGTAACGCACATCGTTCGGCCTATTTTATTTACACACCACTCGCTGTGGAATACGGCTTGTTCCGTCAGGTACCACATTACATCGCTGATCGATAAAGCCTACTTAAATATGCAACCCGCCAACTGTAACGGATAACTCTACGCGACAACTCAATTTTGCGACGGCAATTAATTCATTCCGGGAACCCCGCAACGCATCACGACAACAGTAAAATAATAGAATAAGTATTCAACTAACCTGTGATTGAAGAATCACAACCTTGACTGCCGATGTCCGCACTGGCCGCGAATATAGACATCAAAATTACATCAGCCTGTTGGCTGCGATCTATTCACGCTGAGATTTGGTGGGCGACTGACCACGACAAAGTCAGTGCGCCTTCCACTCGCCTACACGGGCCGCGTGACTTTCATGATTCATGAAGAAAACCAGAGTCACGATAAGTTCCACCAACCCGGGCTGCCTGAAGCACTCGTGAACTTAGAGCTATTTCCCACGTACGCACTTAAGGGAACATTCTAGATTGTTCTATAAATAACTAGAATAGCTCCGCCCCGCACTACGTTTCTAGGGAAATCCCCTATTAATTGATATTAATTTCAAGGGAGACCAACGCCTCGCACTCCCTTCAAAGGGCTATTAAGCAGAGATTTGCCGATCTGTAGCCGTTTCGTCACATAGGCCCCCACTTAAGATGGTCGACCCTGTCGAACTCACTAGACAAAGATCGGTCTGAACTCTGAACCTCTACTCTATCAAGATTGGATTCACAGGAAAAGACGTTCCATAACATTCACTTTCCCTGGGGAGATCCACCAGAATGGTATGGATGCTGGATCACCAACTACCGCCTCAAACATACGTTATCTCCAGCGATTAGGCCCGAAACGTAACGGCCTGGTGATTGGCTTACAGGATCTGCCTACACTGGACTGTACCGCATCCCCCTGGTGTAGGCCATCGGTTACTTTACTGAAGGTTCGTTCGTCCCTTCCGACAATAGGATTTCTCCTATCCCGACTCGGCATCACCCTCGTGGACTGTTCGCGGATGTCGACCGAAATGAATGGTCGCTTACTCCAGGTTCGTCTGGAGTACCCTTGCTCCTGCCTTCTCTCCCGCGTGTAAGGACAGTGAGCCTGTCGGTGTATCGAGTCACCCGACGATCCCGTCGTGCCAGATGTGACTTCGCCTGTCCGACCTCGATTCCCAGTGTGCTTAACACTATGGGCCTCTTCCCGACGGAGCCTGTTCGCCCTAACCACGGTTGAACGCTCAGGAGACCGCAGACCCTCCCCACAGGATGTACTGCGTAGGACTGAGTCTTCCTCGCCGTCGTCTGGACCCAGAACCGAATCTAGCGCAATGGTAGTCGCACTACTTTGTGGAGAAACTACCTCGGACCTCTCCAAATTCTGAAGGAGAGTACAATGGAACTTACGCAATTCCCCGCGGACCTTCACCTCATACGTGGATCGGGACATTATCCGTTCCACAGGAAAAGGGCCCTGCCATCCGAGTTCGAATTCCCCCCCCCCCCTCGATTGGGAGAAGCGCGAGAACCCTATCTCCAATCTGCAGATATAAACCGTTTCTGGTCCTGTGCTTTGGTGCTGCCAGACCACACGTTTGGCACGACCGGATATATCTCCGCACGTCGCCTGTCATTCCAGGCCAGTGGTAGTGGCTGGAAAGACACTGGACTGCTTCCCCCACATCCTTATGTCCGGTTAAGGATAAGGTATGCACTCTATGTATCAAGCGGGATCTGTAGTCAGTAGGGACTACCATCTGACCGTACTGGCTATCCCCTTGCCCGGCTCTACGATAAAGCAACCGGTTTTCTACATAGAACTGACCCGGATTTGGCGGGACAGAGCTTTGGGACACCTCCAGTAAGTAAGGACGCAAAGTCTGGTCCCTACATTGAGCACTGCTCACTAAGCTCGCAAGAGAATGGTCTATTTCCTTACCACACTGCCTTTCTCCATCCTTAGCCCTGGCCTGCCTAGCGCTCACTAGACAATGTTCCCTGGGGTCCCCCAGGAATACATGCGGACGACCGAGGATCAAAGGGTAAATAGGATCAGGCAGCACAGCCGCCTGGATGCTACCCGTAACGTACCTGCACCGAATGTCAATCCGAGCAATCGGCAAGTCCATAGCTACGGAGCTCCTCATGGCCAGCTGAAATTCTCTTGTCTCGCCGGTGAGCTGCCCTGGGCTCACAAGGTGGGATGAGATTACAGCTTCAAACTGCAATCCTGTATCGTATAGACATTCCACCTGCTTCCCATTCACCTCTATCGTTTCGATCACAGGTGATTTCTCAGACTTTGGTTTCTCCCGACCCTTAGGTGTGGTCTCGCTAGGTCTACCTCTAGTAGATGCGAGACACGCAAAGTGCAAGTCCTTTGGCTTCCTCAGACAATCTTCAGTATTATGGGAAGGAGACTTACAGTGCTTACACCACCTCTTACTCCACTTCCGTTTTGGGGAGGCGGGAGGGCTTTGCTTATCGGGTTTCTTACCAGAGTCTTTTACCACAGGATCTGCTACATTGGATGATTCTTTGGGACCTTTGGTCTTGGGCTTCTGATCAAGCCCCTTCTGCCGTTTCTGTGAATCAGTCTGACTGGAATCCCCAGTCTCACCATAGACTTCCACATACCTTTCAGCTAACTTATTTACTATGTCTAGCCTTTCCGCCCCATTTTCCCCTAAGAAATTCCTTAAAGGCTTGGACATCTGCATCCTCATTTGATCCACCACCATCAACTCTCTCAGACTCTCATAATCCTCTTTGAAATTGGCCAACGCCATCCATTTCAACAGGTATGAGTTCAGTCTCACACTATAGGCCGAGAACATCTCACCTGGTTCTCTCTTGGAAGTTCTGAACCTCCGCCTGTACGCATGGGCTGTCATTTCGAATCTTTTCAAAAGAGCCGATTTCAGGGTTGGATAATCATTTTCCATCCCTGGGGGAAGACGCGCATACACTTCGTACGCGGTGCCACGGAGTCCCTGTGAAAGCTTAAGATTCCAACGCTCAGGCTCCAAACCCATAGCTTTACACATTGCCTCGAACTTCTCTAAGAATTGATCTATCTTCTCTTGGTCCGGTTCAAATGGTGGAAACGGCCATTTCATAGCATGGTAAGCTGGTCTGCTGGCTACTGATGAGCTAGGTAAAGCTACTCCACCTACTGCCCCCTCAGACTCACCAACAGATTTAGCCTCTACCTCAAGTTGCTTCATACGGAACTCATGTTCCATTTCCAACTTCCTAGCATCTAATTTCTTAGACTCTAGGTCAGCTGCCAGTTTTTGTGCCTGTTGGTCTGCCACCAACTTTTGCTCTTCAAGTGCTACCTTTCGAGCTTCAAGCTCAATTTCTGACTTTCTTCTCTCCCTCTCTTCTGCTCTGAAGTCTCTCTCGACTTCCAGTACATAGGCCTTGAACTCCTCACCGTCCAATCCCATCTCAGTTGCAGATGCCCGCACGTTAGCTAAATCTAAAGTACGAGTAGCCATGTTTAGTGTAACTTAGTATCAGTATAGATATGCAATACTCAATCACAATGCTAACTGTTCTCCAACCAACACTGTAACTATGTATCTATACTAACTAAACTAAATGTCTGTCCACGTCGAAGAGAAAGGTATCAGTAGCCCTACTCGTCAAGTAGACAATAGGTATAGGACAGATGACACTATAACCTATTCCTACGAAATGTCAGAACAAAGAGAAGATCCCGGACGAGCCCCCACTCTATCTTGTGACAAAACCGCCGGGGCTTGGTCTGGTTTGCCACGATAGATACAATCCCCTGCCTTTGCTCCAACCACCTCAATAGCACTCTACATCTACCAGGCCCCACACAAGCCGGGACAGCTTAACCTTCCCTCCCTCACCTAGGGTTCCAAACCCCAAGGGGGCTCGGACCAGACACCAGTCATATCACTGCACAAAGTCATAGCTAAGAGAACAAAATTTTAATTCTGAACTACGTCACCGACAACACAGAGAAGGATGGCTGAAAGCCAGACTAGAAGAACTATGTACAAGATCAAAGACGCAGATGAGTATTCATCATGGAGGCGGACGATAGCTCGTGCGGTTGTCCAGTCGTGGTAGCGACTCACCCAGGTTCCTCCAGTGAGCTGGAACTCCAAGGACTGCTGCCTCTCCAAAGTTCCCTCTTCACACAGAGAACCAAGCAAGGGCTGATCAAGCGCAGTACCACTGCCTGACTGACACTGCACCGATGAACAAGGCTCCTTCCTTGCTGTCGTACTATTTCCCTCGTCACCCTCCTGATGAAGTCTGGGCCGACCCTAGCATATTAGCGGTCTCCCACTTGCAGAAAAAGTACATGTAGCACCGTCTCAAAATACACAAGAGCCAGGTCACTCTTCTATCTCATAAGTGACCCACACACTGATATGTCACCTACACAATGAGCGGTTGCTCCACCCGAACACACAATGTCACTGGTAAAGTCTATCAGGTGACTAAACCCTTCACCTTATTTCCATGTCCTTGGACAAATAGATCTTCACACGGTATCATGTAACTACCCTGATCAATTGGGTATAAATCACAACCTAGCATACACTGTCAACAGTTCACGATGGCATGAGGTAGCTCCCTACCTCAACAAACATTGTCAACCGTTCATCACATTGGCATGAGGTAGCTCCCTACCTTAACAAACATGTCACTCTGGTGTTCCCACCAATGTTGTAATCAATGTCCTAGTTCACTGGACCACATGTTGGCTTCAGAAAGGTAACCAATGTAGAAACACTATTTAAGCATATATTATACACGGTGTCCCCTGACAACCCAGCCGGGTCAGAAGCATATTACACAGGCCATGGTGACCGGTATCAATGATCACTCTGCTCAACTGGAAAGTTCACTACCTTGCAATCACCAAGGTGTACACTGAGGTTGAATGTCACCAGTGCTTCGCTGGCTAGAATCACCAGACGTTTCAGTGTTGGATCCTCACAGGATCGGATGACACTCGTCGGACTCTTGACGGAGGTCCTAACCTAGACCTACCGACTTATTCAGCACTCAGCTCCTTCCAACATTGATCTCGCAGAATCAGACGACCACTCCCAGTATTGCCTCAATCAACTTCTGGATAGGCACTGGAATGAGTGGGCCCATAGAGCTCATGGTGAAGCTCTTGAATCTTCTTCTGTATAGTAATAACAGATCCTGAAACACGGAGAGGTTGGTGTGAGTACTCAACTACAACAAAGACTACTAGCATCTCCACCCCGTCACCTGCCTCTCAGACATTCCTCATGTCTACCAACATGAGTATGAAATCATCACATCATAGATCTACTTAGTCACTATAATATATAGGCATAATGATGGTAGAAAAAGCAATAGCACACCTGTTCAGTCAAGTAACACTTCTGGGCTACATATAACCCCTAGCACCAGAGCCGACTGTATGACTCTGTCAAGCATCCTTCGCCTGGTGCCAGTCCAATCCGGTTTCATCTTCCATCATCAATCAACATATACACTTACTTTCCTTTCAGTGTAGGGATTACTGTATCGAGAAGGTGTCCAGCCGGACATCTCCTTCCTGACAGACTCATCAATTCATCAATCCCTTAACCCATGGATTGATCAATTACACACATTAATAACTATATGTCCATAATGAATTATACTCCTGATAATTCATTACTATAGCATTAACCAAGGAGAACTCATGACTTGTTACACTTAAATAACAAAATCATATCACAGCCATAGTGTCAATTCTGGGATCCCTGCCCCAGATCCTGAGTTGCCCTTGTATTCACTGACTATCTTTCAGGTCAGTCATACCTGTGCCGGTCGAGCACAGCTGTGGTGGCCATCCACCATTACACTTTCCCACAGCTACGGTGGGTCCCGTGTACCTTGTCCCGTGACGACTTAAGTCACGTCATCCAATGTAGCAAATCTCCAGACTCCACTACCAAACTTTGACTCCACCTTTTGGGGGGGATTATTCTTCTCATATACTACTACTTCACGGCAGTACTCCAAGTACTCCATGAACCGAATCAGGGTTCCAGAAGAGTAGAATATTAGAGACAGAAACGGTTAGGTTCAAACCTCGATCTACCTAGACACCACGGCCTCGAATTACGGAGTGCCGCTTCACCCTCGATCGGGTATGTTCACTCTTCGGATCTGCACGATCGCATTGGGTCGGACCTATTACCTATCGGGTTGGGGGTACCGGCCTACCTCCCGCTGCCTAGACAAACGTAAGATGGAACATGCACGGTCATCGTAGCGGACGGACATGACAACCAGCAGTAACTATAGTATCAGGAATACTTTCTATCAACTGTTATCCTATCGATGCAACACCATTCGGCTTACGCGGAATACCACGGCTATCTGCACACAGCAAATACACCACTGCTGATCTCACCTTGATTCCTCGAAAAATCACCACCACTGATAGAACAATTAAGTTACAATTCTAATGTCACAAAGCACATTCCACATCTCTAATAATAAGCTCTACCTTATCATTTACAGCGTCATGCATGTTGATGTAATGACTGACAAACTGTCGCCTTGCCTGCGTAATTAATAAACCAAACCAGTAACTGCTACACACTGTAACGCACATCGTTCGGCCTATTTTATTTACACACCACTCGCTGTGGAATACGGCTTGTTCCGTCAGGTACCACATTACATCGCTGATCGATAAAGCCTACTTAAATATGCAACCCGCCAACTGTAACGGATAACTCTACGCGACAACGCAATTTTGCGACGGCAATTAATTCATTCCGGGAACTCCGCAACGCATCACGACAACAGTAAAATAATAGAATAAGTATTCAACTAACCTGTGATTGAAGAATCACAACCTTGACTGCCGATGTCCGCACTGGCCGCGAATATAGACATCAAAATTACATCAGCCTGTTGGCTGCGATCTGTTCACGCTGAGATTTGGTGGGCGACTGACCACGACAAAGTCAGTGCGCCTTCCACTCGCCTACACGGGCCGCGTGACTTTCATGATTCATGAAGAAAACCAGAGTCACGATAAGTTCCACCAACCCGGGCTGCCTGAAGCACTCGTGAACTTAGAGCTATTTCCCACGTACGCACTTAAGGGAACATTCTAGATTGTTCTATAAATAACTAGAATAGCTCCGCCCCGCACTACGTTTCTAGGGAAATCCCCTATTAATTGATATTAATTTCAAGGGAGACCAACGCCTCGCACTCCCTTCAAAGGGCTATTAAGCAGAGATTTGCCGATCTGTAGCCGTTTCGTCACAAGGATCGCTGATTCTTCCGAAATCGGATAGTATCTGCCTGCACGGCGAGGAACAACCAGTCGGCACACTAATAAGCCAGACATGGGACAACAGACACTCAAGCAAGCAAGCATATCACAAGGTGCACATGGGATACCATCAATCTTTATTGACGACGCCGAATTAGAGATAGTAGACCATTTTACATATCTAGGATCAGAGGTAAACAGCAAATTATCCCTAGATCAGGTAGTCAACATCAGGAATGTTAAGGCAGCAACAACAATAAACAGGTTAACAAAACGAGTCTTGGAGAACAGGAAGCTTACTGCCAAAACAAAAGTCCTTGTCTATCAAGCCTGCATCCTTAGTACTCTTCTTTATGGCAGTGAAGCCTGGACAAATTACTCACACCAAGAGAAAAGTTTAAATAGCCTTCATATGCGGTGTTTGCGAAGACATATGCGGTGTCATACTCAGTCTTCGTAGACGTAGATAGATAGGACACGTTAGGGTGATGGATGATGGTAGATTACCAAAGGACATCTTTTTTGGTGAATTACAGACGGGTAGGAGATATCAGGGTCGGCCTCTTCCACGGTACAAAGATGCGTGGAAGCGGGGACATGATTGATACCGGCATTGATAATGCATATTGGGAGCAAATCGCCGCTGAGCGTGTAGCAAGGAGGGCAAATATCAGAAATGGAATAAAGAAAAAAGAGAAAATGATTGCAAATAAAGCACACACGGAGCGTGACAGACGTAAAATGGGGCATGATGGTGGAAATGACCATGTGTTCACATTGATCCACCGTGGACGAACATTTACAGCGCGAATTGGCCTTATCAGTCACATTCGCCACCACCATGGGTTGCAGTTATTATGCCTTTTTGAAGCACAATGTAACAAACTATCGTCTGTCAAGACGGCACGGTGCCAATAATAAAGTGCCATGTGGACAAGCGTGAGCCGTCATGTTTCGCCATCTCACACAATCACCATAATCGGGGATAAGCTCAGAGTTTTTGTCTCGATTATGCCACGTGGGCAAAGCATCTAGATATTTATCCCTCTGCCCTTCCCTTGTTCTTTTCTCCTCAATCTTGCCAGTTACCACCAAATTCTATAGGTTATTTCTACTCTTAACGTGTCGAAAAATGTTTACTTTTAAGACTAATTTCTCTAATTAGTTTACGGTTTTCATGTTATCTTGTAGGACGTACTCATTTTTTTTTCGTGTGGGGTGGGGGGTTTGTCCATGGTATTCTATGCATTTTCTTCAGAACCCACATTTCCACTGCCATTATATGCTTTTTAGCTTGTCTGCTCATTGTCCACATCTCACATCCATAATGTAGAACCTCAACGTCATGTACCACTTTCAATCATTTACCTGGGACCTTCACTGAACTGTTGCCATCCCCTACCCCGGTCCCATGACCCACAGACTCCCACGTCTGTGTATAAAAGAGGATATGGGCGATATTCGCGTTACCTCGTTCATCGTACGTGTTTGTCGTCGTCGCACTTTTGCGAGCGCTATTAACACAAGTGACCTGAACAAGTCAAGAAGCCTGATACGGGGGAAAATGGCACGGTGCAAGAACACCAAAAGACACGTGGTATCCAAGGTGTGCAGCGTGGGTGCCGACAAGATCGCCAAGAAGACAAGCGGAGAGAACTTACATGTGAGCTGCAACAAGAAACCTGAAACTAAAGTTACTACTGAAGCCACCACGAGGAAGATCGACGACAACCCACCACAGACAAGAGCCAACACAGCTGAGAAGGAGGAGAAAGACACCAGAGTCGGAAGCACTGACTCAAAAACAGTCAGAAGGGTTGTCAAGCGTATTCAAGTGGAGCTGTCAGACGAACAAATCACGAAGCAGCTACAAGAAGAGAATCTCCACATCTGAATCTTGAAGGCGGAGCGGATCCTGACATATTCAAAGATCCCTACGACGCTAGCAGTGGTGACGTCTGAAGGCAGCGAGATACCACGCCAGGTATCGATAGACAAGAAAATACAACAGCCTGAAGGATTCATACCAAGAATCACTCAATATTCTAGATGCCAGAGGGCCGGCCACAGCAGAGCAACATGCCGCAGTAAGACGGAAATCTGCCAGTACTGCGCCGATCACCATGCCTTCAAGGAGTGTCCGCTGGCCAAGCTGGACCTGGACCTCCGAGCACCCAACAACAAAAGAAAGTGCGCCAACTGCCAGGGCAAGCAGGGAGCAAGATACTTGGGCTGTCCGTACCTCCAAAGACACAGAGACGTCTGAAAGCGATTACCACTAAGACACCATATATGGAAGCAATGCGGAGGTGCGAGACAGCCACGTGCATCTCGCAAGCCGAAAGAGCAAAACTACAAAGCCAGATTGATGAGTTGAAAAAGTAAGTTAAGCTACTCCAAACACCGTGATCGACCAGCGACAATGAAAAGCTGATTGCTCAAATAAAGAAGTTCCAGCAAAACATCAAGCAGGAAGTGGAACATATGGCCGACTTGAAGAAGGAAAACGAAGAAATGCTACGCACAATTAAAGCGGAAAGAAAGCGGCTAAAAGCTGAAATGAAATCAATTCAAAACAAACCAACAGAAGCCATGCAAGAGACCACAGTGAAGCCGCAAGATGAAACCCAACAAAAATAAAAACCGAGCCTGAACCGCAAGATAAAACCATCAGCCGAACCTCGACCCCCGAGACACTCAAGGGGAATCCAACATTCTACCAGACAGCCGAAGAAAGAATAGATGGATACCCTGACGACGGCATGGAGTGGGACCTACCTTGGAGGAATTGGAGGAGTGCGTAGAAGCGGCAAAGAGACGGGAAATTATAGAGGGACTCAGGCACGAGGAATTCATAAGGCGACAGGAAGAAAAATGAAAGAAGGTGCCCAAGAAACTCAGGGGGACACCTATAGGATACCCTGAGATACACTATGACAGTGAGGCCGACCTCGAGTATTATATAGATGACGGAGAGGCCGTCCCATGGCTGACCAAAGAGGAAGCAATGGAAGAACAGCAAGAACTCGAACGCGAAAGAGAAAAAATGCGCAAGGAGGAAAACAAAATTGAAAAGCTTCTACAGGCCATTCACAGAAAAGGAGGCAAAAATACCAAATGAAAAGTCCTTTTAAGGACTGCAACCAGTCAAGCCAGACGAACCAGCAGCCTTCACTAACAAAAGACACCACCAGAGGAGACGGGCACAAAAGACAGCCTCCACCAACCCCACAGCTGACGTCACAGACACAAAAGCTAATAAAACCAGTCCGGATCAGGACCAACTCGTAAGAGCGCATAAGAAAAGAATCAGGGTGAATAAACCCACAAAATCCACTGACCTCAACAATAACTACAGCTGAAAGAAGCAGGTTGTACCAGGCCGAATTTGGAATGTTTGTTTTTAAACCAAGCGAGCAAGCAAGTATTCGTGTTAGTATTACAGCCTGGGATTCTGAGATAAGTAGCAACATGTTTTTCAAATTTTCATTTTCTCTTCTTTTCTCATCTTTTTATTCTTCTCATCCCGCCCTTATGCCTTAATGTAGTCACCGGAAGGTCTTCTCCGTGATTATATGTTGTGTTTTGTGTATGTATTTGCTTGCTGATGAAGGATAATCGCCGCAACGTACATGTATTGTTCGTAACTCTGTTCCGTAAAGATTACTTTGGGTTAGTTTATATTGTTTACATCATGCTAATTTAGGGCGTTAACTTATAACCACTGCGGCTCCAGTTAAACAAGTTAGTTGCATATCCTTAACAAGACGTCGCAGTCAACCAGTCATTTTTGGCTGTTTGTGATCTCTTGGCAGGTTTACGTTCAGTAGTTTGCCATTGCTTTCTGAACCACCAGCATCCATACCATTCAATGAAAACCCAACGCAAGGGGGTCTGCTTCCAAATCTCCCGCTGCTGTGTTTTGAACGCGGTATGCGGTATTACGAAGTGCGTCCGTAATCCTTCGCCACTTAGCCGTCTGTAGTAGACATAAATAAACAACGGAAACTCCTTGGCGATTACTGTGTTCGAGATTAAATGGTAGATAAGATTAGATGGCAGGATTTACCAACAAATGTGTCAGCAATGTATGTGATCGATATCCTTTCTGTGTTAGCATATGTAGGGGCACTTGAACTAGAGATGCATATTAGAAATAGTTAAATGATGAATGCAATTAGCCGAACTGCGGTAAAGCTGTGGAAATGTAAACAGTATATAATAACACGAAGCAATAATGCTTTACAGAAAAGAATTATGAAACGTACAGGACATTTCGGTTACTAGCTTTCATCAGCAAACAAATACATACACAAAACACAACATATAATCACGGAGAAGATCTTCCAGTGATTACATTAAGGCATAAGAACGGGATGAGGAAAATAAAAAGATGAAGAAATTAGAACAATAAAGAGAAAATTTAAATTTAAAAAAAAAAAAAAAATTATTGCTACTTATCTCAGAATCTCAGAGAGTGTGGAGGTGATATTCGTGTTAGTAGCACAGCATCTCCGTGGCCAAAGGCTTGCGAACGCGGTTCGTGAGCTGCTTTCCATGCGTTCGAAACGCAGCCGTGACCGATTTGCGCAGCAGACGTGTCGCGTTGTGTTATAACGTGTTGGTATGGGAACCGGTCGTTCAGAAAGCAATGGCAAACTACTGAACGTAAAAACGTGCCTAGTACATCAACACCAGCTGAAAAATGCTGGTGGTGACTGCAACGTCCTGCAAGGGATATGCAACATTTTAAAAAAAATCACAGCATTGTAATTCTGAGATAAGTAGCAAACATTTTAGAAGGTAAGAAAATATGGAATAGTTCAATGCGCAATGAGGATAATCTGTCGACTAACTAACTTTCCAAGAACACAGAATCTAGATGGTTACTGTTAAAATAATCTAGTATGTGGCCGCTCGACACGACACAGGATGACCATGATGGCTCGGTTTAAATAATACAAGTGATGCACAGTGAACACTGGCTGTCTCAGGCTGTTTAATTCGCTTTAGACTTGA
Organism: Cepaea nemoralis; assembly: GCA_014155875.1. Classification (NCBI taxonomy): domain Eukaryota; kingdom Metazoa; phylum Mollusca; class Gastropoda; order Stylommatophora; family Helicidae; genus Cepaea; species Cepaea nemoralis. The sequence continues at coordinate 278,327 of JACEFZ010021039.1, forward strand.
CATATCAAACAGCTCGCTATATGTTTGTTGGTCTTACAATATGTCACATAGTTGTTGATGAATGCAGTTGACAGTCTTGTAGTTAAAAACTGGTAAACGTTAGATATTGTAGTGACCGAGTTATAAAATATGAGTTGAGTTGAGTAAAACATAGACATCACAGAACCTAAGACATATTTACCTGCCAGCGAAGAATCCCAATACTAATGGTACCAGTCATCTCATCTCATCCCTGTTGTATCTTGCGGTGTCCAAATGACGCATACACAGAGGGAGAGTGCCTGTTTATGGGCTTCACATATCGAGATTCGATATACGAGGGGAATCACGTGAAAACCTTAAACGTGTGGTATAAATTACAATAACCATGCCATTGTCTTGTAACCAGTCAATACCGTTATTAAGGGTTCAAGAGTTTTAAACATGTGACATCACGGTGCAGACGAAAGCGGTGACGCCATAAGGACAGTTTAAAGATGGCCACCCAACGTTTCACATGCACCAAAGAGGAGTAGCGTTCTGTTATCTGTGTTTTGATCAGTGAAGATGTGAAACCTATAGAAATGCATCGACGAGTGAAGGTCCAGTATGGTGATGCATGCCTGTCAGTCCAGCAAGTGTACTAGTGGAGTAGAAAGTTTTAAAACGGCCTGACTTATGTAAAGACGAACAGCAGGTGGTTTACACGAGTGGGTTACACACGGGAACAAGATAATAGTATTGTTTTCCTACAGAAATCCAAGCACAGTATCGGCTCAGGGTGACTTGCATTTGTTCTTTACTTTTTCAAAATATATTTACCCATAAAAATACCCTAAAAAACATTTAAGGTTTATATTTGAAGCCCCCTCGTATGAATCCAAAATTCAATGGTACCACTTGCAGTCTGATTCTGTGTCCGTCTGCTGGTCTTTCTTCGGATCCTGAGTGTCGGATAGATCTTGTGGTCACTCGCTGCTGCTGCTTCTCTCTCTCTCTCTCTCTCTCTCTCTCTCTCTCTCTCTCTCTCTCTCTCTCTCTCTTTCTCTCTCTCTCTCTCTCTCTTTCTCTCTCTCTCTCTCTCTCTCTCTCTCTGTCTCTCTCTCTCTCTCTCCTCTCTCTCTCTCTCTCTCTCTCTCGCTCGGCTATGATAATCTATTAGTTCATCAACTCTATACAAATGCTCCAAAAACAAAATCTGAACAAACGGTTTCGCCGAGTTGAGGTATAAATAGTAAGTATGGCAAATGAACTATACTCAAGATGGGCACTGGGCGTTACAGACACAATGGGGATGAGGGTGTGTGAGGCAAGAGAGATGGCAAGAGATCGAGAGGGTTGTCGGCGGGCCGTGATGAGATCCACGTTCTGCAAAGCACCTGTTACATGATGGTGCTGATTGTGATGATGATGATGATATTGATGATGATGATGATTGTGATGATGATGATGCTGATGCTGATGATGATGATGATGATGATGATGATGATGATGATGATGATGATGATGATGATGATGATAAATGATGCTGATGGTGATGATGAAGATGATGATGATAATAATTATTAATATTATGATAAATGATGGTAATTATAATGGTGGTGATGGTGATGATGATGAAGATGATTATGATGATGATAAATGATGATGATGATGATGATGATGATGATGATGATGATGATGATGATGATGATGATGATGATGATGACGATGATGATGATGGTGATGGTGATATTGATGATAATGATGTGATGATAATGGTGATAATAATAATGCTAATAATGATGATAATAATGAGATCCACGTTCTGCAAAGCACCTGTTACATGATGGTGCTGATTGTGATGATGATGATCATATTGATGATGATGATGATTGTGATGATGATGATGCTGATGCTGATGATGATGATGATGATGATGATGATGATGATGATGATGATGATGATGATGATGATAAATGATGCTGATGGTGATGATGAAGATGATGATGATAATAATTATTAATATTATGATAAATGATGGTAATTATAATGGTGGTGATGGTGATGATGATGAAGATGATTATGATGATGATAAATGATGATGATGATGATGATGATGATGATGATGATGATGATGACGATGATGATGATGGTGATGGTGATATTGATGATAATGATGTGATGATAATGGTGATAATAATAATGCTAATAATGATGATAATAATGATAATCATGATAATTGTTATGATATGACGATGATAATAATAATGATGATGATGATGTTGATAGTAACTGAAGAAGATAGGAAGTGTTAAGAATCGGTTTTAACGATGGGAGTGATGTATTCGTTGTGAAATAAACATCATATATGATAGTAACTACAGTAGATGCTTCCAGTAAAATGGCAACGGCATAACATTTTTTTTTTTCCTTTTCAGAGGACTCATTTAGTGTTTTACTGTGCGTGTTGTTATGTTTTTTCGTATCTTTTTTCGGTAGTTTATCACAAGAAATCACGTTAGGTGGTTGATGAACTTTTGAGGGAAGCCGACAGATAGTAGTTGTTGGTTATGGTCTCAACTTTCGCGAAAGTAGGCAGAATATCTCTTTATCAAAGACAATGGCTACGGTCTCCGGCCAGTATGGTCTTTGCCAGGAAGGAAAGCAACGGCAAGCTACTTTCTTTAAAGATGCCTAGTTTATCATGATTCGACAAGTCACCAAGAGATCAAGGGGGCGGCAGAGAAGTAAATAACTGAATAGCTTAGCCGTGTCGTATGTTCGAGACAAGAACACTAATCTGATCCACGAGTCGTGGACTCTATTGTAGAGTTAGATGGCAAATCATAACCGCCCACGCTTATCGGCATGGCACGTGATGAATGCATGAAGAAGATAGCATGTTAACTGATTTGAATCAATTATGATACGTGCAAGTGTATTATTAGTGGTGAAAGTGGTTTTAAGGATATAGGGTTTGCTTCAGTGCACTGGTGTTATCCCATATGGCTCGGTCTCTTTCCGCAGCGGCGGCCTGCCAAAAGCGAAGCACAAAGCACGAGCTCTATAGCGCCAGCCACGAACCCCCAGGAGTCTCCGAGGAACCCCCAGGAGTCTCCGAGGAACCCCCAGGAGTCTCCGAGGAACCCGCACTCGTAAATAGAATGGTCGTGACAGGAATCGAAACGACAACCTTCAAAACGCGAGACAGGCGGCTTAGAATGTGAAGATGATATCATCTTGATATCAGCTGGCGTGGGCGATCACACAATCTCCACAAATTACGACCTCAGACAGCATTAATCAAATCGTGTGTTGACTCCCTTCCATGCCATGGCTGTCAAGAATCTTCTCATGTTCTCTTCCTCTAGCTCTCTTTCCGCAAATGATGATATGGAGAATTGTAATTCTGTCTACAATAGAGAATTCGAATTCTGTCTACAATAGACAATTCTAATTATTTCTACAATAGAGAATTATAATTATGTCTAGGATAGATAATACTAATTATGTCTACAATAGAGAATTCTAATTATCTCAACAATAGATAATCCTAATTCTGTCTAAAATAGAGAATTATATTTCAGTCAACAATAGAGAATTCTAATTCTTTCTTCTTCAATAGATAATTCTAATTTTGTCTACAATAGATAATTATAATTCTGTCTACAATAGATATTTATAATTCTGTCTACAATAAATAATTCTAATTATGTCTGCAATATATAATTCTAATTCTGTCTACAATAAATAATTCTAATTGTGTCGGCAATAGATAATTCTAATTATGGCTACAGCAGAGAATTATAATTCAGTAAACAATAGAGAATATTATCTGCAGTAGAGAATTCTAATTCTGTCAACAATAGATAATTATAAGCAGAAACCTGGTTTGGGACTATTTATTATTATTATTATTATTATTATTATTATTATTATTATTATTTGTTAAAAGTACACGAACAGAACTAGTCTTGCAACGGTTGATATCCCACTATTTCCTGGGAAATCTGACTATAGAGCAATGGCTGAGAAAACCTCGAGCAGCTGTATCCATCCCAGAACTTTAGAGAGATGAACCACTACTAGTGTCAGTCATGGACGCTCACTGCAAGTAACCAGCCCATAATCATAACAACGGAGATGAGATGCCTTAGAAAACTGCGGGAGTAACCGTGAGAAATAGAATTAGGAATGAGGAAATTAGAAGACGAATAGGTCTGAAACTAGTCATGCACTTCATTAAAGAAGAACAAATTAAATGGTTTGGCCACTTCAAAAGAAGTCCTATTACCATCTGCCACAAAGAGCTACATTAAAGAAATGTAATGGGTACAGAGCAAAGAGAGGGAAGACCACGTAAAAGACGGTTTTATGTTTACAATGGAAGGAGTGTCTGCTGTTCAGACAGTATTGGCAAACTTCTTCATTTTCTTCTTTTTATAGTCTATGCCATGCGGCCTTGGTGATCGTGTTTGTTAAGAGCCTTCTTTCTCTTGTGCGCCAGTCATTTCTGATACTGATGCCCTTCCATACCGTGATACCAAATTGTTCAGCTTCTTCTTTTCATTGTCTCCCTCTACCTCTCGTCCACTCCTTATTTCCCGTTGTGACGCCATAATCCAACTTTCCCTTTCTCATGAAATGCGCAAAGAATGTGCACTGTCTTCTTGTGATGCGTTTGTCAAAGAAGGTGAGTAATAGAGTTTTTAAGAGCTAAGTTCAGCCATGTATGATTTATGGAATAGAATCATGGGCAATTAGCAGATAAGTTGGAAATTATGTGGATTCTGTGCAGGTATGATGTTTTATAAGAATGATTGGAACGCCGTGGATGGATAGAATAATGAAGATATCCTGAAATCACTTAGAGAACTGGTTACTTACATCAGAAGAGGGCAGTACATATTCTGTGGGGACGTCACGAGAAGGGAAAAGCTGGACTATGCCGTTACAACTGGAAAGTTGGAAGCGAAGAGAGGCGGCAGTGGGGGGGGGGGGGGGGGGGGGGAGAACCACGAGAGAAGATCCTGGGCAGTTTGACATCATAGCATGGAGGAACATCAATATCAGAAATGATTGTCAGCACACGAGAAAGAGAGTTGTGAACAGATAAAATCACCAACGCTATACGACATGGACTAAAAGAAGATTGGTAGTACACTAGGCAGAAGGCTGTGGACAGACATGATCACCAACGCCACACGGCATTGACTATAAGAAGATTGGAAGTACACAAGCCAGAAAATGTTGGCCACACATAGATCACCAACGCCACACGACATGGACTATAAGGAGATTGGCAAGTACACGAGACAAAAGGCTGTGGACAAACATGATCACTAATGCCACACGGCATGGACTATAAGGAGATTGGCAAGTACACGAGACACAAGGCTGTGGACAAACATGATCACTAATGCCACACGACATGGACTATAAGGAGATTGGCAAGTACACGAGACACAAGGCTGTGGACAAACATGATCACTAATGCCACACGGCATGGACTATAAGAAGATTGGCAGTACACGAGACAGAAGGCAATGGTCGCACATAATCACCAACACCACACGACATGGACTATAAGAAGAATATAGTAATGATAAAAGATGGCTTTCGTTTGGTCATATTCGTTTGGTCATATAGAGAACAACACCCAAGCGTGCAGCGAATTACACGTTGTAGAAATAGTTCATAAACATGAGTGTTTGATCAAGAAAGAAACATTTGCTAATCTTATTTGTGACTTCATATTCGAAAATTGAATAAATATCCATGTTGAGCATTCCTCGTGGTCACTGAATGATGCATGTCCTAACCGACATATCCTTGCCAGTTCCTGATGGACTTGCTAGGACAAGGGGCGCCTGACCAGTCATCACTCGTGTTTTTCAGGAGCATGGTGATGCTATCCACTACACACTTGAACTGTTCTGCAGACCGGCAGTTCATGAAGGACACCAGGTAGTGGTCCACGAATGTGCCCCTGTGGTAGGACCATTAAAGTAATCCATCATCATCGGCATTATCATCATCATTATAAACATAATTATCATCATTATCATCTTTACCATCATCGGCATCATCATCATCGGTCTCATCATCATGAGCATAATCATCATTATCACCGGCATCATCATCATTATCATCATCGGCATCATTAGCATAGGCATCATCATATTAACTATCGTGGCCGTCATCTTCTTCATCATCATCATTACCATCATTATCATCATCTGTCATTTACTAAAAATATATTACCTTCCGGTGTATGGCAGGGGTGGGGGGGGGGGGGGGGGGTCTTGAGCCTGAGAAATTAAGGCATTCTGGCTAGTGCAGTCGCCGCGAACTGTGCAGGTTAGGATTTTATTTTTGCCCTCGACAGAAAAGAATACCACACCTTACCGAGGACTCGAACCCGGGTCTCCTGGAGGAGAATCCGGCATTCTAGCCACTTGGCCAGCCGCTGCATCATCGTCATCTCATACTCATCATCATTATCATCGGCATCATCATAATTATTATCGGCATCATCATAATTATTATCGGTATCATCATCACCTTCATCATTATTATCATGGTCAACGGCATTATCATAACAGTCAACGCCATCATCATTATGATTGTCGTAATCCTTTAGTGTCGTCCGTGGGGTGAGGGGAATCAACACCCACATTCTTTTAACCCCATATCGTTATTCTGGAGAATCCCCTAGATTTCCGTCCAAAACACCCCATCAGTCACTGGATCTCTCTCTCTCTCTCTCTCTCTCTCTCTCTCTCTCTCTCTCTCTCTCTCTCTCTCTCTCTCTCCACTGGACCATGCTCCCTCTCATTCTTCTCCAACACAACATACCACACAACTCTAGCTTCTAAAAAATTAATAAATTAATTTAATGAAGAAAAGTGTATGTATGTGCGAAGTGCAGGTGTAGAATGTATGTCGTATACTCTAGTGTCACTGCAGAATCAGACCGAACAGCTCAGGAGCAAAGTTTGATCATCCCAGTAATGGCCACACAACATCACCATAGCTCAGTACACAATGACCTCACCAAAGGATGTTTCACCCCGGCCAGGTGTGGACTTCCTCCAGTAGCTCCCTGATAATCCAGATATCTGGTCACCACAAATGGATATAGTCCAATACTGACTCTGAATCTGTCACACACCGTGTAGCTAAATGTCACTACAGTTCTGCGATCTAACCATCATTGTATCGTGAAATACGGATCACTGTCACTTGAAACAAAAATGGTCATTGGTAATTGTCATGGATTTTCACGATCACAATGTTAATGTTTAAAGTTCCACAGGAATCCACTAACTGAGAAAACGCTATGTTAGGTGTTCAAATTCCCTGTATGACTACTAGTGTTCCTGTTACATGTGGTATGGAAAATAATTTCACTCAACTTTGGTGAACCCTATCTCTGAGGATTCATTCCCAGATAAATATCGGTTCCTGCTCAACAGAGCCATGTTCCTGCAGACCCTTGTTGTTTATGTGCCCAGTGCAAAAGCCGCCCAGTAAAACTTTCTTCAATGAATTATCCCCAATCTTTGTCAATGACTTTTCAGCTTGTTCTCTTGGTGAACGGAGTGGAACCTGTTGAAGAGAGAACACACCTGGTGAGAGCAACCCGATACTGACCTTTATTAGGTGAGTGCAGGCCGACGGTCTCACTCAGATATATAACAGCGAACTAAACTCTGTCATAGGGCAGAGGAGCTCATCACATCGGTCTGAGTCATGGTAAGACAAGGAAAGACCAAAGGCAAAGTGCAGAAACCCAGTAGACACCCCACAGGAATATCCTACCATTGGACATTGCCCCACTCCCCCAACCATCCTCAATCTCTCTAAACATCATCCCACTGCATTATTGTCAATCAGCTGAGTTAATTAATATCTTACACTAACTAGTTTAACGCGATTGCCTACTGTTGCCGACACTCCTATATTATTCTCCTAATGCACATTACTACACTCGATTCATAAGAATAACCCATTTGGGTCTAAATCACTCAATTACCATATATTGAGTCTGGCCTTAAATTGAGACTACTCAACCACACAACGGGTAAATGTCCGCCAATGTAAATTAACACAAGACACTGTAGCCTCTCTTTATAATCCAGCCAGGAACATTACACACACGTCCGTGAAGTTTTCACAACACTTGGTCGACTTCCCAAAAGTTGGTTACCCAGCCAGTTTTAATACTGTGCCTAGATGATGTCACTCGCTGTCAACAACAGGTGACCTTCCCGTCTCCATCTCGGGACTGGTTTCCGTACTTCAAAAGTCCCACAGGCTGTGATCTAGAGAAATTCATTTCTCCACAACAAAGATCTAGCCGACACTCCCCCCCTCCTCCCCCCCCCCCCCCCCCCTAGACAATTTGTCTCCAACTACACAAGAATGGTTGCCGCCCGTAAACAACTGACGCAACAGTCTTTTTCTCTCGATCGACTACACATCAAAGAATGCCGGCGCTTGTAGCCAAAGGCCGCAACAGTGTTTCATTGATCGACCCTTCCAAGAATTCTGTGACAATGATCATCATCCTCAATATCGACATCATCATCATTATTACAATCGGCATCACCATCATTATCGTCATAGTCATCAGCACCATCAACATCGGCATCATCATCATAATAATTACCATAATCGTAATCGGCATCATAATCACAATCACAATCACTTCATCATCGAACAAGACAAACAAGAACAAGAGGAACCACAAGAACAAGACATACGACAAGAAAAAGTGCACTTAACATAATAAGAGCCAGAAAACAACAAATAACAACAACAGAACAAATATAAGCAACAAGACAAATGTAGTATAATAAAACGTCCTTACCCTTTCCTAACATTGACGCCCTTAAAAATATCACAAGCCTAGGGATTACTGTTTAAATACCTTAATTTGGAGCAATGAAAACAGCGATAGACTGACCGTGGAACAGCCAAATTTAATTGGCATTAGTTTAAATTTTGGCCTTAGTTTGGTTCACGTACCTGGCAAGACCGGGACTAATTTTAAGACAAAGGGATCAGAGTGTCCATTTTTGTTGAAGCGAACAAAGGAAGCAGACGTCAGCCTTTCCATTCGGGGATGGGCGATTTTAGCACTAAAAACATCATTCTCTGCAGCAATTAACAGTAGGGAGTTGTGGTTTGTTGGACATTTCACCAATCAGGATCCTGGGTCAAAAGCTTGATGAAGGTGAGTCAGGTCTAACTGTCCTACACCTATAGTCTGGACCAATACATCAATGTTTACTGCTGCACTCATTAGCTTCAAAAGCCAGCAAAAGACAATTTCGAAGATGACTGCCAACGTATTGATGAAGTCCTACTTCAGTAGGAATATCCAGGATGGACTTCAGAATCTAAAATTCTACAAAGATGAAGATCTACAGAGTAACTGACAACAGTGTATCGTCTGCTTTACTTCTGAGAAGTACCACCGAAAGTCTCATCAGTCAGCAAAGTCAGTGAGACTATGGGACAATCCTACTAGTTTAATAAAACTAGCAACAGTGAGAACCCTTCAACTGTCGGTTGGATTACCAAGTTGATATCCAACAATGGATACGTCTTCGAAAGAAAGTCTCACAGCAGCAAAAGTCAAACATAAAGTTCAAGACACTCAACACAAAGTTCTAGATACGAACACCAACTCAAACAAATGGGAAGAGACACTGAAACAACATAAGCCAGTACAACCAAGGTACCAACTTAATACCAACTTAATATCAGCTGAAAAACAACTGAGAAACCAGATTACCTCAAGGTTCAAATCTGCAACACTCTGAACGAACCAGATTCACTCGAGATCTCAAAACCGAAACACCATCAGCAAGGCAATACGAACGAAGCTAGTGGAGTAAATGCCCTCTACGCGTGCAACAACATGAATCATCTGATTGTTGTGCGACTCCCAGTTTGTGTGTTGGAATTAATATTCTTCAGTCCCATGCTTGCAGCAGACCAACCCTGGACAAAAGTCCAGATGAAACGAATGAATGACTCAACATGGTATGTTCTACACTGAAATGGAATGAATCAGATCTCTATGCTGGTTCCATGTCGGCCTGATTGCCCTATCACCAAGTGTGGGATCGCATGTCAACATGAACCGGGTGTGTGACAAAGCCTCTTGAACTAAATTGGGAAACGGTTAACATAAACCGAGCTGTTGGACAGTCGTCATCTTTTCGTCGATAAGATGATATAGGGAAGAACCTTCTGTAAGAGTTTAAGTTGCATGTCCTGAAAGTATGACAGACCTAGGCAACAATTTCAATTGGAACACAGAGCCCAATGGCATCAGAGTATTCTTGAATTCAGCCCCACGGAGGGGATATGTGCTTGTGTATAATTCTATTCTTGGATTATGGATTATAAATATTCACCAGCCAACTTCAGTGACAATAATGTAAGGAGAACATGACTGTGAGTGCATTTATTTCAGCCCGGATAAGTATGGACATTATCTTCTTCGCACTGGAGAAGAATAACCGACAGCAACACAAAAGGAAAAAGACAGTAATTAAAAAAAAATTAGTTTAATTATTATCACACGTGATGCTTCTATATGTGGTTTTTTCCATGCCATGGATGTGTAAGGTCAGTAGCTTTTTTTAGTGAATGGTAGAACCAACAGGTGGTTGTTGTTTTGGATGAGTACTTCTGACACCATCTCATTATCTTTTAAATATGAGAATTGTAACTGGTGTCAGAAACATATGTTTTATATGTTTGGGTTTTCTGCACTTAGACCAATGTTTTGCTTTTATCTATGTAAAATAAGTCAAGATAGTAGAACCAATTTGTGGTTGTTGTGTTGTTTGTAATAACATTGGTTTTTTCTTTGGACAATGGGGTTAATGTGTTTTGATATTGCAAATCATTCCCATGCCTGTTCATGAAATTCAATGTGGCCATTACACTTTCATATATGTTACTACAGATCTTGATTTAATGCCTGAACTGTTTGTCCAAAATTGTTGATGTTTGTTCAACAGTGGTTGTGTTATATGTTGTAACCAATCAATGTCCTCTAGCACTATATAAACTTTAGAGGGTGATGAAGTGGGAGGGGAAACCTACACACAGATACCATTGTTTCAAGGACTGAAATGTTTTCTCCTTGTATTTGTGGTAAATTTCCCTGATCACCTTGCATTCTAACAGTGACCTGAGAATCAACTAAATCCCCTAGACAAACTTAACATAATATTCTCTGAGATATAAAATCCACATCCCACAACAAACAACAAAAGCAAGACAAACAACAAGAATACGACAAAACAACAAGAACATGGCAAACAACAAGAACACGATAAACAACAAGAACATGACAAACAACAAGAACACGACAAACAAGGACATGAAAAAGCAAGAACACGACAAAGACAACCAACAATAACGAGATAAAGATAAACAATATGAAGCAGATGAATAACAATAAAAACACAAGCGGCAAGAACAAGACAAATAAGAACATAACAAACAAGAACATGACAAACAAGAACAAGACAAACAACAATAACACGACAAACAAAAGGAACAAGACAACGATCCAAGATAACAACACATCAAACACAACAACTTCAGTGACCTGTTTTCACTGCGTGTGACTGTGGTGTAAGTAAACCCAAACTGGGTCTTCTCCGAGGGTAGGAAAATGGTGTCTGCCGTCAGGTAGTGGTGGGTGGTGATCGCCTTCTCGGTGTTCTCTAGCACCAGTGAGTAGCCTCCATTGTTTGGGCACTGGTAGATCTTCACGCAGCCCTTGTGCAGGTCTGTCCAGGCCTGGCGTCATTTTGATGGGATAGAACAACAGAAGGCAATTGAAAAGCGACAAGACATACAATAATAGAAGGCCTGGAGAGTAGCTTACTATTAAAGGCAATACAGCATAAAATTAGATAGAAGAACGAAGGCAATGAAAGAATAAATATGATACAAGCATATAAGCAAATATGAAACAACAATAAGAAAGAGACAAAAAGCTTTTCTTGGTCATGTGATGAGAAGAGAAGCATTGGAGGATATCATGACAAATGTAAAGTTCAAAGGGAATAGAGGTAGAGGCCGACCAAGAGAAATGATGCTGGATGGACTGGTGGGGCGGTGGCTTGGAGGAATATCATCAGCAGAGTTGATCAAGAACACCAAAGACCTAGATCTGTGGAGAGACATGAACTCCTACGCCAGCTGGCATGGCACATGATGATGATGATGATGATGATGATGACGATGATGATAAAAGGAAAAGGGATAGAACAATAGAAGGAAATTTAAAGCCAAACGAGAGAGAACAGCTGAAAGCAATAAGACATCAAGCATATCGGCGAAATGCGAAATAAAAGAAGGTAGAAGAATAGAATCAATCAACCAATCAATCATGTGCCATGCCGGAAAGCATGGGCGGTCATGACTAGCCATTTCACTCGATCACCAGAGTCGTGGATCAGCTCAGTGTTCCTGTCTCGACCATGCCATGTGGTCAAGCCATCCAGGTATTTACTTCTCGGTTTTCCCCTAGGTCTGTTCCCTTCGATCTTGCCAGTTGTCACTAAGTGCTCCAATTCATTTCTTCTCATAACATGTCCAAAAAATGGTGACTGTCAACGTCTAATTTCTCTAATCAATTTACGATTTTCATTTGTTTCCAGTAGTATTTGGTCATTAGTTTTTCTATCTGTCCATGGTATTCTTTGCATTTTCATCAGAAACCACATTTCTGCAGCCATCTGTTTTTAGAAGCCAATATGAAATAAGTAAGATATAAGTATTGAAGACTATAAGAGATACACAGAGACAGGGAATTTAAATGCAGAAGACAAGAAGCAAGATACACAAATTAAAGGCAGTAGGACACGAAAAAAAGATACAAATTGAAGGCAATATAATATTAAATAAAATGGAAGAAATAATAATATGAAGTCAAGAAATGAGATAAAAGAACACAATTTAAAAAGATATTAGTGGTACAGAACTCTAGAATGCTGTAAATAAAGGGAAAACGCATAGGACCATAGAACACATTAAGGCTTTAAATATATAGGACAATCGAGGTAGTAAGAAATTAAACATATTGAACTATACAATCAAGAACTATAGAAATACAAAGACAAAAACGGGAACAATACACAAATAGTGACTAATACACACAGAGTGACCAATACACACATAGGGACCAATACAAAAGAATGGCCAATACACGAAGAGTGACAAAACGTGAAGTTGTGACCAAAACACGTAATGGGTCAAATACACAATAAGTGATCAGTTTACAAAGAGTGACGTAAACACAAAGTGGACCAATACACAAAGATGACAAAGTCTCTAAAATTAGTGACAAAACACAAAGAGTGACCAAAACACAGATGTTGGCCTAATCACAAAGAGCAACAAACCACAGAGTGGCCAAAACACAAAGTGTAACCAATACAACAATAGCGATATAAACACAAACATGTCACAAAACTCAAGGAGTGACCAAATCACAAAATTTGACCAAACCACAAAGAGCAACAGACCATAGACTGACCAAAACACAAATAGTGATCAATACACAAAGAGAGGCCAGTACACAAAGAGTGACCAAAGCACATAGCGTGACAAAACATAAAGAGTGATCAATACAAAAAGAGTGATATAAACACAAAAGAGTGATCAATACACAAAGAGTGACCAATAAACTAAACGTGACCACACGACAGCTGCTCAGCTTCTACTAACCATCTCATTATTGAGCCGAACAAGGCAAGCCGGAGCGCAAAACAGAGTTTTCCCAAAACAGTTTTCGTAAGAATACGGATCATAGCAGTCCTGCTGTGCAAAATTTTGAAGCATGCTAGCACAGCCATTTGATCTGTTCATGGCATTTTGGGAGCCTGTCTGAGACTCCTGCTGGAAAACTGTCACGTTTGGGTTAAAGCGGATGCGGCCCCTATTGTCGCCTTGGTCAGAATATTGAGGATACGGCACTGGAGTTTGGGGCTCACTCGACATCTCGTTTTCCGTCTGTAAATTGGCTAGTGTTGGATTTGGGGTTGCGAATAAAGATGAGTGGGGAGAGGAAAACTGGCTCCAGTAGCCCGGAGTATGATGGGCGGCTGGTGCGGGGCTGGGTGTAATAGTCGGGAGATTGCTTTCTTGTTGGTTTGGTTGTTGTCCTTGACTAAGGAAAGGTCTTTGGGTCATAAAATTGTTTGGACATGGAAACATGCTTGGCTGACAGCAGTAGTTTTGGAACGGACGCGGCTCCGCACCTAAGCATGGGTTAGCACCAAATGGCATGCACTGGCAAGGGTTTTGTTGGTATTGGGTATTGCAGCATGGAGAAGAGTAGGGTACAGAGCAACAAGGAGGAGCCATTGGTGGGGGGCACGGGCAATTGACAACTGTAGGGTCTACGATTGTACTGGGGACAGCTGAACAGCCAAAGTAGTTATTGCTGGGAATACAGGGGGTGATTAGAGTGTTGGTACATTCCATGGCGCTTTTTAACGTTTCCAGAACAGTTTTGAATCGCTGCGCCTGGTACGGGTCGCAGAATACGACGTGGGCTGTGTCAATCATGCTTTTGGAGGCTTCTGAAATTCAAAGACATCATAATAGTGGGCATTATATTAACTGATTCAGTGCCACATATAAAGTAGTTGTGAACTAAACATGGCACATAATCAAATGAACAAGTGTTATAAAAATAAAGTTGAATTCACCGATTGAAATTGCGAAAGATACCACGAAGAAAGCCAATTACCACAATCGCCATAATATGGCGATATATCGTTTTCCTGTTGAGGGAATGAGAGGTCATATATTATCCGTTGGCACTGAAACAGTTAAATATAACGTCAACAGAATACTACTAGAGTATTGGACATTGAATAGTGGACATTGAGGTAACATCATCATCAATGGCATCATCTCATCTCATCTCATCTAAACATGTTCTACTTGTACCTTGCGGTGTCAAGGTGAAGTATAAACATCGTGAGAGTGCCCGATTATGGGCTTCGTGTATCGATATTCCCATGGACTCTGCTATTCCCTCCGTCCAACGTTTACGTGGTCGGCCTCTTCCTCTGTTTCCATCTGGTCTGTATGTCATTGCTTGTTGTGGTATACTGTTGAATGGTAACCTACTTGCATGGCCAAACTATTTTACATGCTGCTTTCTAATAAAATCTAGTGCTGCTATAACCCCCACTTTAGTCCTGATTTCTTCATTTCTGATCTGATCTCTTCTTGATGCGTTGAGTATTCTTCTTAGGAATCTCATTTTTGTTGTTGTGATTTTTCTTTTCTCTTTTGCTGTCATTGTCCACGTTCGGCATTTGTAGCACAGAGTTGGTAGGAAGATTACATACTATCAATAACATCATCATCGTGATCAATATTATTGTCATTCAGTGCCGTCAGTGCGGTGGATGTTAATAATAATTTATCTCCGGCACTCCCATGTTGTATTCTTACCATATCATGACGATGTCTGCCCATTGATTTCTTTATTGCTCTCTGGTTCTTTTGCCTTACACAAACAATGTGTAAAATCTCAGTTTCCGGATTGTCTTAATGTAAGGCGCACATTATCATCATCTTGTGCCATACCGCTCCGCGTGTGCCGTCATGTTTCGCCATCTCACACGATAACCAGAGTCATGCATCAGCTCTGTATTCTTGTCTCGGTTATGCGCCTCCCATCATATGTTAAGATTGTTCCAAGATAGTTGTACCGATTCACTTGTTTAAGAATATTCCCATTTTCTTGTATATAACACTGTGATATTTCCTTCTCCTTAGTGACGTCCATAATATGCGTCTTCTTACAATTTAATTCTAACCCTAGTTGTTCACTGTATGCAACAACCGCATCTACTAAATGTTGCAGATCTTGTTCAATGCCTGCAATCAATACTGTATAATCCGCATATCTAGAGGTATAACTCCGTTACATACTATCATCTGTCACGAAGGCAAGGTGCCAGTGTAAAGGAAATAATAATTACTCAGCCTTTATATGAAAGATGAAAGAAGGAGCTTATAGAAGTGGTATGGTGCGACGAATAAAAAACATTGTGAGAAACGAAAGCGACCAAGAACGCAAGGAGACCAAGAGAAGAGACTACACTCCACCCAGGTCGAGAGTCCAAGACACACAATTTGAAAGAAATTATAGACCACGAAGATTCAACGCCAGAGCAAACCACAGGAGAGATAGATGAAGTCACCAACGGCTTGACTTCCGATGAAACACTCCATGAGCAAAAAGACCACTGTGAGACGAGGCGGTGTCCTGACAACACCTTCATCATTATCATT
The DNA here is from genome assembly GCA_014155875.1 of Cepaea nemoralis. NCBI lineage: Eukaryota > Metazoa > Mollusca > Gastropoda > Stylommatophora > Helicidae > Cepaea > Cepaea nemoralis. Next base: position 294,647 of record JACEFZ010021039.1, read on the forward strand.
CTGTTACCTGATGGTAAGCGTGGATGGTCATGTTTCATCATCCTTCACGATCACCAAGGTCGTGGATCAGCTCTGTGTTCTTGTCTCGATCATGCCACATGGTCAAGCCATCCAGATATTTACTTCTCTGCCTTCCCCTTGTCCTTTTCCCCTCTCTCTTGCCAGTTGTCACCATGTTCTCCAGTATATTTTTTATCATCATCATCATCATCATCATCATCATCATCATCATCATCATCATCATCATCATCATCATCATCATCATCATCATCATCATCATCATCATCATCATCATCATCATCATCATCATCATCACCATAATCATCATCATCATTATCATCATCATCACCATTATCATCATCATCATCATAATCATCATCATCATAAGAAGAAGAAGAAGAAGAAGAAGAAGAAGAAGAAGAAGAAGAAGAAGAAGAAGAAGAAGAAGAAGAAGAAGAAGAAGAAGAAGAAGAAGAAGAAGAAGAAGAAGAAGAAGATTGATTGATTGATTGATTGATTGATTGATTGATCTTTATTTTTGAAGGGTTACAAAATTGGGCACGCAGTCCCATCTTACATTCGGCCATTCCAATCATTCATCTTTCGTTCATCAACAGTGCATGATACATTCATATACGAAAAAAACATTTTCAAATGAATTTTATAAACATAAACAATGCATAAAACCATGTTGTGAGTTACATCCCCCACCCACCCACACATCACGCAACCACCCCACATCCATCACAACTCCTCCACCAATTCACCTGCACACAACTCCGAAAAACACACACACCCCCAATCACACATATATACCCCACACACCCAGCCCCCACCCACACATCCCCCACCTACAAACATCTCACCACACACACACAGACTCCACCCACCCATCCACACACAATTACCCATCCACACATCCTCCACCCACCCATGCACACAACCAACCACTCAGCCAAACACACATTTCTCCACACGTACATACACATCCCCTGCCAACCCACACATCCCGCGCACACCCACACAAATCCCGCACCAGCCCACACACGTCCTTACCAATACATATCCCAACCACACAATCTCCCCTACCCATACACACATCCCGCACCCACCCACACACACACACACATCAACCATACACACATCAACCACCCACGCACATCTCCCCACACACACATCCCACACTTATCTCTCAACACACACACACACACACTTACTCACCCATCCACCTACACACCCAAATAACCCATCCCCCAACCACACATCCCTCACCTACACACACATTCCCCCAGTATCCCACACATACCCCACCCACACAATCCCCACCCACACACATCTCCCCACCACACACACACACACACATCCTCCACAAGAAGAAGAAGAAGAAGAAGAAGAAGAAGAAGAAGAAGAAGAAGAAGAAGAAGAAGAAGAAGAAGAAGAAGCACCAGCAGCAGCAGCAAGTACAGCAAATGAGCACCGAGCGTAACAGAAGAAAGCAGCAGAGACGGAAGAAACGCAGAGAACGATCCGCAAGCCAAACAATTACAACTTCAGTTTCTATGGACCTCCTACCTGGAAATTTACATTTTTCAAGCCTGGCCTGCAAATCCTCGTGCGTGTAGTGGTCGTTCATTCTCTTCGCTGGGGTGCTGTTGGCATCTTTTCCCTGCTGATCAGAGTAACAACATAAATCTCGTTTAGAAAAGTAACGGCTGCAGCAAATATATAACAGTAGGAAATGAAAGCTAAATTAGGCTTAAAATCGAGGGCCAGGTAATCAAGTCTTTGTGGTGAATCCACACAGTGGGAATCAATACGGTTGTAGAGGCCATGGTTGTGTTTGTCCATCAAGAATGATGATGAGCATTCATTTCTCCCAGTGGGCTTGAATGTTTGGAGCCATGAGTTCTAAAATTAATGGGAGGACCTATTTTGGCTCGAAATTTCTTTGGCAATGTGGGCAAAGAATACTTGACGTTCCAGGAGGAGGATCTCCAGCTGTGACTTTTTTTGTCCAGCTCTTTATTCCACAGCTCTTGCAGTCCTGTTTGCTTCACACGTGACTAAACCCTTGCGTAATGATGTACGCCACGAATTTCGGTCTTTGGTCTCCCAAGCATCGTGATGAATTCCATAAGCTGTTAGTGAGATCTTCAGAGTGTCTTTAAAGATGATCTGTATAATTCTGTTACTCCCCACAACTGAACTTCAGCGCTGCCTTCCAACAAACGGAGCATGCGCAATGGTCTAGCAACGTTCGATACCAATACATTTTCTTTATACCTTTTAATTGTTCATTACATTCTTTTCCTCCATGTTTTTTTCTTTACATGTGTTTGTGTCTTTCCTGATGAAGATAACTCACTTCGAAATAACTAACTTCGAAACATTAATTCGTTGTGTTATGGTGTAACTTATTGTTATCTTATTTTTAGGTTATAATTATCATTGTTATTTTTACACTGTCATTTATGTTTGCCAGATTTACGTTTGTTAAAAGGTATGTACACTAATCCTGTGTTTATTATCTCTCGCTTTCTCGCAACACTCTCATATACCTGACTGTTGTCATTTTACAGATTTGTTCATTTATCCAGGTAATTACTCAGGCACATGGCTGCTGTTGACAAACCATCGTGTTTCCCTTCATCTTTGACCACGTAGAATTATAGATGTTATTTTCCCTTCCTCGAGCTACGCAGCCATGATGGCTTTTTTCATACTCTCAAGCACTTACTTATCTTGTTGTGTTTGTAAGTCGCGTAGCATAAAGGTTAAGAAGAAAAAGCAGCGGCTGCAGCAGGATATAACAATATGAATTGGAAACACATAGGTAAATTAAACTCCTGCGAGAAAAAAACGTACTAAACATCAACTTTGCACATACCTTACAAGGAGACCCACGTGTCGCGAAATACAGGTGAAAAATCCGAAATCAGAAGCACTCAATAAATATATAAAATGAATAATAAAATAAAATAAAATACACACGAACGCGTACAATACGACACACTGACGTTTCGATTCTCAGAATCTTTGTCAATGACAACACAGATAGCTAACAACGAAATACACAAACAGCAAACAACGGAAAAACACACACGACCTATCACTGTGCCATTTGGGGCATAAAAATTGACTTGGCCAGCTGCTCGTTGGCTCCAGAATTAAAAGTGTGTTGCCAAAAAGGATTTAAGTAAAGGTTAAGATACTAGTTCTTAATTGATTCAGTCAGAAACAAAAAGCAGGATTGGACCAAACAAAAATGTATGCCGGAAAAAACAGGAAGTAGCGGTGTGTCACAGTAATGACTTAACCGTTGTTAATATGGTAGCAGACATGGTGTATTATATATCAAATTAAGGGTGGTTACATAAGAGACATACTGTGGTCTTTTAACGTCGCTGATATATTTCACTTGCTTTTCTTTTTTTCTTTTTTTCCACTCCTTTTTTCTAGAATATCTGTTTCTGATCATCTTTGTTTCCATGCATTACGATTGATTCTTCTGTATAACATATCCCCAAAGCCGCACTTCGACTTTCTAACTGCTTGTACATTGTCCAGGCTTTTATAGTAGTGTTTAATTATATACTGCACCTCCCCGTGGTAGAGGATGGAAACACACTACGGTGTGGCTAACACAGCTCTGGGGACCGAGTATCCACCGGAATAAGTGGACAACTCTGCAGCTGAGCAGAGCAGGGCACTCACTTGTCCTTACAGTCGGAAATGGCTGTCAAAGGCAGAGGTAAAAGACCACCATGTGAATGTGGAAGGCAAGGGGAAACCACCACATTATCTTCCCAAGACTCCATGGCAAAACATATATCAGAGTTAGTGAACGACGTTAATGGCTGTCTAAGGACATCCTCGTCCGGTAGGGACAGTCATGAGCCACAGGTGACACCAGACCGTCATCCAGCTAAAATAGATAAATTTAGAGTAGGAACATGGAATGTTAGGACATTAAATGAGCTAGGAAAGTTGACCAATGTTCTAAGAGAGATGGATAGCATGAAAATGAATATACTAGGCGTTAGTGAGATGAGATGGAAGGGATCGGGCAAAATTATAGCTGACAATCACACAATAATTTATTCTGGAGGGGATACACATGAAAAAGGTGTAGGAATAATATCAGACGAAAAAACAGTCAAGTCAATTAATGGATACTGGTGTATTTCAGATAGAGTAGTTATGGTAAAAATCAAAGGCAAACCAATAGACATAAATATTATACAGGTATATGCACCAATAACAAGCAGTAGTGATGAAGAAATACAACACTTTTACGACGGAATAGAAATGGTAATGGCTCAAATTGGATCACAAGAAATAAAAATAATACTTGGTGATTTTAATGCAAAAGTAGGAAAGGGGAAAATGGAGGATGTAGTAGGGAATTATGGTTTAAGTACAAGAAATGAAAGAGGGGAAAAGCTAATAGAATGGGCAAATATCAATGATATGATAATTGGAAACACATGGTTTAAACACCATAAAAAACGACTGTACACATGGAAAACGCTGATACGAAAATACGCAACCAAATTGACTACTTACTAATTAATAAAAGATATAGAAATGCTTTAATTAATGTAAAGACAATGCCTGGTGCTGACTGTAATAGTGATTATGTACCACTATGTGGACAAATAAAAGTAAGATTAAAGAGAGGGGACAAAATGGTTAACAACATGAGATTTAATAAAGAGGTTCTGAAAATAAATAAAGAACTGCAAGAACAATACAGAGTGACTGTGAAAAATAGGTAAAATGTGATAGCTAAAATACCGAATAAAAATGAACAATGGGAAATGTTAAGGGACTCCATTCATCAAACTAGCTGTAATATAATAAAAACGTCCCTACCCTTTCCTAAGCATTGACTCCCTTAAAAATAAGCAACCCCTTACAATTACTGTTTAAGTAACTTACTTAATGTAGGAGAAAATAAAACAGCGATAGACTGACCGTGGCACAGCTAAATTTATTTTGGCTTATTTCCTCTCCCGTACCTGGCCAATCCCGGCGAGGGTGAAAACAAAGACTGAAGCGGCCATTTCTAGTCAAGAGAGCACACAAGAAAGTCGACCTTTCCCTTCGGGGAGAAGGTATTTTGCCTTAGAAATATATCAGTCTCTGCAACTATTGGTATGTTATATCTACATTATTAAAATGTATTCAAGTATTTTTATAAAGTACATATACCAGTGTATTAATTAAGAATTAATTAGAACGATAATTCAACAGTTCTTGTAAGCTAGAGTCTGATTTTATTTTTACCAATGAAGCACATGTTCTGCCACGCTGTAATTTTTCCTATGTTTTACAATTTCTAATCCTTATGTTAATATCTTTTATAGGCATTATGAACTTATATCTAACTAATAGTGCCTATAATCTACGAATATTATGTGTACTGTAGAGTATCAACTCTCATGTCTGAAACACATTCTAGAGATTTTCTCAATGTAGGAGCAGACCCCTGATTCATTCTTCATAGTAAAGAACTAGTGTCTGTCAATTTCATGTTCCTGTGTTAAAACTTCTAGGCACTGTGAACAATATCTCACTATTTATGCTTAGAAATCTGCAAATAATCTATGTACTATAGAAAGGTGTTTTATCCATGCGGGGACATACAAATGATTACGCCTATTCCTGACTCTTAGTCAGGGGATAAAATGCTTGCCACATCATAATCTGTAACTTGGAAATATAGTGCTAAATTTTAGTACCATCCTTTTGCTAACAGATTAATAACCACTCCATAGTAGTGAAGAACATATAATCATTTCATAAAATAGTGTTAGGAGAATGCCATGTTTGAGAATATAAATTCATGAACAATTAAAGTAAACGCGTGATGTAAATGCATGTTCGGATAGGATTCAATCCCCATCGCCTCACCGTTGTAGAAACAGAAGGGAAGATTGATGTGAATAAATTGCTTGCAATATTCAGAATACTGGACCATGCGGCATAAGTTATTCTAATAAATACCCTCCGAATAATAGCAGTCATTGACAAAATATATCACAGCGGCTACTATCCTCATCTGCGGTACGCAGTGGGGAAAAACAATATATGTTTTAGTTACGGATTAACCCCTGAAGAAAATTCAAAACCATTGGCTCCGGCATTAAATTTTATGATTAAATTATTATGTACGATTATCATGTACTTAATATCAGAGAAATGTACAATGTAATGTTTTTTTTCTGGTATGAGAATTTTCTCTGTTCTGATTGTTACTTTTTTCCTGTGGGAATATACATTTTAATGTTGCACCTTGGGATTAGAGGATGTTGATGTAAGAATCCATGTGTATGTCAGTACTTAAGAAGCCAATGTTGAATAGTCTTGACCTAGTGATGATTATAGTGCCGAAAGGAAGACGCGGCATTAGAAACCACAGGGATTCTGTATAGGCTATTCTCTTCAAGTAATGAGAGAGACAATATCAACAGGTTGGATGGACAGAATGACTTCACCCATCCAATAGTCCCAGTAACAACAGAACAAAATATAAGTGAGAAAATACCTTACTCACTATGAAGAGTCAGAATGGCTCTACTCAGCAATGAGGGACAGTGGAACGTGGACACCCACTCCTTTCCCCCTTCTCCCCTTGTTGTTTTGTATTTGTGTTTGTAATTGTGTTGTAAACTTTTACCATAACACAGTAGGTTAATGCTCGTGTTGTATTCTTGTCATCCCTTTTCTATAGAAGAGAAGCAGGTGGTGGTTGAATGTGGTGGGACTATATCACTAACCCTGGATCCTGAGTCAACAGCCAGAAAGTGAATGTCCTAACCATAGTCTGCATCTAGAAATACCCATGGACTGCTGCGCTCAATAGCTCCATAGCGAGCAACAGATAAATTAGAAGACAACTGACTGGGTGAGTGATTAAGTCCTATTTTAGTAGGAATATCCAGGATGGACTTCAAGATCTAATAATCTACAAAGATGAAGATCATCAGAGTACTGACAACAGTGTATCGTTTGCGTTACTTCTAAGAAGTATCACCTATGGCCTCATCATTCAACCAAGTCAGTGAAACTGGGACAATCCTTCTTCAAGTTACTAAAACTAACAACAGTGAGTAACCTTCAACTGTTGGTTGGATTACCAAGTTAATATCCACAATGGATAAGTCTTCGAAAGAACATCTCACAGCTGCAACAGTCAAACATAAGGTTACAGCATGCAACACCAAGTTCTAGCTATGAACACCCACTCAAACAAATGGGAAGAAGACTATGAACCAATACAACCAAGGTACCAACTGAAAACCATACCTACACCAGATTACCTCAAGGTTCCCAAACCTGAACACATAAAAAAAAGACCATATGAAAGCAGCTAGCGGAGTAAATGCCTCTACGCCTGCAACCACAGGAATCACCTGATGGCTTGCATCCCTGGATATGTGGTGGAGTAATATTCTTCAGTTCCATGCCTGCAACAGAATCTTCAGATGAAACCCAATGAATGACTCACCATTGTATGTTCTACACAGAAATGGAATGAATCAGAACTCTATGCTCGTCCCATGTCGGCCTAACTGCCCCATCATCAAGTGTGGGATGGCCTATCAACATGAACCGGGTGTGTGACAATGCCTTTTGAACTAAATTGGGAAACGGTTAACATAAACCGAGCTGTTGGACAGTCGTCATCTTTTCATCGATAAGATGATATAGGGAAGAACCTTCTGCAGAGCTTAAGTTGTATCTCCTGAAAGTATGACAGACCTAGGCATCAATTTCAATTGGAACACAACCCAAATGGCAACCGAGTATTCTTAAATTCAGTCTCATGGAGAGAATATGTGCTTATGTATAATTCTATTCTTGGATTATGGATTAGAAACATTCGCCAGCCAACTTCGGTGGACATACTGTGAGTAGAAAATGACTGTGAGTATAATTCTGCACGGATAATTATGGACATTAACTGCTTTGCACTGGAGAAGAATACCCATCCGCAACGCCTAAATGAACACTATAATTAATTAATTTAATTATTAGTATCAACTGTTTTCATGAGTGTGGTTTTCTTCTATGACAGGAAAAGGGTAAAGAGTGTTTTACATGGTAATGGTGTACAACTAAAGGGTTATGTTATGACATATATGTATAATATTTTGACACCCACTCATTATTTTTAAATATGAGAATTGTACATGGTGTCAGAAATAAATGTATGTATGTTGGGTTTCTGCACCTAGACCAATGTGATTTTATCTAGGTACAATGAGTCGAGTTAGCAGAACCAATTTGTGGTTGTTGTGTTGTTTGTAATAACCTTGTTTTTTCTGGGGTCACTGGCTACTATATTGTAATACTGCAATGAATCCCATGCCTGTCTGAAAATGCATAGTGCTTATTACACATATATATGTAACTACAGATCTTGAGTTAATACCTGAACTGTTTGTCCAAAAGTGTTGTGTACATCAAGTAAATGTGGTGTCCAACAAGGGTTGTTTATATGTTGTGAGCAATCAATATCCTTCTAGCACGATAGAAAATTTAAAGGGTGATGAAGTGGGAAGGGAAACCTACACACAGATGCCATTGTTTCAAGGATTGAACTCTTTTCTCCTGGGATTTGTGGTAAATATCCCTGATCACCCTGCATTCTAACCAGTGACCAGAGAATCAATAATACCCCCTAGACATTGTAACGAAATATTCTTAGGAATTAAAATCCACATCCCACATGTGTGGGCAACGTCCGTGAATTTAAAACTCATGGTAAACATCACAAATGGTGTATTATTGTGGGTATATGAATTCAGGGAAAACCTCTCGCAGGTAAACCAAGTCACTTCAGAATGTTATAGTGTTAGTAACAGACCTAATCACTCATTAGTATGAGCTGAGTCAAGTGTTATGTGAACCCATAATGGCTCAGATAAATATAGGTTTTTTTTGGTACAAAACTGTTCACAGGTAATATCTTGATTCTGGTAGATGCATCATGTAGTTGGTTGTTGGTATGAGATTTTTTTTTAAAACTCATATTTTATATCTTATTGATGAGAAACTAAGTCCAGTAATGAACCTCCAGTAGTAAGGTCTCTGGATGGTAAACTCTTATAAGATAGGTAATTCAGTGAATGTTTAGAATTCATAGTCATTCCCATTTGATGTTTGAGGTATGGTTCTGCTACTCTGATATTCTCTTTAAATGGTTTAAAAGTGGTGTAGTCATGAACACACTACTATATTATGTATCCATAAGGTTTATGTTCCTACATATGAATCATGTGTTAATTAACTATTTTGTCATTGATTATCATTGTATTTTCATGCTTGATCTGCTTGTATAATTCATGTAATATTGAAAAATTACCAAGGCAGCAGAGAGTGATAGACAATTTTATAGATAATTAGGACAGATAAGTTAAAAATCCAATAAAATTTTTTTAAGGGAAAAATTTAATCAACAAATGATGATTCAGTAGGACAGTAAATAATACCTGAGAGATGAATTAAACCAGGGGAAAATAGCAGTAACTAAAGTAAATGAACTAATGGTAAGGCCTAAACCACCTACTTGCAAAAATGTAGACATAGTTAATGGAAGGGAATGGAATATTGTAAGAATTTGCAGTATTTAGGGGCACCCTAATTTAATCCTCTTTCATATAACATAACATGTTCTACAACACCGGTAGTAAAGTAAAGTGAATAACTGATGGATACTTAGGAAGAAAAGCCATACCGACACTTATTCTACTCCACCGGTGATATGAGTAGTTATTAATTAACTACCTCAGAGGGCCCATATGTTAATAATAGGGTCAAACCAAAATATTCACCTGGTGATGTAAGTGAAACTGATCAACTCACTTACTGACCCAAGAGAATATAAGGTATTTCTTTAAATTATCCACCCCGATTCCATTATTGATGGTAGCGGAAACAGACCGTATAGGTATGTAAAAGGTATAATTAAAGAATTAACTTAAGAAATTGGAATTTCAAATAAACTTCAGGAGATACCGGAACAAATCTGTGCCAATCTCTAGTAAGAGACTGAACATTTCAGAAATTGGCTCCATAACTTTGAAATTTACAGTTTAACCTTCACTAAGTGAAATGTTCACTATGAGAAGTCCTCATCAAAAGAGGAGATGAAACAACTTTTTAGTTAGCGATTAGCTTACGTAAAGTTATTTCAATAATTGCCTAACTAACATTAATATTCTCATAAGGGAAGAATTAAAAAGGGCAAAATAAAGTAGTACAATAGAGGCGCGCGACTCAATTGTATTTTCTTTAAAACTAACCGAGTAACTAAATTCTAGATAATGCTCGAAGCCTACTAATAGGTAGGTGAATCAGAAATCAATCGCAAGACGAAACAGATTTCTAGATCTCAGTTCTGACTTGGATCATATGCCAGCATTAAATATGTGAAAGCAGATCCAGACTGACAGAGATGAGCTGCAAGAACTGATATTAATCGGTGAAATGCAACAATTAAATAAACAACTCTTGAAATAGATGCTGTTTATAGATAGGTACGAACCCTCTTGACGTAAAGACAGAGGAAACGCCTAAAACTTATACAGTGAACCCATGCTAGAAAAATGGAATATAGCTGTGTAAAAACCAAGCAAATTGGAGCATATAGCTGAAGAATTGCTTGATGTTTACTAGATTAGGAATTTCAATCAGGAATCCAGCTAGTAAATTATATAACAGTTCAAAGATAGACCTTAGTCAATCTAAATAAATCCAGAGTTTCCATGTATTAAACGGATGAAAACAAAACTGGAGAGAAACATTAAGAGTACCTTACCTGTTATCTTGAGGACACAACTCAGGAGACGCCAGTATTAGAGGGATATACAGATGTAATAGTAATTTTACAAAGACTAGTAATCCACATCCATAACTGGAAGTGAACCAGCAACTTGATTGTCTGGAAGACTATCACAGGAAACATAAAAGGGGCTTTTAACTTCTCACTGAACTGATTATATATGGTAGGAGACAATACGTCTGAACCTACATAACAATGTATGTTGCTAAGTTGAAAATAGTCTAAAACCTGGAGGGAGGCAGACGACGATCAATGTACGCCAAGCGACGCAAAATTGCTCGTAATTCAACACCAAAGCAACAAATACAGAGTGAAACTCAAACACATCAGGTTAGAATTACTAATAAGGATTCTAGCGTAAAATAGATCTAGATTAGAAGGAAAAGCAGAGAGAGAGTAAGCTAAGAATTACTTCATTTCTGATAGATTCATGTTCCCCGGAATATTCGGTTCAGAACGGAAATCTAGAAAAGTTGGACCTTGTTTACATGTTAGACGAGATTCTCCGGGTAAACCCGCAAGAGAAAGGGACACCACTCTAATCAGTAGTTATTAAAACTGATCGGAAAATCCCATACTTGACTAATAACCCAAACACATGATGTGTTGGATGAAAATGTATTCAACAGGAACCATCTTTAGCTTCCTTTAAATATCAGATCTATAGTTAAAACAAACGTCTAACTTACAGGGAGACGGGCGAGTTTAATATGCTATCAGTAGACGCAGAATTAACCGTCGGTTTTAACATAATCTCAAGATTAATAATCTAACGAGAGAGGAATCAAGCTGGTATATATCCCAACTAGTCATGCTTAAGTTAGCAGTGGTTACACGTAGACCATAAATGAACTACAAGGAGAGAAGAGACTTTCTGCTGGGAAAAGAATCTGAGGGGAGTGGACGCACAAAACCCAGAATCAGCAAAATGCAGATGTTAGGTTTCTTAATAACCCATGTAGAAGTACTCAGGACTTTCTCCAGTTCTTAACGCCAGACTAAATATATTGGGAAAAGAAATTCAGCAAATGATCTCATATGAACAGTATCATCAGGCTATTGCAAGCTTAATGATGATATTTCAATTGCTTCAAAAAGTCGGTTTGATGCAGACAAACTAGTACTTGAAAGTAACAAATTATCAGATAACCACTCATATTTCAAACAATAGCTGACAACAGTGGAGAGGGTGCTACACTCTTTCACTAAAAGAGAAATAATCCTTTAAGGTTAGGCTAGTTGTCGTGACTAAAAGAAAATGGACGTGGCTCTGATTATATAACATAGGGAATAATGCAAGAAATTAATAAGGAATGGAGACTAGGTGAGTCAATGTAAAGACGGAAATTGTAGAGTACTACTTAAACATTTATTTTCTGAAAGAAATCAATGGCTTAAATGGGGGAGGCGTGTAATATAATAAAAACGTCCCTACCCTTTCCTAAGCATTGACTCCCTTAAAAATAAACAACCCCTTACAATTACTGTTTAAGTAACTTACTTAATGTAGGAGAAAATAAAACAGCGATAGACTGACCGTGGCACAGCTAAATTTATTTTGGCTTATTTCCTCTCCCGTACCTGGCCAATCCCGGCGAGGGGGAAAACAAAGACTGAAGCGGCCATTTCTAGTCAAGAGAGCACACAAGAAAGTCGACCTTTCCCTTCGGGGAGAAGGTATTTTGCCTTAGAAATATATCAGTCTCTGCAACTATTGGTATGTTATATCTACATTATTAAAATGTATTCATGTATTTTTATAAAGTACATATACCAGTGTGTTAATTAAGAATTAGTTAGAACGATAATTCAACAGTTCTTGTAAGCTAGAGTCTGATTTTATTTTTACCAATGAAGCACATGTTCTGCCACGCTGTAATTTTTCCTATGTTTTACAATTTCTAATCCTTATGTTAATATCTTTTATAGGCATTATGAACTTATATCTAACTAATAGTGCCTATAATCTACGAATATTATGTGTACTGTAGAGTATCAACTCTCATGTCTGAAACACATTCTAGAGATTTTCTCAATGTAGGAGCAGACCCCTGATTCATTCTTCATAGTAAAGAACTAGTGTCTGTCAATTTCATATTCCTATGTTAAAGCTTCTAGGCACTGTGAACAATATCTCACTATTTATTCTTAGAAATCTGCAAATAATCTATGTACTATAGAAAGGTGAATTTTATCCATGCGGGGACATACAAATGATTATGCCGTATTCCTGACTCTTAGTCAGGGGATAAAATACTTCGCCACATCATAATATGTAACTTGGAACTATAGTGCTACATTTTAGTACCATCCTTTTGCTAACAGATTAATAACCACTCCATAGTAGTGAAGGAACATATAATCATTTCATAAAATAGTGTTAGGAGAATGCCATGTTTGAGAATATAAATTCATGAACAATTAAAGTAAACGCGTGATGTAAATGCATGTTCGGATAGGATTCAATCCCCATCGCCTCACCGTAGTAGAACAGAAGCGAAGATTGATGTGAATAAATTGCTTGCAATATTCAGAATACTGGACCATGCTGGCATAAGTTATTCTAATAAATACCTCCGAATAATAGCAGTCATTGACAAAATATATCACAGCGGCTACTATCCTCATCTGCGGTACGCAGTGGGGAAAAACAATGTATGTTTTAGTTATGGATTAACCCCTGAAGAAAATTCAAAACCATTGGCTCCGGCATTAAATTTTATGATTAAATTATTATGTATGATTATCATGTACTTAATATCAGAGAAATGTACATGTATTTTTTTTTTCTGGTATGAGAATTTTCTCTGTTCTGATTGTTACTTTTTCCTGTGGGAATATACATTTTAATGTTGCACCTTGGGATTAGAGGATGTTGATGTAAGAATCCATGTGTATGTCAGTACTTAAGAAGCCAATGTTGAATAGTCTTGACCTAGTGATGATTATAGTGCCGAAAGGAAGACGCGGCATTAGAAACCACAGGGATTCTGTATAGGCTATTCTCTTCAAGTAATGAGAGAGACAATATCAACATGTTGGATGGACAGAATGACTTCACCCATCCAATAGTCCCAGTAACAACAGAACAAAATATAAGTGAGAAAATACCTTACTCACTATGAAGAGTCAGAATGGCTCTACTCAGCAATGAGGGACAGTGGAACGTGGACACCCACTCCTTTCCCCTTCTCCCCTTGTTGTTTTGTATTTGTGTTTGTAATTGTGTTGTGAAACTTTACACATACACAGTAGGTTAATGCTCGTGTTGTATTCTTGTCATCCCTTTTCTATAGAAGAGAAGCAGGTGGTGGTTGAATGTGGTGGGACTATATCACTAAACCTGGATCCTGGGTCAACAGCCAGAAAGTGAATGTCCTAACCATAGTCTGCATCTAGAAATACCCATGGACTGCTGCGCTCAATAGCTCCATAGCGAGCAACAGATAAATTAGAAGACAACTGACTGGGTGAGTGATTAAGTCCTATTTTAGTAGGAATATCCAGGATGGACTTCAAGATCTAATAATCTACAAAGATGAAGATCATCAGAGTACTGACAACAGTGTATCGTCTGCGTTACTTCTGAGAAGTATCACCTATGGCCTCATCATTCAACCAAGTCAGTGAAACTGGGACAATCCTTCTATCAAGTTACTAAAACTAACAACAGTGAGTAACCTTCAACTGTTGGTTGGATTACCAAGTTAATATCCACAATGGATAAGTCTTCGAAAGAACATCTCACAGCTGCAACAGTCAAACATAAGGTTCCAGCCATGCAACACCAAGTTCTAGCTATGAACACCCACTCAAACAAATGGGAAGAAGACATTGAACCAATACAACCAAGGTACCAACTGAAAACCATACCTACACCAGATTACCTCAAGGTTCCCAAACCTGAACACATAAAAAAGACCATATGAAAGCAGCTAGCGGAGTAAATGCCTCTACGCCTGCAACCACAGGAATCACCTGATGGCTTGCATCCCTGGATATGTGGTGGAGTAATATTCTTCAGTTCCATGCCTGCAACAGAATCTTCAGATGAAACCAAATGAATGACTCACCATTGTATGTTCTACACAGAAATGGAATGAATCAGAACTCTATGCTGGTCCCATGTTGGCCTAACTGCCCCATCATCAAGTGTGGGATGGCCTATCAACATGAACCGGGTGTGTGACAAAGCCTTTTGAACTAAATTGGGAAACGGTTAACATAAACCGAGCTGTTGGACAGTCGTCATCTTTTCATCGATAAGATGATATAGGGAAGAACCTTCTGCAGAGCTTAAGTTGCATCTCCTGAAAGTATGACAGACCTAGGCATCAATTTCAATTGGAACACAACCCAAATGTCAACAGAGTATTCTTAAATTCAGTCTCATGGAGAGAATATGTGCTTATGTATAATTCTATTCTTGGATTATGGATTAGAAACATTCGCCAGCCAACTTCGGTGGACATACTGTGAGTAGAAAATGACTGTGAGTATAATTCTGCACGGATAATTATAGACATTAAATGCTTTGCACTGGAGAAGAATACCCATCCGCAACGCCTAAATGAACACTATAATTAATTAATTTAATTATTAGTATCAACTGTTTTCATGAGTGTGGTTTTCTTCTATGACAGGAAAAGGGTAAAGAGTGTTTTACATGGTAATGGTGTACAACTAAAGGGTTATGTTATGGCATATATGTATAATATTTTGACACCCACTCATTATTTTTAAATATGAGAATTGTACATGGTGTCAGAAATAAATGTATGTATGTTGGGTTTCTGCACCTAGACCAATGTGATTTTATCTAGGTACAATGAGTCGAGTTAGCAGAACCAATTTGTGGTTGTTGTGTTGTTTGTAATAACCTTGTTTTTTCTGGGGTCACTGGGTACTATATTGTAATAATGCAAGAATTCCCATGCCTGTCTGAAAATGCATAGTGTTTATTACACATATATATGTAACTACAGATCTTGAGTTAATACCTGAACTGTTTGTCCAAAAGTGTTGTGTACATCAAGTAAATGTGGTGTCCAACAAGTGGTTGTTTATATGTTGTGAGCAATCAATATCCTTCTAGCACTATAGAAAATTTAAAGGGTGATGAAGTGGGAAGGGAAACCTACACACAGATGCCATTGTTTCAAGGATTGAACTCTTTTCTCCTGGGATTTGTGGTAAATATCCCTGATCACCCTGCATTCTAACCAGTGACCAGAGAATCAATAATACCCCCTAGACATTGTAACGAAATATTCTTAGGAATTAAAATCCACATCCCACATGTGTGGGCAACGTCCGTGAATTTAAAACTCATGGTAAACATCACAAATGGTGTATTATTGTGGGTATATGAATTCAGGGAAAACCTCTCGCAGGTAAACCAAGTCACTTCAGAATGTTATAGTGTTAGTAACAGACCTAATCACTCATTAGTATGAGCTGAGTCAAGTGTTATGTGAACCCATAATGGCTCAGATAAATATAGGTTTTTTTTGGTACAAAACTGTTCACAGGTAATATCTTGATTCTGGTAGATGCATCATGTAGTTGGTTGTTGGTATGAGATTTTTTTTTAAAACTCATATTTTATATCTTATTGATGGGAAACTAAGTCCAGTAATGAACCTCCAGTAGTAAGGTCTCTGGGATGGTAAACTCACATAAGATAGGTAATTCAGTGAATGTTTAGAATTCATAGTCATTCCCATTTGATGTTTGAGGTATGGTTCTGCTACTCTGATATTCTCTTTAAATGGTTTAAAAGTGGTGTAGTCATGAACACACTACTATATTATGTATCCATAAGGTTTATGTTCCTACATATGAATCATGTGTTAATTAACTATTTTGTCATTGATTATCATTGTATTTTCATGCTTGATCTGCTTGTATAATTCATGTAATATTGAAAAATTACTAAGGCAGCAGAGAGTGATAGACAATTTTATTGATAATTAGGACAGATAAGTTAAAAATCTAATAAATTTTTTTAAGGGAAAAATTTAATCAACAAATGATGATTCAGTAGGACAGTAAATAATACCTGAGAGATGAATTAAACCAGGGGAAAATAGCAGTAACTAAAGTAAATGAACTAATGGTAAGGCCTAAACCACCACTTGCAAAAATGTAGACATAGTTAATGGAAGGGAAGGAATATTGTAAGAATTTGCAGTATTTAGGGGCACCCTAATTTAATCCTCTTTCATATAACATAACATGTTCTACAACACCGGTAGTAAAGTAAAGTGAATAACTGATGGATACTTAGGAAGAAAAGCCATACTGACACTTATTCTACTCCACCGGTGATATGAGTAGTTATTAATAACTACCTCAGATGGCCCATATGTTAATGAGGGTCAAACCAAAATATTCACCTGGTGATGTAAGTGAAACTGATCAACTCACTTACTGACCCAAGAGAATATAAGGTATTTCTTTAAATTATCCACCCCGATTCCATTATTGATGGTAGCGGAAACAGACCTATAGGTATGTAAAAGGTATAATTAAAGAATTAACTTAAGAAATTGGAATTTCAAATAAACTTCAGGAGATACCGGAACAAATCTGTGCCAATCTCTAGTAAGAGACTGAACATTTCAGAAATTGGCTCCATAACTTTGAAATTTACAGTTTAATCTCACTAAGTGAATGTTCACTATGAGAAGTCCTCATCAAAAGAGGAGATGAAACAACTTTTTAGTTAGCGATTAGCTTACGTAAAGTTATTTCAAGAATTGCCTAACTAACATTAATATTCTCATAAGGGAAGAATTAAAAAGGGCAAAATAAAGTAGTACAATAGAGGCGCGCGACTCAATTGTATTTTCTTTAAAACTAACCGAGTAACTAAATTCTAGATAATGCTCGAAGCCTACTAATAGGTAGGTGAATCAGAAATCAATCGCAAGGCGAAACAGATTTCTACATCTCAGTTCTGATTTGGATGATATGCCAGCATTAAATATGTGAAAGCAGATCCAGACTGACAGAGATGAGCTGCAAGAACTGATATTAATCGGTGAAAGCAACAATTAAATAAACAACTCTTGAAATAGATGCTGTTTATAGATAGGACGAACCCTCTTGACGTAAAGACAGAGGAAACGGCTAAAACTTATACAGTGAACCCATGCTAGACAAATGGAATATAGCTGTGTAAAAACCAAGCAAATTGCAGCATATAGCTGAAGAATTGCTTGATGTTTACTAGATTAGGAATTTCAATCAGGAATCCAGCTAGTAAATTATATAACAGTTCAAAGATAGACCTTAGTCAATCTAAATAAATCCAGAGTTTCCACGTATTAAACGGATGAAAACAAAACTGGAGAGAAACATTAAGAGTACCTTACCTGTTATCTTGAGGACACAACTCAGGAGACGCCAGTATGAGAGGGATATACAGATGTAATAGTAATTTTACAAAGACTAGTAATCCACATCCATAACTGGAAGTGAACCAGCAACTTGATTGTCTGGAAGACTATCACAGGAAACATAAAAGGGGCTTTTAACTTCTCACTGAACTGATTATATATGGTAGGAGACAATACGTCTGAACCTACATAACAATGTATGTTGCTAAGTTGAAAATAGTCTAAAACCTGGAGGGAGGCAGACGACGATCAATGTACGCCAAGCGACACAAAATTGCTCGTAATTCAACACCAAAGCAACAAATACAGAGTGAAACTCAAACACATCAGGTTAGAATTACTAATAAGGATTCTAGCGTAAAATAGATCTAGGTTAGAAGGAAAAGCAGAGAGAGTAAACTAAGAATTACTTCATTTCTGATAGATTCATGTTCCCCGGAATATTCGGTTCAGAACGGAAATCTAGAAAAGTTGGACCTTGTTTACATGTTAGACGAGATTCTCCGGGTAAACCCGCAAGAGAAAGGGACACCACTCTAATCAGTAGTTATTAAAACTGATCGGGAAAATCCCATACGTGACTAATAACCCAAACACATGATGTGTTGGATGAAAATGTATTCAACAGGAACCATCTTTAGCTTCCTTTAAATATCAGATCTATAGTTAAAACAAACGTCTAACTTACAGGGAGACTGGGCGAGTTTAATATGCTATCAGTAGACGCAGAATTAACCGTCGGTTTTAACATAATCTCAAGATTAATAATCTAACGAGAGAGGAATCAAGCTGGTATATATCCCAACTAGTCATGCTTAAGTTAGCAGTGGTTACACGTAGACCATAAATGAACTACAAGGAGAGAAGAGACTTTCTGCTGGGAAAAGAATCTGAGGGGAGTGGACGCACAAAACCCAGAATCAGCAAAATGCAGATGTTAGGTTTCTTAATAACCCATGTAGAAGTACTCAGGACTTTCTCCAGTTTTTAACGCCAGACTAAATATATTGGGAAAAGAAATTCAGCAAATGATCTCATATGAACAGTATCATCAGGCTATTGCAAGCTTAATGATGATATTTCAATTGCTTCAAAAAGTCGGTTTGATGCAGACAAACTAGTACTTGAAAGTAACAAATTATCAGATAACCACTCATATTTCAAACAATAGCTGACAACAGTGGAGAGGGTGCTACACTCTTTCACTAAAAGAGAAATAATCCTTTAAGGTTATGCCAGTTGTCGTGACTAAAAGAAAATGGACGTGGCTCTGATTATATAACATAGGGAAGTAATGCAAGAAATTAATAAGGAATGGAGACTAGGTGAGTCAATGTAAAGACGGAAATTGTAGAGTACTACTTAAACATTTATTTTCTGAAAGAAATCAATGGCTTAAATGGGGGAGGTGTGTAATATAATAAAAACGTCCCTACCCTTTCCTAAGCATTGACTCCCTTAAAAATAAACAACCCCTTACAATTACTGTTTAAGTAACTTACTTAATGTAGGAGAAAATAAAACAGCGATAGACTGACCGTGGCACAGCTAAATTTATTTTGGCTTATTTCCTCTCCCGTACCTGGCCAATCCCGGCGAGGGGGAAAACAAAGACTGAAGCGGCCATTTCTAGTCAAGAGAGCACACAAGAAAGTCGACCTTTCCCTTCGGGGAGAAGGTATTTTGCCTTAGAAATATATCAGTCTCTGCAACTATTGGTATGTTATATCTACATTATTAAAATGTATTCATGTATTTTTATAAAGTACATATACCAGTGTGTTAATTAAGAATTAGTTAGAACGATAATTCAACAGTTCTTGTAAGCTAGAGTCTGATTTTATTTTTACCAATGAAGCACATGTTCTGCCACGCTGTAATTTTTCCTATGTTTTACAATTTCTAATCCTTATGTTAATATCTTTTATAGGCATTATGAACTTATATCTAACTAATAGTGCCTATAATCTACGAATATTATGTGTACTGTAGAGTATCAACTCTCATGTCTGAAACACATTCTAGAGATTTTCTCAATGTAGGAGCAGACCCCTGATTCATTCTTCATAGTAAAGAACTAGTGTCTGTCAATTTCATATTCCTATGTTAAAGCTTCTAGGCACTGTGAACAATATCTCACTATTTATTCTTAGAAATCTGCAAATAATCTATGTACTATAGAAAGGTGTTTTATCCATGCGGGGACATACAAATGATTATGCCTATTTCTGACTCTTAGTCAGGGGATAAAATGCTTGCCACATCATAATATGTAACTTGGAAATATAGTGCTACATTTTAGTACCATCCTTTTGCTAACAGATTAATAACCACTCCATAGTAGTGAAGAACATATAATCATTTCATAAAATAGTGTTAGGAGAATGCCATGTTTGAGAATATAAATTCATGAACAATTAAAGTAAACGCGTGATGTAAATGCATGTTCGGATAGGATTCAATCCCCATCGCCTCACCGTAGTAGAAACAGAAGCGAGGATTGATGTGAATAAATTGCTTGCAATATTCAGAATACTGGACCATGTGGCATAAGTTATTCTAATAAATACCCTCCGAATAATAGCAGTCATTGACAAAATATATCACAGCGGCTACTATCCTCATCTGCGGTACGCAGTGGGGAAAAACAATATATGTTTTAGTTACGGATTAACCCCTGAAGAAAATTCAAAACCATTGGCTCCGGCATTAAATTTTATGATTAAATTATTATGTATGATTATCATGTACTTAATATCAGAGAAATGTACATGTATGTTTTTTTCTGGTATGAGAATTTTCACTGTTCTGATTGTTACTTTTTCCTGTGGGAATATACATTTTAATGTTGCACCTTGGGATTAAAGGATGTTGATGTAAGAATCCATGTGTATGTCAGTACTTAAGAAGCCAATGTTGAATAGTCTTGACCTAGTGATGATTATAGTGCCGAAAGGAAGACGCGGCATTAGAAACCACAGGGATTCTGTATAGGCTATTCTCTTCAAGTAATGAGAGAGACAATATCAACAGGTTGGATGGACAGAATGACTTCACCCATCCAATAGTCCCATTAACAACAGAACAAAATATAAGTGAGAAAATACCTTACTCACTATGAAGAGTCAGAATGGCTCTACTCAGCAATGAGGGACAGTGGAACGTGGACACCCACTCCTTTCCCCCTTCTCCCCTTGTTGTTTTGTATTTGTGTTTGTAATTGTGTTGTAAACTTTTACCATAACACAGTAGGTTAATGCTCGTGTTGTATTCTTGTCATCCCTTTTCTATAGAAGAGAAGCAGGTGGTGGTTGAATGTGGTGGGACTATATCACTAAACCTGGATCCTGGGTCAACAGCCAGAAAGTGAATGTCCTAACCATAGTCTGCATCTAGAAATACCCATGGACTGCTGCGCTCAATAGCTCCATAGCGAGCAACAGATAAATTAGAAGACAACTGACTGGGTGAGTGATTAAGTCCTATTTTAGTAGGAATATCCAGGATGGACTTCAAGATCTAATAATCTACAAAGATGAAGGTCATCAGAGTACTGACAACAGTTTTTCGTTTGCGTTACTTCTGAGAAGTATCACCTATGGCCTCATCATTCAACCAAGTCAGTGAAACTGGGACAATCCTTCTTCAAGTTACTAAAACTAACAACAGTGTGTAACCTTCAACTGTTGGTTGGATTACCAAGTTAATATCCACAATGGATAAGTCTTCGAAAGAACATCTCACAGCTGCAACAGTCAAACATAAGGTTCCAGCCATGCAACACCAAGTTCTAGCTATGAACACCCACTCAAACAAATGGGAAGAAGACATTGAACCAATACAACCAAGGTACCAACTGAAAACCATACCTACACCAGATTACCTCAAGGTTCCCAAACCTGAACACATAAAAAAGACCATATGAAAGCAGCTAGCGGAGTAAATGCCTCTACGCCTGCAACCACAGGAATCACCTGATGGCTTGCATCCCTGGATATGTGGTGGAGTAATATTCTTCAGTTCCATGCCTGCAACAGAATCTTCAGATGAAACCAAATGAATGACTCACCATTGTATGTTCTACACAGAAATGGAATGAATCAGAACTCTATGCTGGTCCCATGTTGGCCTAACTGCCCCATCATCAAGTGTGGGATGGCCTATCAACATGAACCGGGTGTGTGACAAAGCCTTTTGAACTAAATTGGGAAACGGTTAACATAAACCGAGCTGTTGGACAGTCGTCATCTTTTCATCGATAAGATGATATAGGGAAGAAACTTCTGCAGAGCTTAAGTTGCATCTCCTGAAAGTATGACAGACCTAGGCATCAATTTCAATTGGAACACAACCCAAATGTCAACCGAGTATTCTTAAATTCAGTCTCATGGAGAGAATATGTGCTTATGTATAATTCTATTCTTGGATTATGGATTAGAAACATTCGCCAGCCAACTTCGGTGGACATACTGTGAGTAGAAAATGACTGTGAGTATAATTCTGCACGGATAATTATGGACATTAAATGCTTTGCACTGGAGAAGAATACCCATCCGCAACGCCTAAATGAACACTATAATTAATTAATTTAATTATTAGTATCAACTGTTTTCATGAGTGTGGTTTTCTTCTATGACAGGAAAAGGGTAAAGAGTGTTTTACATGGTAATGGTGTACAACTAAAGGGTTATGTTATGGCATATATGTATAATATTTTGACACCCACTCATTATTTTTAAATATGAGAATTGTACATGGTGTCAGAAATAAATGTATGTATGTTGGGTTTCTGCACCTAGACCAATATGATTTTATCTAGGTATAATGAGTCGAGTTAGCAGAACCAATTTGTGGTTGTTGTGTTGTTTGTAATAACCTTGTTTTTTCTGGGGTCACTGGGTACTATATTGTAATACTGCAATGAATCCCATGCCTGTCTGAAAATGCATAGTGCTTATTACACATATATATGTAACTACAGATCTTGAGTTAATACCTGAACTGTTTGTCCAAAAGTGTTGTGTACATCAAGTAAATGTGGTGTCCAACAAGTGGTTGTTTATATGTTGTGAGCAATCAATATCCTTCTAGCACTATAGAAAATTTAAAGGGTGATGAAGTGGGAAGGGAAACCTACACACAGATGCCATTGTTTCAAGGACTGAACTCTTTTCTCCTGGGATTTGTGGTAAATATCCCTAATCACCCTGCATTCTAACCAGTGACCAGAGAATCAATAATACCCCCTAGACATTGTAACGAAATATTCTTAGGAATTAAAATCCACATCCTACACTAGCAAAGAAGTATTACCGGAGAGAGGCAAAATAGCTAAGAAAAAATGGATCAATGAAGAAATCTTAAAACTGATGGACAAAAGAAAACAGAGTAAAAATGACAAACAAGAATACACTAAGATAAATAAAGAAATAAAAGATAAATGTGGGAAGGCTAAAGAAAGTTGGTTAAACGAGCAATGCAAAAAAAAAAAAAAATGAATTAAATTCCATTAATGATACAAAAAATATGTACAGACAAATCAGTGAGCTTACAGGAAGAAAAAATAAGAATAAATACAGGGTGTTTGAAATCAAAAACAGGAAAGATATTATTAGAGGAAGGTGCTATAATGAAGAGGTGGAATGAGAATATAAGAGAATTATATGACGGAGAAAGGGAAGAATTAACAGAAGATAGTAACTTAGAAGGTCCACCTACTCTGAAAGAAGAAGTCGCTGACGCTGTGAAACATATGAAAAAAGGGAAAACAGCTGGGCCAGATGAAATCACAATAGAAGAATTAGAAGTGTTGGGAGAATTTGGAGTAGGTATATTAACCAAAATGCTGAAATCTGTATTTATAGCTATACCAAAAAGACCAGGAGCAATTGATTGTGAAGATTTTCGTACAATTAACCTCATAAACCATATCACTAAGCTTGTACTCAGAATCATAATGAGAAGAATCAAAAAGAAAAGAAAAATGGAAATTAGTGAAGAACAGTATGGATTTGTGGAAGGAAATGGCACAAACAATGCAATTTATACATTACGGACACTAATAGAAAGGTCAATAGAGAAACAAAGAGACATATATTTGTGCTTCATAGATTATACTAAGGCATTTGATAAAGTAAAATATGATGAACTGATTAAAATGTTGGAAGATATCAACATTGATGTAAAAGATTTAAGAATAATAAAGAATGTTTACTGGAACCAAGTAGCAGCAATTAAAATGGGAAATAAAGAGGGTAGTTACGAACAGATAAAGCTAGGAGTACGACAGGGGTGTGTCTTGTCACCAGATCTTTTCTCCCTGTATAGCGAAGTAATAATGAGAGAGATCAAAGAGATGCACCGGAATAAGTGGACAACTCTCATTTTTAATCTCCCTAGATGTTAATACTGATTTCATGTTGTTGAAAACACTTTTGGCCATTCAGTCTCTTTTTTATTTCTGTTTCACGATGACCATCAGCGGTTATTACATGTCCAAGAAAGAATAAACTTGTTAATTGTTTTAGTATCTCCCCGTTTACTGTGATGCTCATTGATGATCGTTCCTTTTTCCACGGCTAATTATCATATGTTTCGTATGTAACCTCCATGTGGACAGACGGACGATATATCGCCATAATGGGGTCATTGTGTTATTTGTTTTGTTTCGTAGTATCTTCCGCAATTTCAATGCTCAGTGAATGGAAATTTAGATAATAATACCCGATCATTTGAGTGTGTACCATGATTGGTTCAAACCGACTTTATATTTGGCACACTGACTCAGATCATATCTAAGCGGCAGCGGTGATGGGGACAGCTGGCCCACAATCAATTATCCCTTGTGGATTATGTTCGTGTTCAAAACGAGCGAAAGTAAAAAATAAATATTTTAACGCTTAATAATTCAAATATCCTTATTGACACATACACGTGTACCTCTTTGCCCTGCCCAGAATCCTTCTTTCGGTAAACCGCTGCCGCCCAGGCCACGCCTGCTGCTGACGTAGATGTGAGAAACGTCATGTTGTTGGCATAATACGTCACGTACACCTGGGCCAATGAGACGTGGCGATTAAATTGAATAAATGATTAGTAGTAAGATAATAGCAATGTTGTATTAACCGCTTTCTCAATATATTTTACCTGCTCTCTCTCTCTCTCTCTCTCTCTCTCTCTCTCTCTCTCTCTCTCTCTCTCTCTCTCTCTCTTGTATCTAAACCTACCGTTCTCTCCCTTTTGACTTTCTATATCACACGTGACAGCATCTATGTCTCTTTTTCTCTCTCTCGTGTATGTAATCTCTTTCTCTCAATTTCTCTGTTGTCTGCTTTGCATTACACGAATTATACTCTGACTTAACACACAAACAGGGGATGGGGGTAGGGGGGATAATCTATCTATGTATAATTTTGTCTATGTAACGACATGCACTAATATCTGGCTTCATAGTTTGGGAAAGACCGTATTGCATGATCTTGTCTGTTTATGTAATAGCATGAACTAATGTCTAGCTTCACATTAGGGGAAAAATTATATTGCACAATCTTGTCTGTCCATGTAATGACGTGAACTAATGTCTGGCCTCACATTATGGTAAAAATTATATTGCACAATCTTGTCTGTCCATGTAATGACATGAACTAATGCCTGGCCTCACATTATGGGAAAAATTATATTGCACAATCTTGTCTGTCCATGTAATGACATGAACTAATGACTGGCCTCACACTAGGATAAAGATAATATTGCATGATCTTGTCTGTATATGTAATGACTTGCTCCTGATCATGCACGTCGCCGCTGAACGTGTTGCAAGGAGGGCAAACATCAGAAATGGAATAAAGACAAAGGAGAAAATTATTGCAGATAAGTCACACACCGAGCGTGTGAGAAGTAAGATGGTGCATGATGGTGGAAATGACCACGTGTTCACATGTACCCACTGTGAACGGACATTTACAAAGCAAATTGGCCTTATCAGTCACATTCGCTACCGCCATAGGTAAAAGTTATTATGCCTTTTTAAAGCACAAACTATCGTCTGTCAAGACGGCAAGGTGCCAATGTAAATGTAACCAATGTAATGTAATGACATGAACTAACTAATGTCTGGCCTCACACTAGGATAAAGATAATATTGCATGATCTTGTTTCTCTATGTAATGACATGAACTAATGTCTGGCCTTACACTTGGGGGGAGAAAATGTTGCATGATCTTGTCTATCTATGTAATGACATAATCTTGTCTGTCTATGTTATGACATGATATTCTCTGTCTATATAATGTTATGATATTGTCTGTCTATGTAATGATATAATCTTGTCTGTGTATATAATGATAGGATCTTGTCTTGTCTATGTAATAACATGATCTTGTATGTCTATGTAATGACATAATCTTGTCTGCCTATGTAATGACATGGTTGTGTCTGTCTATGTAATGAAGTGATTGTGTCTATGAAATGATATGAAGTATCTATCTATGCGATCACAGGTACTATTCTCTATCCTAGTGGTTCTCAACCGGTGGGGAATTCCCCCCTCGGGGGGGGGGGGCATTTTCGGGTTTCCGGCGGTGCGGGGGGGGGGGGGGGGCAATTAAGAATATTTCAAGATCGCCTTGATCGCTTTAATACAAGAACCGATTACTTTATATTGCTATTTTACCTCCATACTTTACGGTTCTGTACTTCCCACCCTTCTGAAATTCATTTTATGACTCAAGTAGACTCACAAATCACGTTTTATGTTTACACTTGTTCTAGTATGTATTATTAAATTTAGCTTCCATGTTTGTGATAGGGGTGGGGTGGGAGGGAATTTATAGGGAGGAAATAAGAAAAAAAGGGGGGGGGGGGAGAGGGAATGACATTTTGAAAATATGTTGAAGGGATTCACGGGCCAAAAAAAAAAAAGATTGAGAATCAGTGGTCTAATTTTACAATGAGGGCAGGGGGGGGGGGGGGGCACAATCTGTGAATAAATTTATCTTTCTATGGGGTGTTACGACATATTATAAGTTCTCACGAGAAGAAGACGGAATCTTATAAAGCTTTTCTGTCTATATGATGATATGAAATAATATCTAACCTCACAAAAAGGGGAGATAATCTGTACATAAGCTTGTCTGTTTACACAATGACATGAACGATTATTCTCTGACTACACACAATAGGGTGATGATCTGTACATAAGCAGGTATTTATAGGGACACAGAATATTGCATGATCAAGCAAATGGACCAGATGGTCAGTACACACACATGTCTGTGTATATGATGACATGATGAATAATCCGACCTACCTCACACGAGAACGAGGTAACGTGTACATGTGTTTGTCTATCTATGAAAAAAATTAATTAGTTGCATATCCTTCAGAGGGCTGGTCTCCCTGGTCGAGGAGTTAGCAGCTTTCTCCATAACCCGGAATACTCTCGTGTTGACGTGAGCGCACGAGAATTGGAAGCGGTTCGAGTCGCGCTAGTGACTTATGAGAGTATGGAGCCGGTCGTTCAGAAAGTCGTGGCGTGCTAATGAGCGTAATCTAGCCTAGGAATCAACGTACCTCGGAAACCATAAAATTCTCCTTCGGGTGGGATTCCGGACAGGTTGAAAACCACTGCACTAGGGCATCGTCTGTCTGTGCGATGTAAAGAACTATTGACAGGTCACCCACAGGGGCGGTAACGTGGTGCGGCCTGGTCAGGCACACAATTCCGCCTTCGAGGGAAAGAGAGGAGATAGCATAAACAACTCCTTATGGAAACAATGCATCGCGGGGACTGATCACTCACCAGAATGCCTATAGTCTGTTTACTTTTGTCTGCCCCAATATAAAATTCTATATCTCAGTAACCAACTGAGGGAAAATCATGAGATTTAGCCTATAACCTTATCATTATGTCCACCCAACAAACCAATGTTTGTTCTGGAGATTGTACAGCAGATTTCAAAGTTTGTTTAATTATATGCGGTATATAATTGACGGGTCAGAGATGAAGTGCACATTATTAAATGTATTACGTCTTCACACGGAAACATTAGCGTTGAACAGTTAATTTTCACGTGGGACATGGGATTGGCCTGATGACAAGAGCCTCGCGTAGTGGAACGGGGCATTACTGTAAAACAATTTTTTAGCGTGAAATCCCTAGTTTTTCACCAAAACATCAAAGAAATGTCGCCGCCTTCCATGATTTAAGTTACTTTTGGACCTCATCATTGGCACCTTGCCGTCTTGACAGACGATAGTTTGTGCTTTAAAAAGGCATAATAACTTTTAACTATGGCGGTAGCGAGTGTGACTGATAAGGCCAATTTGCGCTGTAAATGTCCGTTCACAGTGGGTGCATGTGAACACGTGGTCATTTCCACCATCATGCACCATCTTACGTCTCAAACGCTTGGTGTGTGACTTTTCTGCAATAATTTTCTCCTTTGACTTTATTCCATTTCTGATATTTGCCCTCCATACAACACGTTCAGCGGCGACTTGCTCCCAATGTGCATTATCAATGCCTGTATCAATCATGTCCCGCTTACACACATCTTTGTATCGTAGTAGAGGCCGACCCTGAGATCTCTTACCCATCTGTAATTCACCAAAAAAGATATCCTTTGGTATTCTACCATCATCCATCCTCCTAAGATGTCCTATCCATCTAAGTCTACGAAGACTGAGCATGGAATAAACTGTCACACAACCTGATCTTTCCAATACTTCAGTATTTGTGATTTTGTCTTGCCACTTAATACCAAGAATTCTTCGCAGACACCGCATATGAAAGCTGTTTAAGTTGTTCTCTTGGTGTGAGTAAGTTGTCCAGGTTTCACTGCCATAGAGAAGAGTACTAAGGACACAGGCTTGATAGACAAGGACTTTTGTTTTGGCAGTATGCTTCCTGTTCTCCCAGACTCTTTTTCTTAACCTGTTCATTGTTGTTGCTGCCTTACCAATCCGGATGTTGATTTCCTGATCTAGGGATAATTTGCTATTTACCACTGATCCTAGATATGTAAAATGGTCTACTATCTCTAGTTCGGCGTCGTCAATAAAGATTGATGGTACCCCATCTGCACCTTGTGACATAATCTGTGTCTTCTTTTTGCTAATTGTTAAACCAAATTCAGAACAAGCATTGGAGAATGCAGATAGTAGACATTGCAATTCTTCCTCAGAGTGGGTCGTAACTGCAGCATCATCTGCAAAAAGCAACTCTCTGATCAGTACCCTCCTAATTTTGGTCTTAGCCTTCAATCTCTGAACATTGTAGAGGCCGCCATCTGAGCGTGAGTGAATGTATATACCACCATCCTGATCATGAAATGCATATTTCAGTAGAAGTGAAAAGTATATTCCAAAGAGGGTGGGGGCTAGTACACAACCTTGCTTAACTCCACGCTTTATTTCAAACTCTTCTGAAGTTGAGCCATCAAACTTGATTATACCCTTCATGCCTGTGTGGAACGATTCCACAATGGACAGAAGAGTTGGTGGGCAGCCAATCTTCTTTAGTGCCTTGAACAGACCCTCACGACTGACCAAATCAAATGCCTTTGTGAGGTCGATGAAGGCAATAAACAGTGGTTAATTCTGTTCACGGCATTTTTCTTGCATTTGTCGCAATGAGAATATCATATCAGTGGTAGACCGGTTCTGTCGAAAGCCACACTGTGATTCGGGGTAGACTTGATCTCCTAGGACTTGAAGTCTGCGCAGAACAATTCTGGCAAATACTTTTCCAACAATACACAGAAGTGAGATACCCCTATAGTTGTTGCAGTCGCTCCGATCGCCCTTGTTCTTGTACAGTGTTATGATGCTTGAATCTTTGAAATCCTGTGGGACTTGTCCTTCACGCCAGCATAGCTCTATTAGCTGGTGGATCTGTATAGTGAGTGTGTCTTGCCCACTCCTGATAACCTCTATTGGAATCCCATCCTTACCTGGAGCCTTGCCAGATGCAAGTTCATTTATAGCACACTTAACTTCTGTTATGGTGGGAAGTGTGTCCAGGTGGTCAAGAGTTGGTAGAGCCTCTATGGCGTTGAGGGCATCATCCGCTAGTTTGGTCTCACTTGAGTAAAGCTCCAAATAGTGCTCTACCCATCTGTCCATCTGCTGTTTCTTATCAGTGATGATTTCTCCAGTCAAGGTTTTCAATGGTGCACTTCTTTTGATCACTGGACCGCAGGCTTTCTTTATTCCTTCATACATGCTTCTTATGTCTCCCTTATCACTTGCGATTTGAATGGACTCACATAACTTGATCCAATAATCATTTGCACACTGCCTGGCAGCCTTTTTCACATCCTTCCTAGCTTGCCTAAGCTCACTCAGAGTGTTACGCGTTGGTCTTTCCTTGTTTCTTAAGAGAGCTTTCTTCTTCTTATCAATCAAGAGCTGCAGAGTCTCGCTGTTGGCCGCAAACCAGTCCTGCCTCTTATGATCCACAGTGCCGTAAACCCCTACGGCAGTTTTATAAAGAGTTTCCTTAATTTGACCCCACTTTTCATTTACTGTACAATTTTCTGGTGTATCAGTGAAAGCGTCTTCAAGTTGCTGTTGAAACTGAAAGCACTTTTCAGGATCATGAGTGTTAATAATATTAATCCTGAGGCTAGATTTGTGTTTAGCTGTGTAGATTCTCTTTGGTCTCAGTCTAACCCTTGCAACAACCAAAGAATGATCCGTATCACAGTCAGCACTGTGGTAACTACGAGTCAATGATATATGGTTCAGATGTTGTCTCCGTGTGATGATGAAGTCCAGCTGGTGCCAATGGCCGGATCTTGGATGTTTCCATGTGACCTTATGCATCTCTTTTGTTTTAAAAAAGGAGTTTGTAATACATAGGTCATTACTGGTGCAATGCTCCAGCAGCCTTTGCCCATTTTCATTCATGCGACCGATGTTGTATTTTCCAAGGCACACTGGCCATGAACTCGAATCCTTGCCCACACGAGCATTGAAATCACCGAGCATATAAATGTAGTCAGATTTTGGAACTGCCTTGATCACGGAGTCTAACTCCCCATAGAACGAATCCTTCACATCATCAGAGGAATCGAGTGTCGGTGCATATGCAGTAATAATGGTGGCAAACCCACAAGAGGTTGCCAAGCGCAGGGATAATAGTCTTTCATTTCCTCCTGCTGGAATTTCAATCATTACCAGTAGCGAATTCTTCACTGCAAAGCCCACACCGTGTTGCCTTTTTTCTGCCTGCCCTCTACCCTTCCAGAAAAAGGTGTAGTTGTTTTCCCTGAGTGAACCTTCCTCAGCGAGGCGAGTCTCCTGCAGGCCAGCAATATCAATGTTTAGACGATTGAGTTCGGCATCAATCACAGCCGTTTTTCTCACATCGTCAATATTGGTCAAGTCAGTGGAAAATCCTGGATACATGGTTCTCACGTTCCAGGTTGCAAGCCGTAGCTTGAGGTTTCTATTTTTATTTTTGTTTGTACCTGGTGCATTGGTTTTACAGCCTGCGATTCAGATTTTGTCCTAGCCCCAAGCACCCATTGAAGCAGGCAGGCTGTGGCGGATCAGCACCCAATTGGCTGGGGGCTGCCCAGCTTGAGGCGGGCGGTAGCTGATCAGTGACACCTATAGGTGTCTCCCACCGTCAGAGGCAACGCGTGGCGCCCCATGTCTACGCCAACTGACAAGGACTTATAACCCGTAACAGTTGCCTCTCGCTTTGATTCCGAGACCAGTTAAGACCAGGGATGGAGTTATTGCCTCTCCATAGCACAAAGCCTGGGCTAAAATATAGAGATCATGTGTTGCCCATGCAGCATGATCCCCCTCTCGGCCTGCCTAGTTTACTCCAGAGGAAAGGTAACACCCCTACATCTGGAACAAGACAAGCTGCAGAAGCTGCCGGATCAGCAAAGCAATGCTCTAACTGTCCGCCTGTCGGAGCTTCGATCCTAGACCAGTCGCCAACCAAGGCTTAGGGCCTGGTCTGCCCTGCCATGACATTTTGTCTTTAGCTTGCATTTCCTCGCACCAGGGTAATGCTTGTACCCTCCCAATTGCGCTCTTCCGCCCGAAGCCGTTGGCACAATGTGGGGTGTCGGGTTTGGTAAGCTGCCGCTCAACGTTCAGCGCTAACAGAAACCAGGTAGTACCGTACTTTTGGACCTATCAAAGACATATTTCTTGGGCGGGGGTAAATATAAGACGGCAGGAAAAATTTCATAACGACGCAATAGACAGTTTTCAAAATAATTGATCGTGAATGACGGCATTCATTTCTGGACAGACTTTAGTGTGCAGTGACGTCATTTGGCATAAGATAACATAACATACCATTACATAACATTGCAGATCAAGAAGAGAGAAAATCAGATATTTTGAAAGTGGGAAGGGCGGGGGGGGGGGGGGGGGGGTAGCAGCGCTAGATTTCAGTAGAAGACAACAAGTGAAAATGGTCGGCATATACCTAGGCTACTAACTGACAGTGTACCGCAATAAGCAACAATGTACAGATCAAATGGAACAGAGAAGAAAAAGCCAACCATGTAAACGTTGGACAGAGGGAATACCAGAGTCCATGAAAATCTCGATATATGAAGCCCATAAATGGACACTGCCGCTGTTTATACTTCACCTCAACACAGTAAGGTACAAGAGGAACAAGAAGAAATGGGATGAGATGATGAGATGATGAGATGAGATGAGACGGTGAGATGAGATGAGATGATGAGATGAGATGAGATGATGAGATGAGATGATGAGATGAGATTTAATGAGATGAGATAATGAGTTGAGATGATGAGTTGAGATGATGAGATGAAATAGCATGATGAGATGACATGATGAGATGAGATTAGATGATATGGAATAATGGGATCAGATGAGGTGTGATAATGAGATCAGATGAGATGAACATTGCAGATACTATCTTCATGAACTTTTATGTTTATTTAGTGACACAATTTATTGCCTGACCTCACACAAGGGAGATATGATTTGTATATAAGCCTGCTTCTCAACTACATCAAATATGACTCGAACTCCCCCCGCCACTCTGAGGAGGCCGATGCAGATGTAACGTGCCACGTGCTGGTAAATGATAGTTCCCAGAGATTCGCTTTCAGGCTCTTCCGCGGGGGTTGGTTCCTCTTCCGGTGGAGGTTCATAGGGCTCTGTAGAGTTGAATGCATTAATTTGATGAGTTAGATAGTTTACTTTTCATGTAGATTCTTCTGTTTTCTAGTAGTACCTAGTGAGTTAGACATTTTACTGTCTAGTGTGATAAACATGTTACTGTTCATGTAAATTTTTCTGTTTTCTAGTAGTACCTAGTGAGTTAGACATGTTACTGTTCATGTAGATTCTTCTGTTTTCTAGTAGTACCTAGTGTGATAAACTTGTTACTGTTCGTGTAGATTCTTCTGTTTTCTAGTAGTGTCTTGTGAGTTTGATAGTTTACTGTTCTTCTAGATTTTTCTGCCTTCTAGTAGTATCTATCTGACTTCATATACTGTAGCGACAAATGATGACTGCCTCTTTCTCTTGTTTATGATAAGTTGTCTCTGCGACAACTTAAAAATGTCCAGATTGCTCACTTTGGCTGTCCAGTGAATTTTCAGGATTCTTCTATAAATCCACATCTCCAAGGCTTGCAGGTAGATTTTCGTATGCCTGTTTACTGATCCAAGACAATAAGTAGAGTAACCTGGACATTTATTGGATACAATACAGGTGACGTGTTGTGTGAAACAATAGGACACAGTGTCGCTTTATAACTGCGGTGCTATGTTCACGGACTTCTTCTTCTTCTTCTTCTTCTTCTTCTTCTTCTTCTTCTTCTTCTTCTTCTTCTTCTTCTTCTTCTTCCTGTGTCCTACTGTTATTTGCTGCAAAGTGTCGCTGGGATAACGGAGATAACTTTTTGAATAACTATAATTAAATAGGAAGCATTTATCTCCCTTAATTTGTACTGACAGAACTTAAATTTCTGGGATCAATTCAGTTTCTCGTTCTTGTATATGGGTAATTCTTGACCATGAGATTCAATGTTAATCGTATGATTAAGCAACCTGTGTGCCCACCGCGCACAAGAAATTGGTAGAGACCTACAAATTAACGGAGAGGAGAGTTAGAGACAGAGATGTCTAATACGGGGAGAGCATGAAAACAGACGCAGCAGATGGCTAAGGATAGAAGGTCCTGGTGTGAGCCTGTTGATGGGTTATGCTCATTAAAAGGCAGAAAACAACAACGACGAAAAAGAAGAGGAAGAGTAGGAAAAAGAAAAAAAAAAGGAGAAGAAGAAGAGCTTCGCAATCAACCCCAACATTAATTGCCTGTTTGTTATTTGCGGCTCTGTGGCGAAGGTGTTACTAGCGCAATTCGTAATCTCGCATACCGCGTTCGAAATACAGCTGCGGTCGATTTGGCAACAGATCGTCTTCCGTTGAATATTATACAATGGTAAGTGTGCCTGCCGTTCAGAAAGCAATGACAAATTACTGAACGTAAATTTGCCAATAAATCACAAACTGCGAAAATAAATAATGCTGGCGTTGACTGCTGCGTTGTGTAAAGGATATATAACTAACTGAACTTAATATTTGCTGGGCATCTATACATTTAGTAGTTTTACATTGCTTTTTGAACGACCGATGCTCAGATCCTTATGAAAATCAACACGAGTGATCTATTCCCAGATCGACTACGGCGGATTTGGAAACTCATAAACGGGAATGTTAATCCTATCAACACATGCTTGAAGAAGTCGGATGTGTCGGTCGAACGCCATAAATATAGCAGCTCTGCTGTAAACAGGCACAATGCAATTACGTCCAGAACAAACATTCCGAAAAAAAAAAAAAAACACACACACAGAAGCAGAATAAGAAGAAGAAGAAGAAGAAGAAGAAGAAGAAGAAGAAGAAGAAGAAGAAGAAGAAGAAGAAGAAGAAGAAGAAGAAGAAGAAGAAGAAGATCCCAAGCCCATGCCCTGCTATGATACAGAGAGGCGGCCATCTTTACGCAACGCTTTAAGGGACGGTATTTCGAAGACCTGCATCGTACTGAGAAAATCTACCGCACGGTCATGGAAGTACCCGATATGACGAGATTGCTAAACTGCGTTCATTACCCCTAACCCGACAGAAACCTTCAATGGCAAAATAAAATAACATACATACCTGGCGACGGTTGAGCCGTAGGGGGCTCAGTCTCCTCGATCTGCGGTGATTCGATTGGAGTCTCGAATAATGATATGTCCAGCTAAATGAAATACATGAGGTAATAATTAACTGATGAATTGCCATGGGATGATGAATTGACTTAAGCGACTGACCGTATCTGCCAAAATCTTATATACTGTAGTTTTTTCTATGCTGTCGTCTAATGTCTATAGTACCTTGTGGTGTAGGATAGTGGAGTTTTGAACAAGAGGGATTAAAGCCGCCAGGCCTCTGCAGTCGCCGTGAACTGTACATGTTATGATTTTGTTTTTGCCCCCAATAGAAACACATCCACACCTTATCGCGGATTCCAACCCGGTTCTGCCTAGGAGAACCGGCATTCTAGCCACTCGGACAGCCGCTCCATACCTAGCCCAGCATCAGCTCATTGGAAGTTTAACAGATTAATTGCCATAGGATGATTAATTGCCTTAAGCGTCTTCCCGTATCTGCCATGGGTTTACATACGGTAGATTTCATTATGCAACATATTCAACTGCATGTAATTTGATATGTAATTCAACATGTCAGCTACCATATTAACAACGGTTATGTTATAAAGGTGACGCACCCTAGGTTCCCATTTTCCGCTATATATTTTTGTGTGTTCCAAACCTACTGTTTGTTTAACGGTGAATCTGTTGAAAGTAAATCTAGAGGCTCTCCTGCCGTCCAGGTGAGGTAGTGTCTAGACGCTCTCCTGCCGTCCAGGTGAGGTAGTGTCTAGACGCTCTCCTGCCGTCCAGGTGAAGTAGTGTCTAGACGCTCGACTGCCGTCCAGGTGAGGCAGTTTCTAGACGCTCTCCTGCCGTCTAGATGAAGTAGTGACTAGACGCCCGCCTGCCGTCATTGTAAGATAGTGTCTAGACGCCCGCCTGCCGTCCAGGTGAGGTAGTGTCTAGGCATCTGCCTGCCGTCACGTTGAGGTAGTGTCTAGGCACCCACCTGCCGTCCAGGTGAGGCAGTGTCTAGACGTCGACTGCCGTCCAGGTGAGATAGTGTCTAGACGCCCGCCTGCCGTCATTG
Organism: Cepaea nemoralis; assembly: GCA_014155875.1. Taxonomy (NCBI): domain Eukaryota; kingdom Metazoa; phylum Mollusca; class Gastropoda; order Stylommatophora; family Helicidae; genus Cepaea; species Cepaea nemoralis. The sequence continues at coordinate 331,141 of JACEFZ010021039.1, forward strand.
TAAGGTAGTGACTAGACGCCCGCCTGCCGTCCAGGTGACGTAGTTTCTAGGCGCTCGCCTGCCGTTATGGTGACGTTGTTTCTAGGCGCTCGCCTGCCGTCATTGTGAGGTAGTGTCTAGACGCCCGCCTGCCGTCCAGGTGAGGTAGTGACTAGACGCCCGCCTGCTGTCTAGGTGAAGTCTAGGCGCTCGCCTGCCATCACTGTGAGGTAGTGACTGGACTCTCGCCTGCCGTCACTGTGAGGTAGTGACTAGATGCCCGCCTGCCGTCACTGTGAGGTAGTGTCTAGGCGCTCGCCTGCCGTCAATGTGAGGTAGTGACTAGACTCTCGCCTGCCGTCACTGAGAGGTAGTGACTAGACTCTCGCCTGCCGTCACTGTGAGGTAGTGACTAGACTCTCGCCTGCCGTCACTGTGAGGTAGTGACTAGATGCCCGCCTGCTGTCACTGTGAGGTAGTGACTAGACTCCCGCCTGCTGTCACTGTGAGGTAGTGTCTAGGCGCCCGCCTGCCGTCACTGTGAGGTAGTGACTAGATGCCCGCCTGCTGTCACTGTGAGGTATTGACTAGACGCCCGCCTGCCGTCACTGTCAGGTAGTGTCTAGACGCTCCCCTGCCACCACGGTGATGTAGTTTCTAGGCGCTCGCCTGCCGTTATTGTGACGTTGTTTCTAGGCGCTCGCCTGCCGTCATTGTGAGGTAGTGTCTAGACGCTCTCCTGCCACCACGGTGACGTAGTTTCTCGGCGCTCGCCTGGCGCCCTGATGTTCATGGGCTCAATTTAACACTGTAGCTGAATTTTAAAAATTGATTTGTACTCCCGGGTCGACCCAGACTAAGATGTCCACACAGACAAATATTGAAATGTAATACTGATGGAGACACTGGCCACGCCACTCACCTAGCGCCGATTGTTCTATAGAAGTATGGCGTCAGCAACATATGCTGAAAGCGTCTTAAGGAGCACACAGCAGTCCAGTAATATTTGTAAATGGAAATATACACGCCATGAATCCAGAAGCCATAAACAAAATGTTGCACGATTTAATGCCTGGTATATTTCGCTGCATCTCGCCACGTGCATACTGTGGAGTTATCTATCGTCTTAAGTGAATACACGCAAAATACTTCGGCTGTGAAACTTAAAACCAGATGCAGTGAAATATGGCAGGCAATGAAATTTGCAGCGTATTATTTGGGGCTTCTGTGTTTAATTTCACTAAGGGTTATAGACTAATTATCTTTGCATTTTTATGTCTTTGATATTGTAGCGATATGTTCGGTACTGCTTGGATTCCTGTAGAAAACAATTCTTTTGGTCACGTGTGTAATTACTTTGGGGGTCACTAATCAGTGTTCCTGACCCGGTCGTGAACAGTCTGTCACAGAAGTTACGTCCTTTTAAAACTTCCTACAACACTCACACTTGCTAGACTGGCAGGTATACATCACCACACTGGACCTTCATTCGCCGATGAATGTCTATAGGTTTCACACCTTCACTGATTAAAAAAAGCTGACAACAGAGCGCTGCTCCTCTTTGGTGCATGTCAAAAATGGGGCGGCCAATTTAAACTGTCCCTGTGACGTCACCGTGCCCGTCTTCACCGTGATGTCATGTGCCTAATACTCTTGACATCTTTAGCAACAATATTAACATGTTACAAAACAATGGCATAGATATTGTAATTTCTATAATACTTTTAGAGTTTTCATTTAAAGGTCCCTCGTTTATTAATATCTGAGCCACATTCTGGGTGATCATTGTCATGGGACTGAAAAGGTTAAAGATGATGACTGTGGTGGATATAATGAGTGATGATGCTTTTTGTCGGAAAAGGAAGAGCAGTTAAAGATGGCGACTGTCTGGAATAAAAAGGGTTAAAGATTATCATTGTCTGAAATAGGAAGCGTTACAGATGAATATTGTCTGGAATATGAATGACTGCAGATTATGAATTTCTGGAATAGGAATGGTTACAGATTATGATTGTCTGAAATGTTAAGCGCTACACTGACTCCATAAATCCCCCACCCCAACGCCATCCCCATCTCCTCCCTCAGGCTCCCCCAATCCCCCTCTCCCTGTCAGACCCCTTCCTCAAACCCCATATTGAATGCGGCCGTAGCCTATACTTCCCCATGCTTTGTCACGAGCAAACGCCTAGTGAGTTACTAGGTCATTGGCACCTTGCCGTCTTGACAGACGATAGTTTGTGCTTTAAAAAGGCATAATAACTTTTAACTATGGCGGTAGCGAGTGTGACTGATAAGGCCAATTTGCGCTGTAAATGTCCGTTCACAGTGGGTGCATGTGAACACGTGGTCATTTCCACCATCATGCACCATCTTACGTCTCAAACGCTTGATGTGTGACTTTTCTGCAATAATTTTCTCCTTTGACTTTATTCCATTTCTGATATTTGCCCTCCATGCAACACGTTCAGCGGCGACTTGCTCCCAATGTGCATTATCAATGCCTGTATCAATCATGTCCCTCTTACACACATCTTTGTATCGTAGTAGAGGCCGACCCTGAGATCTCTTACCCATCTGTAATTCACCAAAAAAGATATCCTTTGGTATTCTACCATCATCCATCCTCCTAAGATGTCCTATCCATCTAAGTCTACGAAGACTGAGCATGGAATAAACTGTCACACAACCTGATCTTTCCAATACTTCAGTATTTGTGATTTTGTCTTGCCACTTAATACCAAGAATTCTTCGCAGACACCGCATATGAAAGCTGTTTAAGTTGTTCTCTTGGTGTGAGTAAGTTGTCCAGGTTTCACTGCCATAGAGAAGAGTATAAGGACACAGGCTTGATAGACAAGGACTTTTGTTTTGGCAGTAAGCTTCCTGTTCTCCCAGACTCTTTTTCTTAACCTGTTCATTGTTGTTGCTGCCTTACCAATCCGGATGTTGATTTCCTGATCTAGGGATAATTTGCTATTTACCACTGATCCTAGATATGTAAAATGGTCTACTATCTCTAGTTCAGCGTCGTCAATAAAGATTGATGGTACCCCATGTGCACCTTGTGACATAATCTGTGTCTTCTTTTTGCTAATTGTTAAACCAAATTCAGAACAAGCATTGGAGAATGCAGATAGTAGACATTGCAATTCTTCCTCAGAGTGGGTCGTAACTGCAGCATCATCTGCAAAAAGCAACTCTCTGATCAGTACCCTCCTAATTTTGGTCTTAGCCTTCAATCTCTGAGCATTGTAGAGGCCGCCATCTGAGCGTGAGTGAATGTATATACCACCATCCTGATCATGAAATGCATATTTCAGTAGAAGTGAAAAGTATATTCCAAAGAGGGTGGGAGCTAGTACACAACCTTGCTTAACTCCACTCTTGATTTCAAATTCTTCAGAAGTTGCACCATCAAACTTGATTATACCCTTCATGCCTGTGTGGAACGATTCCACAATGGACAGAAGAGTTGGTGGGCAGCCAATCTTCTTTAGTGCCTTGAACAGACCCTCACGACTGACCAAATCAAATGCCTTTGTGAGGTCGATGAAGGCAATAAACAGTGGTTGATTCTGTTCACGGCATTTTTCTTGCATTTGTCGCAATGAGAATATCATATCAGTGGTAGACCGGTTCTGTCGAAAGCCACACTGTGATTCGGGGTAGACTTGATCTCCTAGGACTTGAAGTCTGCGCAGAACAATTCTGGCAAATACTTTTCCAACAATACACAGAAGTGAGATACCCCTATAGTTGTTACAGTCGCTCCGATCGCCCTTGTTCTTGTACAGTGTTATGATGCTTGAATCTTTGAAATCCTGTGGGACTTGTCCTTCACGCCAGCATAGCTCTATTAGCTGGTGGATCTGTATAGTGAGTGTGTCTTGCCCACTCCTGATAACCTCTATTGGAATCCCATCCTTACCTGGAGCCTTGCCAGATGCAAGTTCATTTATAGCACACTTAACTTCTGTTATGGTGGGAAGTGTGTCCAGGTGGTCAAGAGTTGGTAGAGCCTCTATGGCGTTGAGGGCATCATCCGCTAGTTTGGTCTCACTTGAGTAAAGCTCCAAATAGTGCTCTACCCATCTGTCCATCTGCTGTTTCTTATCAGTGATGATTTCTCCAGTCAAGGTTTTCAATGGTGCACTTCTTTTGATCACTGGACCGCAGGCTTTCTTTATTCCTTCATACATGCTTCTTATGTCTCCCTTATCACTTGCGATTTGAATGGACTCACATAACTTGATCCAATAATCATTTGCACACTGCCTGGCAGCCTTTTGCACATCCTTCCTAGCTTGCCTAAGCTCACTCAGAGTGTTACGCGTTGGTCTTTCCTTGTTTCTTAAGAGAGCTTTCTTCTTCTTATCAATCAAGGGCTGCAGAGTCTCGCTGTTGGCCGCAAACCAGTCCTGCCTCTTATGATCCACAGTGCCGTAAACCCCTACGGCAGTTTTATAAAGAGTTTCCTTAATTTGACCCCACTTTTCATTTACTGTACAATTTTCTGGTGTATCAGTGAAAGCGTCTTCAAGTTGCTGTTGAAACTGAAAGCACTTTTCAGGATCATGTGTGTTAATAATATTAATCCTGAGGCTAGGTTTGTGTTTAGCTGTGTAGATTCTCTTTGGTCTCAGTCTAACCCTTGCAACAACCAAAGAATGATCCGTATCACAGTCAGCACTGTGGTAACTACGAGTCAATGATATATGGTTCAGATGTTGTCTCCGTGTGATGATGAAGTCCAGCTGGTGCCAATGGCCGGATCTTGGATGTTTCCATGTGACCTTATGCATCTCTTTTGTTTTAAAAAAGGAGTTTGTAATACATAGGTCATTACTGGTGCAATGCTCCAGCAGCCTTTGCCCATTTTCATTCATGCGCCCGATGTTGTATTTTCCAAGGCACACTGGCCATGAACTCGAGTCCTTGCCCACACGAGCATTGAAATCACCGAGCATATAAATGTAGTCAGATTTTGGAACTGCCTTGATCACGGAGTCTAACTCCTCATAGAACGAATCCTTCACATCATCAGAGGAATCGAGTGTCGGTGCATATGCAGTAATAATGGTGGCAAACCCACAAGAGGTTGCCAAGCGCAGGGATAATAGTCTTTCATTTCCTCCTGCTGGAATTTCAATCATTCCCAGTAGCGAATTCTTCACTGCAAAGCCCACACCGTGTTGCCTTTTTTCTGCCTGCCCTCTACCCTTCCAGAAAAAGGTGTAGTTGTTTTCCCTGAGTGACCCTTCCTCAGCGAGGCGAGTCTCCTGCAGGCCAGCAATATTAATGTTTAGACGATTGAGTTCGGCATCAATCACAGCCGTTTTTCTCACATCGTCAATATTGGTCAAGTCAGTGGAAAATCCTGGACACATGGTTCTCACGTTCCAGGTTGCAAGCCGTAGCTTGAGGTTTCTATATTTATATTTGTTTGTACCTGGTGCGTTGGTTTTACAGCCTGCGATTCAGATTTTGTCCTAGCCCCAAGCACCCATTGAAGCAGGCAGGCTGTGGCGGATCAGCACCCAATTGGCTGGGGGCTGCCCAGCTTGAGGCGGGCGGTAGCTGATCAGTGACACCTATAGGTGTCTCCCACCGTCAGAGGCAACGCGTGGCGCCCCATGTCTACGCCAACTGACAAGGACTTATAACCCGTAACAGTTGCCTCTCGCTTTGATTCCGAGACCAGTTAAGACCAGGGATGGAGTTATTGCCTCTCCATAGCACAAAGCCTGGGCTAAAATATAGAGATCATGTGTTGCCCATGCAGCATGATCCCTCTCTCGGCCTGCCTAGTTTACTCCAGAGGAAAGGCAACACCCCTACATCTGGAACAAGACAAGCTGCAGAAGCTGCCGGATCAGCAAAGCAATGCTCTAACTGTCCGCCTGTCGGAGCTTCGATCCTAGACCAGTCGCCAACCAAGGCTTAGGGCCTGGTCCGCCCTGCCATGACATTTTGCCTTTAGCTTGCATTTCCTCGCACCAGGGTAAGGCTTGTACCCTCCCAATTGCGCTCTTCCGCCCGAAGCCGTTGGCACAATGTGGGGTGTCGGGTTTGGTAAGCGCCGCCCAACGTTCAGCGCTAACAGAAACCAGGTAGTACCGTCTACTGTTATACGGTAGCTCAGTCATATCTGACTAAGTACCTAAGTTACTAGGTACAAAAACACAATTCACGCGAACCATAGTGGGCTTCATGAGTCCCTGGGCACCAGGTGAGTCGTGCACCGTGAAACTTTGGAACAATCACAATCAATAATTACCGGCGTCTCTTCCACAGGCTGAAACGAAAAGATAACTACATGCTACATTTAAATAACTGAATGATAATTTCTACATGCTACACTAAAAGAGCCTGCTCTGTGGCAAAGGGTTTACGGTCGCAATTCGTAATCCCCCATACCACGTTCTTGATTTGAAAGCAGGCCGCCATGCGTTGATTTTCATACATGAGTGCCAGTCGTTCAGAAAGCAATAACAAATTACTGAAAGTAAACTTGCCAAGAAATCACAACCGGCCAAAAAATGCTGGGGTTGACTGCGACGTTCTTAAAGGATATGCAATTAGCCTAAACAACAAAATAAAACAAACAACGATAATAGCTTACATGATACTATCTGAAATAATATAAGTAAAATGGCTACATGTTACATTTTGAAGTGATAACCATAAAAACACAAACCCAATTGTTACATGCTACATTATGAAGCGATTTACATGAACTTGATAATTGTTATGTACTATTTATTTAAATAATATTAACACACACAAAATGTCTGCATGCTAACTTTTGAAATACTTTACATGGAGGATAATTATATTTACAATCATTATCTAATAGCTATATTTTAAAATATTTTAAATGGAGGAAAATTTCTACACGCTACATTTTAAAGTAATTCATATTGAAATAATATTTCATGCTCCATAGTGAAATAATTTAAACAAAAGATACCAGTTACTTGTCCAAATTGTCTTCATTGTAAACGGAACAACATTTTAAAAGGGTGAAAGGATCGACTTCATTGCACCGGGTTTATTTCCGCTGGGTGGCCTGCCAAAAGCGTCGCACAAAGCACGAACTCCGTAGCTCCAGCGACGAACCCCATGAGTCTCCGGGAAAAAAACCTGCAGTCGTGAACCGAATGACGCAGCCCAGAATCGAACCCACGACCTTTCGTACGCGAGGCAAGCGGCTAAATCACATCCCCACGTGAGACGGCTAGAAGAAATAAAAAGTAAACGAGCCTTGTCCGCGCCGTGTCTACAAATTGTTCACGCCTTGTCCTCGCCTTGTCCGCGCCTTGTTCACGCCTTGTCCTCTCCTTGTCCATGCCTTGTCCTTGCCTTGTCCTCGCCTTGTCCTCTCCTTTTCCTCACCTTATCCTCGCCATGTCCTCAACTTGTACTCTCTTTGTCCACGCCTTGTCCTCGCCTTGTCCACGCCTTGTTCACACCTTGTCCTCGCTTTGTCCTCTCGTTGTCCATGCCATGTCCTCGCCTTGTCAACGCCTTGTCCTCTCATTGTCCACACCTTGTCCTCGCCTTGTCCACGCCTTGTCCTCGTCTTGTCAACGCCTTCTTCTCTCCTTGTCCACGCCTTGTCCTCGTCTTGTCCACGCCTTGTCCTCGCCTTGTCCACGCCTTGTCCTCGCCTTGTCCATGCCATGTCCTCGCCATGTTAACGCCTTCTTCTCTCCTTGTCCACACCTTGTCCACACCTTGTCCTCGCCTTGTCCACGCCTTGTCCTCGTCTTGTCAACGCCTTCTCCTCTCCTTGTCCACGCGTTGTCCTCGTCTTGTCCACACCTTGTCCTCGCCTTGTCCATGCCATGTCCTCGCCTTGTCAACGCCTTCTTCTCTCCTTGTCCACACCTTGTCCTCGCCTTGTCCATGCCATGTCCTCGCCTTGTCAACGCCTTCTTCTCTCCTTGTCCACGCCTTGTCCTCGTCTTGTCCACGCCTTGTCCTCGCAATGTTTACGCCTAGTCCACGCCTTGTCTACAGTTTGTTTACGCCTTGTCCGCGCCTTGTCCTCGCCTTGTCCACGCCTTGCTCACGCCTTGTCCATGCCTTGTCCTCGCCTTGTCCTGTTTTGCCCACGCCTTGTCCGAACCTTGTCCACGCCTTGTCCATGCCTTGTCTTCGCCTTATCCACGCCTTGTTCTCGCCTTGTCCTCGCCATGCCCAAGCATTGTCCACGCCTTGTCCCCGCCTTGTCCACGCCTTGTCCATGCCTTGTCCTCGCCTTATCTACGCCTTGTTCTCGCCTTGTCCTCGCCTTGCCCAAGCATTGTCCACGCCTTGTCCCCGCCTTGTCCACGCCTTGTCCCAACCTTGTCCACGCATTGTCCCCGCCTTGTCCACGCCTTGTCCCCGCCTTGTCCACGCCTTGTCCCAACCGTGTCCACGCATTGTCCCCGCCTTGTCCACGCCTTGTCCACGCCTTAACCTCGCCTTGTCCTCACCTTCCCACGCCTATCTCGCCTTGACCACGCCTTGTCCAATCCTTGTCCTCGCCTTGCCCACGCTTTGTCCATGCAATGTCCCCGCCTTGTCCACGTCTTGTCCTCGCTTTGTCCACACTAAGTTCATGCCTTATCCACATCTTATGAACGCCTTGTCCACCGTCTTATCCATGACTTGTCCGCCCCTTATGCATACCTTGTCCGCGCCTTATCCATGCCTTGTCCGCACCTTCTCCGTGCCCTGTCCATGCTTTTTCTACGCCTTGTCCACGCTTTGTCTACGCCTGGTCCACGCCTTGCCCTCACCTTGTTCTCACCTTGTTCGGGCCTTGTCCTCACCTTGTTCGGGCCTTGTCCTCACCTTGTTCGGGCCTTGTTCTCACCTTGCCCTCGCCTTTTCCGCGTCATGCCCTCCCCTTTGTCCACGCATTGTCCACCCTTAAGGCGACAAACGTTTATGGTAAAGTAAAGGACCCTCCTAGACGCCCTGGATATATGGTGTTAGAGACACATTTCTCTAGACCACTGGGCGCTCGGTGCGTTATGTGGTCAGTATCTTCCGTGACACATTTACTTCCCAGCACTTTTCTTGTTACCCGTTTTTGACCGGGTTCATGTGGAGCAGAGGTCACGTTAGAAACATAAATGGCGTCGATGAGAATTCGAACCCATGGCCGCTGGGTCGCCAGGCAAGAGGTATGTGGTGCTAGTTAATTGCATGCACTGTACAGGTTGTTGCAATAAACCCAAGCCTGTAATGGTAATGATAGTTCAGTGATCTGCTTTGCTTTCTCAACTGCCGACACCTCAGACAGTACAGAGCTAACTTTCGGGTTACTTTATAATGTGTTCTTGGCTTTTTCTGTGCCAACGTTCCCATATGTTTTAGTAGAGGAAGAGGACGAAAATAAGAAGCTGAAGAAGAAGAAGAAGAAGAAGAAGAAGAAGAAGAAGAAGAAGAAGAAGAAGAAGAAGAAGAAGAAGAAGAAGAAGAAGAAGAAGACGCAACATAATAGAGAGGCAGAACAAGATAAAAAAGAAGAGGAGGACGAGGAGGAGGACGAGGAGGAGGAGGAAGAGGAGGAGGAAGAGGAGGAGGAGGAGGAGGTGGAGGAGGAGGTGGAGGAGGAAGGAGAGTAGGAAGTACACAGACGGAGTCCCAGATTGTGGAGTTATCAGACGAAGAAGGGACTATTGGGCGGAAGGTCTCTTACTGGTGTGGGCTCTTCAATCTGCAGACCTTGAACAAGCCCGGCGTCTTTGCTAGATTTCTTGCTCCCCCGCCTTTTCTTGTCCACGGACTTCCTCTTGCTGTCCTTCCTGGCCTGTTGATGAGAGACCAATCAAACATCAGAATTATTTTGATGAGAAAGGTTAAAACAGACATGCTTTGGGCATAGTGGCCATTCAATTCAACAACACCAACAAATAGAGAGCATATGTTCGATTTTTCTTTCCCGTAGGACATGCCGGTGTGGTGGGAAACGAGCAGGCGGACAGATTGACTGAGTCTGCACCGCTCGGTAGGGTAGTGGTGCATGATAAGGGAGATGTGGTCGGAGACCTTTGGAATCGTGTGTATAGTGCAGAAGAACATATAGATCGTCACGACTTGAAGAGAATGACGCTGCAGGAAGTGACCCGAGTATTTGGCCGACAATCATGACTCCAGGAAAGGCCAGACGGTCAGATAATCAGACTGATACTGATACCATTAGTACTGGGTCTCATCGCTGGCTGTTGCGGATTAAGACGGGACACGCATGGGAATGCCGCGAGTGCTGTGATGTCGGTTCTTGACCCAAATCAACACATAATTCATGCATTAATTTCAGGTTTTATCCGCTGTTGGATGGGTTTAAGGCCTTCAAGACTTGGTCTTTCCTTGACAGGTCCTTTAGTTCAAACTCCCGAATCAGATGATTAAATGCTGAGTTCATCTTAGCCCCGAAGAAGGCTTGCATCTTTGAGACAGAGGCTGGCGAGGACATTATACTAGCCATACCAAAGTCCCATATCCAAAGAGACATATTACAGAGGTCTCCTTATACCCTTCCCAGCCGCACGAACCAGTGGACTGTCAAATACCAGCTCTCGGATTTCACATTTTCTGAGAAGCTCTGGGACGTTGCCAAAAGCCCCCCCCCCCCCCCCCATCTAGTTGATAGGCCAGTGTGAAGCCCAATCCAGGGCCTATGCGGCCGTCTTTTACGGTTGAAGTGTAACGGGGCTTAAAGATGAGTGGATCGACTTCATTGCACCGTGTTTAATCCCGTATGGCTCGGTCTCTTTCCGCAGGGCATCCTGTCGAAAGCGTCGCACAAAGCACGAACTCTGTATCTCCAGCGACGACCCCGAGAAGTCTCCGAGAAAACTACACTCGTACACCGAACTACTTAGTCCGGAAGTAAACCCCTTGTCATCGGAGCGCAAAGCAGGCGGCTTAACCACTCCGCCACGGAGACTCAAATGGGGAAAGTCAAGTTTAAACCACCGCCGCAGTGCGGATTCGAACCCACGATAACAGGTCCGACAGACCAGGGTCTGATCACTATGGTGAAGTACCCAGATAAGTTATGTGCTAGAGATTACTTAAATTGTACTATGTTATACAGTGCAGACCTGATAAGGCGAACTAACCCGGGACCCAACAAATAGGTCTCCATATCATCATCATCATCATCAAGTGCCCTGCCAGCTGGCGTAGACGTTCATAACTCTCCACAGATCTCGGTCTTTGGTTTTCTGGATCAACTCTGCTGCTGATATTCTTATATGCCACTGTCTCAATCCATCCAGCATCATTTCACTTGGTCTGCCTCTGCCTCTCTTCCCCTCGATCTTTCCAGTTGTCACGATGTTCTTCAATGCCTCTCTTCTCATCACATGACCGAAGAAAGATGTTTGTCTTTTCCTTATTGTTGTATATAATGTTCTAGTTTCATTCGCCTGTTTCAGGCAGTCGTTGTTAGTTACTCTGGCAGTCCAAGGTATTCGCAACATTCGTCTCTGGAACCACATATCTGTTTCTTCTAATTTCTTCTTAATTTGTTCATTTACATTCCAAGATTTACTGCCATACAGAAAAACTGGTTCTACATAGCATTTCAGCACTCTCCTTCTTACATTCAATGATAGCGACTTATTGTATAAGATGCTCTTCATTTTCTGAAATGCGGCTTTAGTTTGCCCTTTTCTGCTCTTAATCTCTGTTGTACATCTTCCATCTGATGTTATAAATGCCCCTAGGCATCTAAAATTATCCACTTGGTTAAGAATTTTTCCTTTTCTTTCTATGTCACATTTTGGTGTCACCATTTTCTTTGATATTACCATTGTTACTGTTTTCTTGATATTCAAGGAGAGTCCTTTCCTTGCACTCTCTGTTACTACAATGTCCAACAATTGTTGTAGGTCTGTTGATTCACGCGCCACCAATACTGTGTCATCTGCATAGCGTATATTATTTATATTATAACCTCCAACTAGTATTCCTGGCAACTCTTTGATCTCTCTCATTATTACTTCGCTATACAGGGAGAAGAGATCTGGCGACAAGACACACCCCTGTCGTACTCCTAGCTTTATCTGTTCGTAACTACCCTCTTTAATTCCAATTTTAATTGCTGCTTCTTGGTTCCAGTAAATATTCTTTATTATTCTTAAATCTTTCCAATCAATGCTGATATCATTCAACATTTTAATCAGCTCATCATGTTTTACTTTATCAAATGCCTTAGTATAATCTATGAAGCACAAATATATGTCTCTCTGTTTCTCTATTGACCTTTCTATTAGTGCCCGTAATGTATACATTGCATTGTTTGTGCCCTTTTCCCTCCACAAATTCATACTGTTCTTCACTAATTTCCATTTTTATTTTCTTTCTGGTTCTTCTCATTACGATTCTGAGTAAAAGCTTAGTGATATGGTTTATAAGGTTAACTGTACGAAAATCTTCACAATCAATTGCTCCTGGTCTTTTTGGTATAGCTATAAATACAGATTTCAGCATATCACTGGGTAAATATCCACTGCTGCAAATACCATTCAACATTTTGGTTAATATATCTACTCCAAATTCTCCCAATACTTCTAATTCTTTTTAAGACTTCAAGCATATGGTAATGCACTTAAACCGTTCAATACAATATTGTTGTTCACAACAGAAATCGCCACATCCGAGATCGCCTTAAACGGATTGCGATGTATATGTGATTATACACGGAATAGTACATGATTATAAGGATTATACATTTAATACTATCTAAGCCGGGTCCCTTGGGTTCCAGAGTCTGGCAATCACTCGCCACCTGCTCGTGGTGGCCAGGTCTCGGAGGATTGACGCTGTGCCGCCAGCGTCTGCAGCCTACCTTGTGCCAGACGTATTGGTTATCCATTCCTCTGGAATACACGAGATTAGGCCGAGAGAGGGAACATGTCGTTTGGGCACCACATGTTTCTCTGAAGCTCTGCCGAGGCATTGTGATGCAATATTGGCCACATTCCAACTCACATACTTTGGTCTGTCAAGACTGCAAGGTGCCACTCACATTTAATACTGGAGCCAGAGGTAGCGAAGTTTCTCGCATTTCGGCCCAGTGTTCATGGCTTCACATCCGATTTGGGGCTACTTTATAAAATGAACCTGTAATCCTGGGTCGACCCAGCTTGAAATGGGTACAGGAAATATCTTGGGAAGTAAAGGCGGCCGGCGTGATACTGACCACTTCAACCATCCAGTGCTGATTGGTCTATACATATGTCCAGTCTAGCACCATATGCCCAATTAACCTTGAGCCATGTACAACTGGTCCTTTACTTATACATGCAATATACAGGGTGTTTTTTCAAATAACTGTGCAGTGTTTGAAAATATTGTTGGTTCAAGTGTTGTATTTACCTAGTATGTTGCTTGAACGTTACACAGGCTGAATACAAAACTTGGACCGGCAATATTTTCAAACACTCAATCAATCAATCAATCATGTGCCATGCGGAAAGCGTGGGCGGTCATGACTCGCCATTTCACTCGATCACCAAACACTATACATTTATTAAAAGTACAACCTGTACAATAACTATATGGATTTTAGCATAGTCAGAATGATTCATTCATCCATTCATTCATTCGGTAGCATGTCCTTTGCAGAACCTCGCTTCCATAACAACCTTCCGGAAAACTTCTCGGTTATAAGCAAGATGTTCCGCATCTGACACACCCATCTGGAGATCATCCGCCACATCCTGCACCCATCTCTTGTGTGGGTGGATGGAGGGTGGGTGGATGGGTGGATGGTTGGGGTATGTGTCTCATAACATGGTAATATGCATTTGACAATGTTTTTTTTTTCCTATCTGAATGTATTATGCATTATTGAAGAACGAAAGATGAGTGATTGGAGGGGCCGAATGTAAGACGGGCCTGCGTGTCCAATTTGTTACCCTTTGAAAATAAAGTCCGTTCGTTTGTTCGTTCGTTCGTTCGTTCTCTTTTGCCTCCACTTCCTACACATGTGGTAATATACCCATCCATTATTGTTCTACAGAAACTTTCATAGCGTGTCATGTGAAACAGAATGAGCATAAACGGAATATAACATAGTCAAAATGATTATCCACGGAATATAACATAGTCAGAATGATTATACACGGAACATAACACAATTGAAATGTTTATACGTGGAATATAACATAAATGAAATGATTATCCACGGAATATAACATAGTCAGAATGATTATACACGGAACATAACACAATTGAAATGTTTATACATGGAATATAACATAAATGAAATGATTATACACGGAATATAACATAGTTACAATGATTATAAAATTAAAAAAATTAAGTTGTATGTTCTTCACAGGACGTAGCAGTCAACCCCAGCATTTTCGCTGTTCGTGAATCCTGGGCAAATTTTACGTTCAGTAGTTTGCCATTGCTTTTTGAACGACCGGCTACTATACTTTTTTCGAAAAAACCAGCACCGCCGTGTTTCGGACCCGGGTATACGGGCTCACAAACCGCGTTCGCAAGCCCTTAGCCATACACGAAATATAATATAGTCAACATGATTATTTAAGTATTATAACATAATTTATAATGATTATGCACGAAATAAAACGTATTTATAATGTTTATACTCAGGATATAACATAATTATTATGATTATTCACGGAATGTAACATAATTATAACAGGGAGGACAAGGAAAACAGTTCCCCAACAGTTATTCACTACGAATTCTGGCTTACAGTCACCAACATTTGGAAATTTCGGCTCAGATGTCCGGCATTCCGTTTTCACAGAGTTAAAGTAAGTAATCGGAGATGTTATGTGAAGAATGTCAAGAAGTATTCGAATTGTTTGCCTACCTCATCATTCTTGTGTTAACCGTCTACCTCATCATTCTTGTGTTAACCGTCTACCTCATCATTCTTGTGTTAACCGTCTACCTCATCATTCTTGTGTTAACCGTCTACCTCATCATTCTTGTGTTAACCGTCTACCTCATCATTCTTGTGTTAACCGTCTACCTCATCATTCTTGTGTTAACCGTCTACCTCATCATTCTTGTGTTAACCGTCTACCTCATCATTCTTGTGTTAACCGTCTACCTCATCATTCTTGTGTTAACCGTCTACCTCATCATTCTTGTGTTAACCGTCTACCTCATCATTCTTGTGTTAACCGTCTACCACATCATTTTGTGTTAACCGTCTACCTCATCATTCTTGTGTTAACCGTCTACCTCATCATTCTTTCCTTGAATAACTCATCTTTCTTCCTTTGATTAACTCATCATTCCCTCCTTGACTAACTCATTATTTTTCCCTTGACTTAATCCTCAATTTTCCCTTTGACTACCTCATCATTCTTCCCTTGACTAACTCACCATTCTTCCCTTGATTAACTAATCATTCTTCCCTTTTTAACACATGGGTCTTCCCTGGACTAACTCAATATTCTTCTCTTGACTAAGTCATCATTCTTCCCTTGACCAACTAGGCATTCTTCCCTTGGCTAACTAATCGTTCTTCCCTTCCCCATGTGTTTCATAATTCTTCCCTTTGACAAACTCATCATTCTACAATTGTCTGTGCTCCTCATCATACTTCCATTGAAGGTCTTTCTCGACATATTCCTAATTTATTTGCCTACATCCTTCATCTATTGCCGATGTGCTTAATCTTTCTTCCATGAACTCTTTATCTCGACCTACCTGTTCGAACACCTCTCATCACCTACGTGTCTGGAGTTCGCCTGAACTGAGATGTTTAACGACCTTAAACTTTCTCTTGTGACTGCTGCGCAGTAATATCGTTCCCCAGGACGCTGGTCAGTTGAATTTAAATATTGACTTCCCATCCTCGAGTTGTGGACGTAAATTACAAGTACCACTGAGGTTGCAGAAGGGTTCTCCTGATGGCGAGGGACACTAATAATAGAGAAAACTATCCCTCACGCAAAATCAGTCCAATGCACGCATTAGTAATTGAAGTAAAAAGCTGCACTTGTGTAGATTAGGCCCGCGTTGAAAGCTAGCAGGCACGCAACAAACATGTCGCAACGATCTGTGATCATCTACTGTTCCACCATGGGGGTTGTAACTGAATCTTCTACTACTTGTTGAAACCATTATAAAATAATGCAAGGTTCAAAGAAAATGCCACATGACGGCTGGCTAACTTACCTTGCCTTTGGCGCCCTTGGCCTAAAAAAAAAAGAAAGATACACACCAGTATTAACAAAATGTTAAAATATGTAATTACAGTACAATGTCAACAAAATGTTAAAACACGTATTTACATACATGTTAACAAAATGCTAAAACACGTAATTACAGTACAGTGTTAACAAAATGTTAAAACACGTAATTACAGCACAGTGTTAAAATGTTATAACACGTAATTACAGAACAGTGTTAGCAAATTGTTAAATCACGTAATTACAGTACAGTGATAACAAAATGTTACAAAACGAAATTACAGTACAGTGATAACACAAGGTTGAACACGTAATTACAGTACATTTTATTCATTGTTTGATGATGTCCGCGTTGCATACGTGCTTGTCAAAGCAGTAGCAGTGCCGTGTAAGTCTAGAAATTGTTTTACACTGTTTTACCGTAGTACATTTAAACGCGATTAAGGAATTTAAAACGCAAGAGGGTCGACTTCATCGCACCGAGCTTTATCTCATACAAATAAGCCTTGGGCATGAATATGCTGGTGTTCTGCGTCTAAATCTCTAGCAGCTAACTTTGAACGGAGTAGTGGGGCGACAAGACTCTCAAGCGACAGAAGCCGAGACTAATATTCTTTGCATTTATCTTACAAGCCACTTTTCGACTGATCATCATCATCATCATCATCATCATCATCATCATCATCATCATCATCATCAAGTGCCTTGCCAGCTGGCGTTGGCGTTAATGACTCTCCACAGATCACGGTCCTTGGTTGTCTGGATACACTCGCTGATGATATTCCTCCATGCCACCGTCTCAATTTATCCAGCATCATTTCTCTTGGACGGACTCTGCCTCTCATCCCCTAGATCTTTCCAATTGTCATGATGTTCTCCAACGCCTCTCTTCTCATCACATGACCATAGAAATGTCCACTGGTAATAGACGCTAAGGGTGGATGTTTCGCTGGCACACACGTAGCCACCCGCTACCTCACACACGTAGCCACACGCTACCTCTTCTCAAAAACTATGTAAAATGTGACTGGCGTTACTCACCGAGGCAGAGCTCTTCCTTTTGCCCTGTAACAAACAAATCAACGGACAATTTAACACACACAGGCAATCAGCGAATAGCAGTAGTTTAAGGTAAATAATTCGTCTGGTTGGTAGTTACAATCCCACTTGCTAGAAAATGTTCTACGCTAGTGAATATGACAAAAACTGGGATATGGATAAAGGATTCCCGTATCAAAGGAGAAGTAAGGTGCCTCCTTCTTTCTGCACACAATTAACTGCCAGACACCACCAAAAAAAAAAAAAAAACCTATGAAAGTAAGGTTAAATCTACAATGGTAGACAATTTAAACTACTGTGGCAATACATGTGTTGTACATTTTAGCTTAATAAGTCACTATCATTTAATGTTTGAAAGAGAGTGCTAAAGTGCTATGTAGAACCTGTTTTCTTTGTGCTATGTTACCTGTTGTGTGCTATGCTACCTGTTTTCTAAAGTGCTATATAGAACCTGTTTTTTTTTCTTTCTTTTTGCTGTATGGCAGTTGCCATGAGCTGCAAACAGAACGAGAGGGAGTATCAGGACGAGAAGAATTCACCGGGCTCAGGAGAAAATTGAGAAGAATTCACTAACAAAGAGAGAAACGAATAGACTAGTTAATAAAGTAAAAAAAGAGCCAATACGCGAGCGAATAGCCGATGACTTGGTGACATACCCCACGTGACAAGAAAGACATACATTTTTGGTCAGTCGAGTCGATACCTTCGGAGTGGGAACATCAAAACTCCAACGCACAGCAAGCGAAAGAAGATGGACCGAAAATACATCAACACATCAAGATTGTGCCGACGACAGGTCGAGCGTAGCATGTCACCCAGCCACGTTGAGCAACGGGAAGCGAATCAGAAGGCTTCAGTCACTCGTTCCACTTGCTGACACCAACAACGATGAATTCAAAGTTGACGGCGTGTTCCGCAATTGATGGACCGTTCAAGGCTGACGCGGTGGGGTCAGTAAAATGGTTATTAGTTATCTGGTAGCAGTTATACACAACTAAGCAGATTTGTAACGCACTCATGATTTTGACCGTTTGTCAAGAGAATTACGGGAGCAGGTGTGAGTAGCCGGCCGTAGAAACGCGAGAACGGCTGTAGTGAAGCCGGCGGTGTCCGGTACTTGCACGGAATGAACTGTTCACCAATAAACTGTTTGCCAAACGTCAGGAAGCAGGTGTCATATCTGATTTACATTGTTGTTGTCCCAAACTGCCAGTTTCTCTATGGAGTCAAGAAACCCTCTGGCGGCAGTGAATTTTGGTATATAATTGAACAAATTAGGAAGAACTTGGAAGCAACAGTATTGTGGTTCCTAATGCGAATGTTGCGAATTCCTTGCCAAAGTAACTAGCGACGATTGCCTGAAAGTGGCCTAGGAAACTTGAACATTATATACAGCAAAAAGAAAGAGAAAAACAACTTTCTTTGGTCATGTGATGGAAAGCGTGGCATTGGAGAACATCGTGACGACTGGAAAGATCGAGTGGAAGAGAGGCAGAGGTTGACCAAGAGAACAAATGCTGGATAGATTGAGACGGTGGCATGGAGGAATATCAGCAGCAGAGTTGATTCAGAGCACCAAAGACCGAGACATATGGAGAGACATGAACGCCTACGCCAGCTGGCATGCAACTTGATGGTGATATTTCAGCTTGAGGGCGTGCTTGCCAGGTTGATAGCAAACTGGGCTCGTAATATCAAGCGCACGGTCGGACACTTGTTCGAAACCAGGGCTGGTCGCTTAAAAAAGTGAGAGACAGAATAGCCATCTAATCCTCCTTGCGCTCCGGTCCACAAGATGGCATGGCGTAGTATCAATCACAATATGAGCTTCATCATTCTTCCTTTGACTAACTTATAATTCTTCCCTTGACTAACTCATCATTCTTCCCTTGACTAACTCATTATTCTACCCTTGATTAACTCATTATTCTTTCATTTACCAACTCATCACTCTTCCCTTGACAAACTTATAATTCTTCCCTTGACTAACTCATTATTCTTCCCTTAACTAGCTCATTATTCCTCCATTGATTAAATTATAATTGTTCCTTCACTAACTCAGCATACTTCCCTTGACTAACTCAGAATTGTTCCCTTGACTAACTCATCATTGTACCCATGACTAACTCACCATTCTTTTATTCACTAACTCAATTTCTTACCTTGACTAACTCATAATTATTCCCTTGACTAATTCATTATTCTACCCATGACTAAATCATTATTCTTCCCTTGACTAACTCATTATTATTGTTTAACTAACACATCATTCTTCCCTTGAATAACTCATCATTCTTCCCTTGACTAACTCAACATTCTTCCCTGGACTAACTCATCATTCTTCGCTTGACTAACTCATCATTCTTCCCTTGACTAACTCATCATTCTTCCCTGGACTAACTCAACATTCTTCCCTGGACTAACTCATCATTCTTCCCTTGACTAACTCATCATTCTTCCCTTGACTAACTCATCATTCTTCTCTTGACTAACTCATCATTCTTACCTTAACTAACTCATAGTTCTTCCA
This sequence comes from Cepaea nemoralis, assembly GCA_014155875.1. Taxonomy (NCBI): domain Eukaryota; kingdom Metazoa; phylum Mollusca; class Gastropoda; order Stylommatophora; family Helicidae; genus Cepaea; species Cepaea nemoralis. The sequence goes on from JACEFZ010021039.1 coordinate 350,902, forward strand.
TTGACTAACTCATCATCCTTGTGCGACAGAGATGAAGAGCAGAAAAGGCCAATTTCAGAATATGTGTGTGCATTCGCTCACTTTGAACTCATGTTTTGTACATATACATGCTGCTACTTCTAGTGCATTTGACTGACTTTTGCGTTAGGATTAGCTTTCCTTATTACCAGTGTCCCTCGCCATCAGGGACTCACTCCGACTTCAGAGGTACTTGTAATTTACGTCCCCAAGTCAAGGACGTGACGTCAGCATGTTAGTCCAACTGACCGGTGTAGGGGTTGAACCCGCTACCTCTGCATCAGCACTCGGGAAGTTTAACAGCGATTGCTCTTATCAGTTCAGCCATGCTGACCCCAATTTCAAAAGTTGAAAAGTATCTTAAATAATGCATCATTTTCATGAAGAGACGGAAAGAATATATGTTATATTGAAACTTTTCTCTTGTATGGCAGTGAATCATGGACTGTGAACGAACACATTAGAACGAGCTTTGAGACGGATGTGGTTTCTAAACCGAATGTTGAAAACACTTCGAACGGCTAAAGTAACTTACAACCATTGTCTGGAAGAGACAAATGAAAGCAAAACAACTTTAAGAAAGAGTTTATCTATTTTCCGTGAAATATAATGAGAAAAGAGATACTAGAAAATATCTTGACAACTGGAAAGATCGGCGTTAAAAGTGGCAGAGGCAACCAAGAGATATGGTGTTTGATGGTCTTGGAGGATGGCATAGAGGAGTATCATCAGTGCCATGACCCAACTCGTGTCTCATGGCATATTAAAATATAGTCAAACCTGGGCGCGTGAAAGACGTGGATCTTGAGCCAGGATGCGCCCGCCAAGCTGTCATCGAAGCAAATAAGCAAGATTAACGAAGGTGACGGAGAAATAATTCAAGTCCTTGTTGTGGTCGAGTGTGGACACACCACGTTATGACCATGGCTATGGCCAAGAATAGTGCCGCCTTTCGAATGATTTTGTGGATAAGTAGTTGTAGATATCTTAGAAGCGCATTTGATACTATGCCAGTGAACGTTAATGAGATGTATATCTGATATTCGTAGAAAGGAAGAAATTAAATATAAAAAAATGGAACTCGTCTTGTGTAAGGGTTAATCGAAGTTTGTTGACGTGTTGTGATGTCAACTAACAGTACATCTTGTGGTCTAACCTTTGTAGACCAATACGTAGTTAGTTAGTTAGTCAACAGATCAGCCTCATTGCACATAGACCCATTCAGTCGATTAGTGCTCGGATCCATCCCTCGGTAAATCCCGCAGAGTGTAGCGACCAACGACACTAGTTCTGTGTTGGTTTATTAATCTTCTTTGGCTTCCTGGGTAGTGTTCTTGTTTGGCCACACCTCTTTTAATTTGCTGTTCTTGCATCCTGACCATGGTTGTAGATTCATAGTCATCACTTGGTTCTTGCGAACGATTTACTTCTAATAAAGCATTCATAATGTCAGCCTGGTTCATGGCACATCCGTCTTCCACGGTAGCCTTCCCTGTAAGTTTGTCAGCCCGCTCATTTCCTTGAACACCCGCATGCCCTGGCAAGAAAATTAAACTAATCTTTGCCAGCCGAGACCGCTCCAGAGACAGTACCCAATCTCTTCGGATCTATCCCATCTCTATCTTCTTGAGCATGCTTATAGAGTCGCTAAGGAAACATCTGAATGTCCGTGTCTCGAGCCATGTTATTGCTTTACTTACTGCCATGACTTCCATAGTCAAGCTACTTGTGGTCAAAGCAAAAGCACCAGACTCTTCCTTCACAATTTTCCCTCCGGCCTGAGCCGTGAAGACCCATGAACTTCTTCTCACTCGTCGAACGACCGACCCATCTGTGTAAATGACAGCAATGTCGTCTAACACATTCTCGAAGATCAACGCTTGTACATCCGTCTCAACAGCAGCAGGATTTTCTTGTCTGCATTTTCTGTCTATTTGGATGCAAACTGAAAATGACGTACAGAAATCTGTTGGCACTTATACCCACTCCTCGCCAGGTTCTAAGGCCTTAAGTGAACACGCCTGTTGAAGAATTTCTTCGGCTTGACCCATCCACCACCTTCCTCTTTTTAACCTGCTGCCCTTTACTTTCTTAATTTCACTATGCAGTTGATGTTGTGTGTTTGCATTGACTCTGATGTAGGCACGTGCTCTGCAAATTTGTATTCTGTCTCCAATGGTTGGAAAATCAAAAGAAAAACAATAGCGCATCACCCTGCATGCTGCATCTCTTGTACATCCAAGAATAATATGCATAGGTTCGTCCTGTACCCTTTCCATCCTTTCCATCTGTTACGGCTGAGAGTCAGGATCGCCATCGTATACTGAAAATCAGACATGACAAGACCCTCGTGTAGAAGGCATAGATTACGCTGTTCGCAGTTTGCTGCCGCCATCACCCGCATCGCAGTCAAACCCCGCTTGAACTTTGTCTATGTGTTCATTATAAGCAAGGCTTTGATCAAAACGTATCCCCAAGTAATTCGTTACCTGCGTTCTTTCCACAGTCTCTGAACACAGATTTACAGTTTTTACTGGAGTGCTGACAATTCGGTTATTCGAAGAGAACCATGTCCTGCTGCCCTCGTTGGGTTGACAATTGCCCCAGATTCTACACACCAAGTGCTTATGTGATTTAGTGACCAATACTTACTAGGTGTAACGGGCAAATAGAATGGTCAGCACAAGAGTTTGAAATGGTAAAGATTCTCACTTAGCACAAAGAATGTTACAACAAAAGAATGACAAATAAATAGATATTATGTACGTGGCACGTAGAGAAAATATTGGCCATGGCACTTAGATGTCTAAGAGGCACAACCTATCGTCCATGGCACTTATAATCATATATCGCTCAAGGCACTTATATACCTATGTGTCCTTGGAAAAGAGAGTCCATTGTTCATAATTAAAGCGCCATATCTCCCATGGCACTCAGAGAGAAGATATCGTCCATGGCACCATGAAACCAAACCACACCTTTGCTTATGGCATTTACGAAATAGAATAGTCTAATTCGCCTGTGGGACAAGTACAATTCGCCTATGGCAATCAGTGGAATTGACCTTGAACGCCAAGAACAGAGGCTTGTGGAGTGATATGAATGTCCAGTTCACTTTCCAAGATTATGATACAGATGATACAGCATTGGATAGTCTATCATCGAAACGAGTTTTTCTGTGGTAACATGCCTGCGGTTAGCATTCGTGGCTTTCACACATGAGACCTTGGTTTGAATCCCGGAATGGGGACCACTATACAATGGACATCTAGCGCCGACCAAGTCTCATACAATGGATATCTGGGGCATACCAAGTCTCATACAGTGGACATCTAGGACCGACCAAGTCTCATACAGTGGACATCTGAGACCGACCCTGCCTCAAGCAATAGACATCTAGGACCGACCAAGATTCAAACAGTGGACATCTGAGGCTGACCAGTATAACACAGTAGACATCAGGGGCCAAGCCAATCCCATGCAGTGGACCGACACAGTCTCATACAGTGGAAACAAACAACTTTTACTGTAGACAAGCAATTAACATGTATTTATCGACACACAATGAAGAAGAAGAAGAAGAAGAAGAAGAAGAAGAAGAAGAAGAAGAAGAAGAAGAAGAAGAAGAAGAAGAAGAAGAAGAAGAAGAAGAAGAAGAAGAAGAAGAAGAAGAAGAAGAAGAAGAAGAAGAAGGAGAAGAAGAAGAAGAAGAAGAAGAAGAAGAAGAAGAAGAAGAAGAAGAAGAAGAAGAAGAAGAAGAAGAAGAAGAAGAAGAAGAAGAAGAAGAAGAAGAAGGAGAAGGAGAAGAAGAAGAAGAAGAAGAAGAAGAAGAAGAAGAAGAAGAAGAAGAAGAAGAAGAAGAAGAAGAAGAAGAAGAAGAAGAAGAAGAAGAAGAAGAAGAAGAAGAAGAAGAAAAGAAGAAGAAGAAGAAGAAGAAGAAGAAGAAGAAGAAGAAGAAGAAGAAGAAGAAGAAGAAGAAGAAGAAGAAGAAGAAGAAGAAGAAGAAGAAGAAGAAGAAGAAGAAGAAGAAGAAGAAGAAGAAGAAGAAGAAGAAGAAGAAGAAGAAGAAGAAGAAGAAGAAGAAGAAGAAAATAAAAAAACAAAAACAAGTACAAGAACAAGGCTAGGCATTGTTCTGTCTATTCATGAACTTCGTCCTTACCATAGATGGTGTAGATGACGCTGATCTTTTTCTCCCTTCCGACCTTTCGGACGCTGAAGAAGCTCCAGATTGTGAACCCTGTCAGGATGACACAAGTTTAGTTTAGTTTAGTTTAGTTGATGGATCAACATCACGGCACACGGGTGCAACCCATAAGTGCTCCGTTCTCCGCCTAAATCAAACCTGAGTCTGGAGAAACTCAGCTCAGTGCACGAACTCCGTAGCACCGGCGAGGATCCTGAAATACTTTGGGTAGATTTTTAACTCGAAATTTTGCCCGGGCAGTGCCGTTAGGCTACACTTTTTCGATTTCCAACTGCAAAGGGGTTTTTTATGTGCGCAACAATACACACGGGCGTCCGATCTCTCTACCCAGAGACCAGGGGAAATTTTATTACTAGAAGTCCACGTGAAAAAAAAAAATCCCGGTACTCACCAGGGCATGAGCCGGGGACCTCCAGCACTCGAGGCGGACACCATACCTCGAAACCACGCAACCCCCCCCCCCCCCCACCCCCACAACACAAGCTGACGTAATAATGTGGTTAATATATCTCTGAGTTGAGACGAGTCAAGGCCCCACATCAGAGCTCTCGGTAATTCCCACATGTGCTCCGTCCTCATTTTCAACAGCCAGCGGAGAGTAACAATAATAATGGTGCTACTTGCATTCTGATTATGTGTCCGTCAGATCTTTCCTCGGGGTAGTTGCCCAGGTCACTTTCTACCTCTTCATTCTTTTCAGGTTATGGTGATATATCTGTTCATCCACGCTATACAAGCGATCCCAAAGAGCTCTGACCACATCTACCGTATCCACCAATAGACTACCCAACTGTACACAACCAGTTGGCGGATAGATTGTAAGGGTTTGCACAACTTGGTTGGGTATTTGTGCATGATAAGACAGGTGTGGTCGGACAGATTTTATGGGTTTGCACCCCTTGGTGGGGTATTGGTGCATGATAAAGCAGATGTGGTCGGGGCCCTTTGGAATCTTGTGTATAGTTCCGACGAACAGATAGATCATCACGGTCTGGATAGAATGGTGCTGCAGGGAGTGATGAGAGGATCTGGCCGACACTCAGGACTCCGAGGAAAGGCTAGACGGACACATAATCAAAGTGCAGCTGGTACCGTTAGTATTGGGGCTCTACGCTGGCTGTTAAAGATTTGGCTGTTGCGAGTTGAATGTCCGGAGTGCGTGATGTCGGCTATGACTTACCTCAACTCATTTCATTTATCTATGTGATTTGAGTTCTTCTTCTATTCCTTTTCCTGTCACTGCCTGTCTGTCACTGTCTGTCACTGTCTGTCTGTCACTGTCTGTCGGTCACTGTCTGTCACTGCCTGTCTGTCCTGTCTGTCGGGACATTCTTTTGTTTATAACCACACAGCTCCTACCTCATAAACTCATGCATCGCTTGCTAATAAAAACTGCCGAGTGACCTTAAGCCTGCATCAACATACCTTCCTAGATATAGTGCCACTGGATTTACGCCTCCCTTTCTGAAACAGGAAATACAACCATGAAAGCAATCTGGCGGTGCTGATGATGAACATGGATGTTGCTAACAGTCTGATTGTTGCACGGGACAAGAATTATCAGGAAATATTAATAGGTAAAGCTAACTTTACATTAGGAGCAGCTTCTTCCTCCTCCTCCTCCTCTTCTTCTTCTTCTTCTTCTTCTTCTTCTTCTTCTTCTTCTTCTTCTTCTTCTTCTTCTTCTTCTTCTTCTTCTTCTTCTTCTTCTGCTTCTTCTTCTTCTTCCTTCTCCTCCTCCTCCTCCTCCTCCTACTACTACTACTACAACAACAACTACTACTACTACTACTACTACTACTACTACTACTACTACTACTACTACTACTACTACTACTACTACTATTACTACTGCTATTACTACTACTACTACTACTACTACTACTACAACGACTACTACTACTACTACTACTACTACTACTACTACTGCTGCTGCTACTACTACTACTACTACTACTACTACTACTACTACTACTACTACTATTACTACTACTACTACTACTACACCAACATCTTCACCGCTTCTTCCTTGTTCTTAATTTCCTCATGGTGTGCTGATGCCGTTGCCCTTGTCAACCCTGCAAAGGCATCGGTTATATGGTTTTCCCTAAACAACCATATTGTGAACACAGACCTGCCGGCAGTAAGAATGGATGGGAGCATTTTGAATAGAACCCAGTCAATGACATGTCTCGGCGTGAGGCTTGATCGTAGCCTGTCCTTCAGAGATCATGTCGATTATGTCATAACGAAAGCTCGAAAAGGTTTGTCAGCAATGAGAGTCATGGCGACTGCCAATATCGAGCAAATACTGCTAATACTTCTGTTCCAAGGACTTGTGCTTTCACCCATCGAGTATGCCCTGGCCATCCTCACTGTCAGCCCTACACAGATTGGAAGACTTGAAAAGGTACAAAACGAAGCCATGCGCATCATTTTGGGCTACACGAGAGACACCAGCTGTGTAGCAATGAGATACCTCCTTGACTTCCCGACAATGGAACACAGGATCAAGATCTGGAGAGCTCGTGCATACTTAAAAATAAGTACAGATGAGCAGCACCCTCTGCATGACGCTATATTCAGAGAAAAGGGTGACAGACTAAAGAGGGGCAAATCGTGGATGGGTAGGGCGGAAGATGTCATAAGACAGGTCTAGAGTCCTACCAGTATCAACACCGACAAGGAATGGGTGCCGGTGCCTCCAGCTTTTAAGTGCACTTTCTCCTGCATTATCACACTCAACAGACGGTGCAGAGAGCAGAACCCTGCCGCTGTCAATGCAGAGGTCAACGCGCTCATCTATGAACACTCAGATAGCCCCGAAGTGCTCACCTATACAGATGGATCTGTTGCAAAGCAGCAGAGAAGTGCGTGGGCATTTACAGCCCGTTCAGCGGCCCGAACCGTTCAAGAATCCAGTGGTGCCCACTCTATGACCACGAGCAGCATGACGATGGAGGTGATGGCAGTTACAGGCTTTCATATGGCTGAAATCACAGCATTATACCAAAGTGTGTGTACTAAGTGATTCAATGAGCATGATTCAGAAGGTCGAAGTTGGATTTGTACGTAGACAGTGGACTGAGTCACTGCGGAAGTCTGTTGTCCGTAAAGTCACCTTCATCTTCGTCCCGGGACATGCGGGAGTCGAAGGAAATGAACGAGCTGATAAACCGGCTGGCTCTGCACCCCCTATAGATGGCCAGCCCATGGATCGTGCCGATGTCATTAACGTCCTCAAAGATACGACGAGAAAAGAGTAGTAGTAGTAGTAGTAGTAGTAGTAGTAGTAGTAGTAATAGTAGTAGTAGTAGTAGTAGTAGTAGTAGTAGTAGTAGTAGTAGTAGTAGTAGTAGTAGTAGTAGTAGTAGTAGTAGTAGTAGTTGTAGTCCAGGATGAAAGACTCGGGAGTAAGAATCGGCACGGCCAGACGCGAGAGGTACATCGGGAAAACAAGGCACCTCGTCAACCAACACAGAACTGGCACTATTAGCCACCGGAAGCTGATGCAATTGCTGGGGGGGGGGGTGATCTGAGCACCTATGGACATTTCCGGGATCTGAGCACCTATGGACATTTCCGTAGTGCAATGAAGATATCCCAACTGATAACTGATAACTGATAACTGATTCCTTGTTCTTGTTCCTCTTCTTCTTCTTCTTCTTCTTCTTCTTCTTCTTCTTCTTCTTCTTCTTCTTCTCCTCCTTCTTCGTCTACTCCTTCTTCATCTTCCTCGTCTTCTTCTTCTGTGTGATTGAGACGACGGACGGATTGACGGACAGACAGATACACAAAGTTCTTCTTCTTCTTCTTCTTCTTCTTCTTCTTCTTCTTCTTCTTCTTCTTCTTCTTCTTCTTCTTCTTCTTCTTCTTCTTCTTCTTCTTCTTCTTCTTCTTCTTCTTCTTCTTCTAAATGTCCTAGCGGGAGGACGAACGGAGAGACGAACAGAAATATAAACAGACACATAAACAGACAGACGGATGGATTGGAGGATGAGCGGGTGGTATGCTACTTGGCTGGATGTAAAAGGGACGGAAGGACAGACTGATAGACAGAGTGAGTTCTTTTTCTTCTTTTGTCCCCTCTTCTTCTACATCGGTGAACAGGCGACGGAGAGACGAACAGAAATATAGACAGACATATAGGCGGACGAGCAGAAAAGAATGCTGCCTGATGGCTTCCTTGCCTAATGATGGACCTGTGAATGGCCGGAAGAACGAACAACCGAACGATCGAAATTTATTTTCAAAGGGTCACATATTGGGACCCTTTGCCAGTCTTACATTTGGCCCTTCCAATCACTCATCTTTCGTACATCAGTTATCTATTGTACATGTTGCATTCACATAGGGAAAAATAACATACACATATAGGTAGGTCGTCAGACAGACAGACAGATAAACAGACAGCAGGCAGACAGACTAACTACACATTGCTGCTCCCTACCCCTATATCAGCGCTGGCACGCTTGCTTCCAGATGTGGATGCCTAATGTAGCAAATAATAATGATATATTATTATTGATAGGGACAACGCGTTTAGCATGTTTTTTAACACACAAAATGGTCGCTTGTTAAACGTCGCTGAAGCCTTCGCCATTAATCGGCAGAAGCCAGCCTTATGCAAACAGAAAGATATGCTAGTCAGTTTAAAAATACCGTGGTAGAAAAGTGAAATTACGTGCGAATATGTGTATATTTCAGCTAGAAGGATTTTCTAATCACTTTAGTTTATGTTGTGTGATTTCTGCAGTGTGTACCTAACGAGATTCAGCGAAATATGCCAGGCAATAAATCGTGAAATCTATTGCTTGTATCTTCGTTATTCAAATAAATTAGTATACCCAACAACTTACATATATAAACAATTACACATACATGAACAAATCGAACATTCCCAATTTCATTTTCTTTTTAAAATAGGTTAGCTGATGTCGAGGTAGCGGGTTCAATTCCTACAAAGGTCAGCAGGACTAAACTGTTGACTTCTCGTCCTTTATTTGGGGACGTAAATTAAAAGTACTTCACAAGTGGAGTGGGATGGCCTTATATCGAGGGACACTGGTGATAGGGAAACTAATCCACACGCAACATTGAGTCCAGTGCACTAGAAGTAGTGACACGTATATGGACTAAGCTTGAGTTCAAAGCCAGCGAACGCATTAGTTTTTGGGTTTCTAAAATCCCGTTTGTTCACTCTATTACAATATTGCCGGTCCAAGATTTGTGTTCACTCTCTGTAAAGTTCGTGCAACATCAAAAGTAAATGCAAAACTTGGACCGGCTATATTTTCAAACACTGCACAGATGGCCAAATAATTTAATCTGTTAATCTTTAATGAAGTGCAAGGCAGATTTCAGATCTAGTCGTCTACTAATTACCTCATTCCCAATTCTGTCTCTGATGGTTTCTCACGATGATCTTCTAAGACATCTCTGTTATGATTTTTCGATCACTATTGTCAGTAAGCGGCCATGTTTGACATTGGTAGTGTATTGTTGGTCAAAAATAGTTCTTATGAGATTCGCATTAGTACGTATAGGTATCTTTCTTTGTAACATAAATGGCGCTAGTTGTCCCAGGTATTGATTGATTGATTGATTGATTGATTGATTGATTTAGGAACCGACATCACAACATTCGGGGCATTCCCATAAGCGCCCCGTCCCCATCCTCAGAAGCCAGCGAAGAGTTCCAACCCAATAGTACCAGTAGCAATCTGATTATATGTACGTCTCGCCTTTCCTCTAAGCGTCGAGCATCGGCCAGATCCCCTCGTCACTCCTCGCTGTCGCATTCTGCCCAGACCAGGGTGATTCATTTGCTCCTTCGAGGTGTACACGTGCTCCCACAAGGCCGCAACCACGTCTGCCTTATCATGCATCAATACTCCACCAAGTTTTGTAGAGCCAGCCAATCTGTCTGCCTGTTCATTCCCCAGCACACCAGCATGTCCCGGAGAAAAGATCCAGACGATGCTTGCCACTCGTGACTTCCGAAACGAAGCAAGCCACACTTCACGAAGCTTGTCTGTCCTCATCCTATTCAGCATGCTTTCTGAGTCAGTTAGAATCACGATGTGTGTGTGTATCGTTATCTCCATCCAGCGGAAAGCTGCACTGACTGCCTCCACCTCCATTCTTAAGCTAGATGTTGTGGTATCATATGCCAGGCTCTCCTGCACCAAACGTCGACCATTAGCCTTTGCCAAGAACCCCCAGGCACTTCTACTACCTCTCAACACCCAACCATCTGTGTAGATAATCACATCATATATACACACATACAAGTAGGCCCCCGCTATACGTCGCCTCGGTATACTTCGTTTCGCTATAACGTCGTTGCCACCTATGGGACTAACTTCACTCTACGTCGCTACGTTTCGCCATAACGACCTCTTGAGGCTTGCTATCGGGCTGTTGATATCGGTAATGTCCATGGTGTACCTCCAACGACGGTAAGGACAATTCATGCAGGTGGTGACAAAATCAAAGAGGGTGCTATAAACGTAACCCCTTTGAGTGCTTCCAAGATCACTTGTACCAGAAGTATCCTTATGGATAACATGGACGCACAATTGGCCATCTGGATTGAAGACCAGAACCAAGGGAATATGCCTGTGAGCAAGATGGTTATCCAAGAGAAAGTAAAGTCTCTCTATGAAGATCTAGCTAAGAAAGCGGGTGAGAGCAGCACTAGTAGTGCTGATGATAGTTTTAGAGGGAATCGTGGTGGTTTGAGCGCTCTAAGAAGCGTTCACACCTGCACAACATTCAGACAACAGGTGAAGCGGCGAGTGCTGATACTGAGGAGGGTGTTTACTGTGCAGCAGATATTGGACACTTTTTTGTTCAAGCAGAGAGGAGCCAGGAATAGAGGCAGGAAGAGGTTACAGTTTCATCCTCAGATGAAGAGGCAGAATTTAATGCCTCTACGTCCCAATAACTCTACCACTCACCCTCTAACCCATCTCTATTTAGCCAATAAATATCGACAAAATTAGCATTACTGTGGTGCACAATACACTGTATTTCATTTAATTCTATGGGAAATAGTGTTTCGCTATACGTCGTTTCACTTAACGGTGTGATGTCACAGTGTGATGACATCAGTGTGATGTCATACCGGAGTGAGGTTTGCGTGAGTATCCATTGTCTCATATCTGGCTTATTGGTATGCAAACGGGTGGTTCCTCGCCTGCATGCAGATACTCTCCGACTTCGGAAGAATCAGTGATCCTACTACGTTAGCCAGGACCTGGAAGGGACCTGTTGCCCAGGACGCACGACTAGGACGTGTTAGTAGGTTTTGGCTAGTATAAAACCTGGCCCTGGTGCTTTGGAAACACCTCTGCGTCCCATATATATATATATATATATATATATATATATATATATATATATATATATATATATATATATATATATATATATAAGAATGGCAGGATATTAGACGGGCCTTCGAGCCTAATTCTTAACCCTTTTAAAATAAAATGTCTTCGTTCGTTCGTTCTTTCTATAGGGCATGCTCCCACCCGGCCACCCAATCACATGGTATAAAGTATGAACAGACAATTTCCAACTTACAACGGAGCTTCTCCTTTTTTCCTTGCCTTTTTCCTGTGAAAAATAAACAAAGCATCATTGATAAGAAGAGAGTCATTGGAGAACATCATGATGACTGGAAAGCTCAAGGGTAAGAGAGCAGAGGAATATCATCAGCAGAGTTGATCAAGAACGCGAAAGACCGAGATCTGTGAAGAGACATGAAAACCAGCTGGCAAGGCACTTGGTGATGATGATGATGATGATTGATAGCACCCACACAAACAGCAGCTGGCGGTGTTTCCTTCTTATATGATCACATACGACAATGGCGGGCCGCGGTACCGTTGTGGACAGACGTTCACCAACCAGCCTGGAGGTTGTGGGGTTGATACGCAGCGGGAAGGATTCCAGTGTTGTATATAGCCAGGGGTCCTGGGTGGACGAGTCTAAAATGGCCAGGGATCCTGTGTGGACGAGTCTAAAATGGCCTGCTGTCCTAGGTGGGCGAATCTAAAATGGCCTGGGGTCCTGAGTAGACGAGTCTAAAATGGCCTGATGTTCTGGGTGGATGAGTCTAAAATGGCCTGGTGTTCTGGGTGGACGAGTCCAAAATGGCCCGGGGTCCTGGGTGGACGAGCCTAAAATGACTAGAAGGATAATTATTGAGATGTAAAGAATGCCGGCGCGATACTCACCTCATCACCCGTAGTGTACCGATTGAACTTACTTACTTACTTACTTACTTACTTGCTTGCTTGCTTGATTGCTTACTTACTTACTTGCTTACTTACTTACTTACTTTCTTACATACTTATTTACTTACTTACTTACTTACTTTTTTTTCGCATACCCTTTACAGGACATTGCAGTCAACACCAGCATCTTTCAGCTAATTGTTGATGTCTAGGCAGGATTATGCTCAGTAGTTTGCCATAGCTTTCTGAGCGACCGGCTCACATACCCCGTAAGTTATCAACGCGGCGTGAACCGCTTCCGATTCTCGCGTAGTTATATTCCTTAGTGGATATACGGGATTACGGAGAAAGTTGATAACACCTAGGCCAGGAAAACTTACTTACTTACTCATTTACTTACTTACTTACTCACATAATTACTTACTTACTTTCTCTTTTACTTACATACTCGCATAATTACTTACTTACTTACTCATTTACTTTCTTACTTACTCACTCATATAATTACTTACTTACTCATTTACTTTCTTACTTACTCACTCACATAATTACTTACTTATTCATTTACTTACTTACACACTCACATAATTAATTATTTACTTACTCATTTACTTACTTACTTACATAATTACTAACTTACTTACTCATTTACTTAATACTCACTCACATAATTACTTACTTACTAATTTACTTACTTAAGTACTCACGTATTGAATGCCAATCAAGAATGATGATGACCATTCATTTCATCCAGTGGGGTTGAAAGTATGTAGTCGTGAGTTCTAAGATGGCTGATAAGGCCTATTTTGGCTCGAAATGTTCTTTGCCAATGTGGGCAAAGAATGCTTGACGTTCAAAAAGGAGGTTCTCCTGCTGCGGTTTTTCCGTCCAGCGTTTTCTTCACAGCTATTGCAGTCATGTTTGCTTCACAATTACTGCACCCTTCCGTGATGATGTCCGCCACGAATCTCGGTCTTTAGCAGCAGTCTCCTAAGTGTCCTGATGAGTTCCAAAAGCTCTCAGTGAGATTTTAAGAGTATCGTTAATGCGTGTCCTCTGGTCGCCTTGGGAACGTTCACCACAACGAAGCTCACGTAAAAAATTCGTTTAGGAAGCCTGTGATCTGGCAGGCGAGTCAAGTGACCAGCCCAGTGAATATGATTCTTCATTAGTAAAGTGTGGATACTGGGTATGGACGCTCTTTCTAGGACTCCAGTGTCTGGGATCTTGTCTTGCCATTTAATCTTCAAAAGCTTCCTCAGGCAGACTGTGTGGAAATGGTTTAATTTCCTACCGTGTCGCTGATAAATAGTCCAGGTTTCACATATAGCAGTGTTTAGTTTAGTTTAGTCGATGGATCAACATCACGACAACCCATAAGTGCTCCGTTCTCCTCGTAACTCAAACCTGAGTCTGGAGAAACTCAGCCCAGTGAACGAACTCCATAGCACCGGCGAGGATCCTGAAATACTTTGGGTAGATTTTTAACTCGAAATTTTGCCCGGGCAGCGCCGTTAGGCTACTCTTTTTTCGATTTCCAACTACCAAGGGATGTTTTACGTGCGCAACAAAACACACGGGTGTCCGATCTCACTACCTAGAGATCAGAAGAAATGTTATTACTAGAAGTCCACGTGAAAAAAATCCCGGCCCTCACCGGGGCTTGAACCCGGGACCTCCAGCACTCGAGGGGACACCATAACTCGAGACCACTCAACCCACTATATATAGCAGTGTGAATAATACAACTGCTTTGTAGACTTTCAGCTTTAATCGCAGCCTTGTTTCATTTCTGTTCCACACATTTTTATACACTCTGCCAAAGTCGGACTGGCTTTGGAGATTCTTGCATTCACTTCGTCATCAATTTTGGCAGCTTGGGACACAGTGCTGCCAAGATAGGTGAATTTGTCCACAACACTTAGTTTATGACCATTTACTTTGATATTTGGCACGGTGTTATTATTCCCTGGAGCTGGCTGGTACATAACTACAGTCTTCTCTAAATTGATATTGAGCCCAGTGTTAGCACAGGCATAAGAAAAAGCTGAAACATTGTGTTGCAGGTCTGCTTCTGTGTTGGCATATAGAGTACACTCATCAGCAAGTTCTCTGACGATGTCGCTGGTGGTTTGGTTTTAGCTTTCAACCTTCTTAGATTGAACAATATTCCATCCATGCGGTAGTTGATGTCATTTCCAGTGCGGTTGTTTTCGAGGGGCATTCGTCAGCATAGCTGAAAACATGAAGCTAAACAGTGTTGGCGCCACAGGAACATGGAGCTGATCTACGACTCTGGTGATCGAGGGAGATGGCAAAACATAACCGCCCACGCTTATCGGCATGGTACATGATGTATGGATAGATGGATGGATGGAGAAAGAGTTGGGCTCTTTCGACTGGGTCCATCTGAATCCAGTGACAAGTCAAGACGACTGGAGACGAATACAGGTGCAGTGGATGACCATGGCGCTCTACGTACCTTGCCGTGTTGTTCACGTTCCACAACGCTTTGCAGATAAACGCCGTCTTGACCCTTGAATCATCAATGATTTCTTCCGCGCAGTCTGCCGAATCCTGTTTTCACATGCTTGGTAGGCATAGCTTAGTTTACCAATTGGTTTGAGGCCGAATAGGCAACCCACGCCTAGTTTAGCCAGCCTGTCACAGCTGTTGCCCGGGGGTGGCCACTGTCGCATACTTACTGTCACACGTCGTTCTTGATGATGATATCACGAAGTTCTTACGATGATATGCTCATGATATTATTGTGTGATGGTCGTTGTCTAGGTAACGATACTCATGGTGTGTCAATGGAGATATCTGTCTTGCAATGTAACTCACCCCCGCAATGCATATTCACCAGTCATGAAACAAGATTCAGTTGGCGCACATAATCCTTTATTACAGAAATAATACAGACTCACGGAACATATGTATATATCCAGAAACAATGTAATTCATAGATTCTAAATATCCTCCTCACAATTTAACCAGCACACATCAATGCCTTCTCACGGCCTGCTTCATATCTCAAACTTTCAAGACAGGTAATCCAGCTACTATCCACGGCTGGATCTCCCACAATACAACCCACACATTGGGTTGGAGCCACTGCTCAACTATGCAACCCACTCTGGGTTTAGCCTGTCTTCACAACTCCGAGAACAACACAACACGGAGATCTCTCTTAAACGACCTGACCCGCAGTCGGTCTCTTCTCTCACTCAGACTACCGATCAGTTCGGCATCTACACATCAACTGTCCTGAAGTCCCTTGACTTCACACAACACACAACTGTCTTTCGCCCCATCCCCTGGGGTCCACACTCACCCTTCCCATTATTTCTAAGGACTGGCTGTTTACTCATAGCCAGGTCAGTCACTTTACTGTCTCCCACTTTCATCTCCATTCTTTCTCATGCCCGGCCACTCAACTCAATGTCAATGACCCAGGCTTATGTCATCACCCCCCTCTTAAAAGAAAACTTCGTTTTCAAATATTGGGAGACTAAACTTACTAAACATGTGACTCAGACATATAGCCTGGGTAGACCTAAGTATGGCTCCACCTCACTTAGCTACCACCCTAAATAATACATCAAATGCTCATAGTACACTCCTATATTCATCACACATAAATACAAACCATCTTCTATCTTGTGTATCAATGCATGAAACTAATACATCAGCATAATAATAATAATACATCATAGAAAAGCATTATACTTATGTACCCACAGGTCTCTTACTACTTCACGACCACACATTACTATTTGTGTACCGACCCTATATCAGGTGGTTCTGTTCTTGCATTAACCCTCCTCTGATTCCTGTCGATGCTGTATCTACCTTTCATGTACCCATGACTCATGGTACCTCTACAATTACAACATCTGTTTGCTATCCCTAGCCCTGGGTCAGTAATGTCGCGAACACTCTTTTGACCTGACTCAACTTTCCTATCTGCATATTGCACCGATACACTTGAGTCTCTGTTTAGTCTGAACTCTTTATTCAATCTTGGCCCATATATCTGGCACCTTGCTTTCTGCTGCATACGCCTTATGCCTATGTGCCCTGCACATGCACTATCCTGAGCTGTTCTAGTATATCGGTCTCTATGTGCTAAAGGTACTGCTCCTTGCCCACGTGCAGTTCTGCTATCTGAAAACCTGCGAGTGAGAACATTGTTCTTCCTCTCGAAGCACCATCTACCTTTCTTTGACTGCCTATGTTCTACTCTCCTACACCCTTGGGAACATTTGTTCAGAGTAGTATATTGTCTCTGGGATTCACTAGCACTATATTTGGGATCCATTCTCATCTGCTCAGCTGTACTATCCTTGTCCTGAGTTCCTGTGTCTACTTCAAGTGCCTCTTCTACCTCAGCTATACTCTCTAATTTAGGTTCTCTTGTGGTAACTACCTCATTACTGCTTACACTATATTTTTGGTCCCAATAAACTACTTCCTCTTCTGTACAATCTTTAACTCCTATAACATTTCCTATGATCAAATCAGCCACTGGTGAGTCCAAAACACACGCTGTCACTCTTCCAGTGATATATGGTGTTTTTACTGTTATTATGGCTACTGGGTAGAACTCTACTGTGCCGTTGAATGTTATGCATCTAATCTTTTTCCCTGTATAATCCGAGGGATCTATTAAACTTCTCCTCACTCCGATAGACGTACATCCGGAATCCCTAATTGTTAACGCTGGTCTATCATTGACAAATCCCTGATGCAGCTTCAGACTTCCTCCTTCATGCACTGCTGATCCTGCTTTTACTGTATGACCACATATTAGGACTGGCTGACTGTCTTTTTCAAAAAGAGGTTTGCACCCACTACAATCTTCATTGTTCAGCGTCTCAATTACTTGCGCTGCATTTGAGTGCTCTGTTTCTCTCATCCTACATTGATGGCTGATATGCCCCTTCTTTCCACATTTGAAACAAGTCATCTCCCTTTTAGTGTTGTTCGTTGGTCCATCTGCTGGTTGTGCATCACACTCTGCTGCCCTGTGTCTCCAGCTCCCACAATTCCAACATCCGGCATAATTTGGACGTCTCTGGAAGTTCCCTCTTCTATATGGGTACCGTCCTACTCTACCAACATTGTTTCCTCGGAAACCATTATCTTGAAGTTCTTGCTGCTCACCTTTCTGTGCTGAATCCACACTTTTCGCCCTTGGTCTGATGACTGGATTCTGGTCCTGTTTAGTGTACGCTGCACAGACTATTTCCTCACTCATTAGTTTCCCAATAGATACTGTTAGGATGTGCAGTCATATAGTTTTGCCCTAACTGAGACATTGTGTCTATGTCCTTTGGCTTCCGTTCCTCAAAGAACGCCACTAAATTAGAATTGCATGCAGATACTACCTTGTCTCTTAACATTAGATCTACTAATTTATTAAAATCTTTCCCTACTTCTGCGAGCTCCATCCATTTGTTAAATGTGTTCTTGACTGTGTTAACAAAGTCTGTGAAATCTTGATTTGTCTCTGGCACTAACTGTCTAAACTTTGTCCTATATCCATGCTCAGTGAGTTGGAACTTAGTCAGCAAACGTTGACGTAAGATAGTGTAGTTGTTCCTTTCTTCTACAGGTAAATTGAACATGGTGTCTAGTGCCTTGCCCGTAAGAAATTCGCCAAGTCGCATCGCATACTCTGCCTCTGGAATGCCTAATGTTTTTACAGACGATTCGAATCTCCCAAGATAGGATTTGAGGCAATCCCGGTCCGTAAAATATGGCAGTTTTAATCTCTGTGACGACTGCGACGGTTTTCTACTTTCCTCACTTTGACCCTTCGATGCAAATTCTAACTTTTTAATAGCAATTTCTGCTTCCATCTTAATCTTCTCTTTCTCAATTTCCATTCTCATGTGTGTCTCTCTCTCTTCCTGTAGACGCTTGGCTTCCATTTCAGCCTGTCTTTGTTCTCTCTCAGCTAACTTTTCTTCCTGTAGACGCTTGGCTTCCATTTCAGCCTGTCTTTGTTCTCTCTCAGCTAACTTTTCTTCCTGTAGACGCTTGGCTTCCATTTCAGCCTGTCTTTGTTCTCTCTCAGCTTGTCTCTGGTCTCTTTCAATCTGTTGTTGTTCTTTTGCTTCGGCATACTCTTGTAACTCTTTACCTTTCAAGCCTATTCTTTCACCTGCTTCAATATAATCCATTAAAGTAGGCATCTTGTACTTGTGGACACGTTGCTGTGAATCAGCCAACTATAAATGTACAGACTCTGCTGTTAGTCTTTGTGTCACTTCCCTAAGTACACCACTACTCTTTGTGTACGTAAATTCGTAGTGCTAAAATATCACTCTGTACTCACCCAGTCACTCTATAAGCACTAGGTAGTGAGGGGGGAAGTATCACCTATACTCCCTTATATCTATATCTATGACCACAAGTTCATGAAGTCCCTGGAAATATTGTTAAACATACATATAAATACATATACAAACAAATGGATGATAACACTAAGTGATGACTATCCAACGCTAGACTTCACAAGCTGAGTACACGGAGACGATGATGACACAGAAATAAACCACAGTAACAACCACAAGCTTGTGTAGAGACACTCCACAGTGCGCGTAAAATATAAACTGACTCAGATACCACTAGATAGTAGACACGACAAAAGTTCACAATAATAACATATATCCGAACACAGCAAATATTATATGCAAATATTATGAAAAGAAAGAGAAACAAAAACAATTTATAGCATCAACATATACACAAATCTGACGTCAGACAACTCGGCTCTAGATATTGGTTAAGACTATTTCAATGCCACTGCATGACACGTTAACTCATTAACGTTTTTCTTACAAAAATATCGTAAGCACCAGAAAGAATATATATTTGTGTGCTGTATCCCGACTCTCGAGAAACACCCCAAAAAATCCCCTACTCTTGACAAACACTGGACCACATACAAGTAACAGCTTAACAACCGAAAACAATATTTATAAGACAATGAGCAGCAAACAGAATGTCCAAATCGTTGGCCGATAAATATGTGCCCACTAATCCGTCGCCAAAAGTTCTTATTTTGCTGTTAATAGTTTTTCACAATATGCTGGAAATGTCTGTGTTACATTCTCCGAAATGATTACGACGCTAAATTTCAAAGCGACTTGTTGTTTTGTTGAGTGGTTCGTGAATTCACGTGGTGATCACCAGTTCCACCTGTCGACAAAAGTTGAAGATGATAGTGATATCCAAACTGTTCTGTCTCGACACAGTCCGTAACGTTATTGTACTTTCTCTGTACGTGGTGGTACCACAGTAATAATCCAAAGTGTTCTCTCGATATGTTGTTACTTTCGTTGCGGAGATGGCGCTTCGCTGTATCATTAATGTTATGGATTTCCGTTACCCGACAAGATTCACCAAAAAGAAAAGGAGAATGGCAGCCAATGTTCAGCGCTTTAAATTTGGGTATATAAATCCTTATCGGCAAAGAAGTACAACCATGGTTGCGATGACGATAAGTTAAAACTGTTTGCTCATAACAGAATAATGATGACAACGGCTTGAACAAAGACGAAACATCAAGTCTGGCTTTCTTTCAAAACAACCTTGTTTATCCCGATCTCCTGTGGAAATTCCCAGTAACTTTCCACTGTCCCTAACCTTGACCTTGCCGGACATCTCAAGTCAGTACCTCAGTCTTCTTTGTCATAATAATCCACACTGACTGTCTGTAAAATGACCGGACACTTTTCCGTCATACAAAAACACCTTCCACACAACTTCTCAGCCCCGACACGGCTGCTCTTTTGACTCCGTGAAAATTTTCTCAGTAACTGCCTACTGTTAAACAGCCTTGCCTTCCAAGGTCAACCTAATTTCTCTTTATCACTCTCAGTGAAAAATTCCTCCGTAAAACAGTTTTCACACAAACTTGACAGCCCCACCCGGCTGCGGTAGGGGTACCGTTACTATCCCCTTCAGTCAACTGTCCGTCAAATCAGCGACTGCCAATTTTTCTCTGTTTTCCAAACATGTACTTCCCCAGTACCTGGACGCTGGTGTACCCACCCGTCCTATTTACTGCGTCGAAAAATCTTGACCAGTCAACTTGCAACAACACAGTGCGCTTGCCTCCAGCACACACACACCTGTCAATTATCTTTGGTTCCCAATCCTGTCATTATCACCGACAGCGGATGTTCTACACACACACACGCTGCCCTCGCCACTCTGGATTCAACACTGGTCTTTCATCGCCGCGTCTGCTAGTTTCAGCACTCCTGCCTGGTATCAAATTTACCTGTCACCGTAATGGACTCTCCCGGTTAGTCTGTATGGCGTGTCTTTATCACCCCCTCTCGCTTCAGCGATATGGTTGGTTCCAATTCACCTGTAGTGGATTTGACGTGAACTGTCTGTATCAGTTCCCGCACGGAGAAAAACTCAGTGTTTATACGGTGGACACACTCCGCTGTCCACCCTCTCTCCGCGAAGAGCCCACAAACATCTCAGAATGACAACACTGTCTATAATGTTCTTAATCGGACGTAGCCCTCAGATGTCACACGTCGTTCTTGATGATAATATCACGAAGTTCTTACGATGATATGCTCATGATATTATTGTGTGATGGTCGTTGTCTAGGTAACGATACTCATGGTGTGTCAATGGAGATATCTGTCTTGCAATGTAACTCACCCCCGCAGTGCATATTCACCAGTCATGAAACAAGATTCAGTTGGCGCACATAATCCTTTATTACAGAAATAATACAGACTCACGGAACATATGTATATATCCAGAAACAATGTAATCCATAGATTCTAAATATCCTCCTCACAATTTAACCAGCACACATCAATGCCTTCTCACGGCCTGCTTCATATCTCAAA
Organism: Cepaea nemoralis; assembly: GCA_014155875.1. NCBI lineage: Eukaryota > Metazoa > Mollusca > Gastropoda > Stylommatophora > Helicidae > Cepaea > Cepaea nemoralis. Next base: position 372,261 of record JACEFZ010021039.1, read on the forward strand.
CTTTCAAGACAGGTAATCCAGCTACTATCCACGGCTGGATCTCCCACAATACAACCCACACATTGGGTTGGAGCCACTGCTCAACTATGCAACCCACTCTGGGTTTAGCCTGTCTTCACAACTCCGAGAACAACACAACACGGAGATCTCTCTTAAACGACCTGACCCGCAGTCGGTCTCTTCTCTCACTCAGACTACCGATCAGTTCGGCATCTACACATCAACTGTCCTGAAGTCCCTTGACTTCACACAACACACAACTGTCTTTCGCCCCATACCCTGGGGTCCACACTCACCCTTCCCATTATTTCTAAGGACTGGCTGTTTACTCATAGCCAGGTCAGTCACTTTACTGTCTCCCACTTTCATCTCCATTATTTCTCGTGCCCGGCCACTCAACTCAATGTCAATGACCCAGGCTTATGTCACTTACTTACTCACGTACTTACTTATTTACTTACTCACTCACTCATATAATTACTTACTTAATTACTAATACTTCATACTGCTCGTAGAAAAACTAAGAAGTTACTTACTAATTTACTTACTAATTTACTTACTTATTAATTTACTTACTTACTTAATTATTTACTTACTAATTTGCATGCTACTTACATAATTACTTCCTGACTTACTCACATATTTACTTACTTACTCATTTACTTACATACTTACTCACATATTTACTTACTTATATACTTATTTACTTGCATACATAATTACTTACATAATCACTCACTTACTTGCTTACTTATATACTTATCTATTTACTTACATATATACTTACATACTTACTCACTCACTTACTTACTTACATGCTTACATACTCACTTACCTACTTACTTACTTATATACTTATATACTTATTTACTTACATACATATATACTTACTTACATACTTACTGACTTACTTAATACTTACTTACTTATTTATTTACTATAACTTATTTACTTACATGCATATATACTTAATTACATACTTACTTACTTTCTTACTTAATTACTTACCTACTTACTTACTTACATTCCTATTTACCTACATACAAACATACTCACATACTCACTTACACACTTACTTACATACATTGGCACCTTTCCGTCTTGACAGACGATAGTTTGGTATATTGTGCTTCAAAAAGGCTTAATAACTACGATCCTTGGCGGTGGCGAGTGTGGCTGGTAAGGCCAATTCTTGCTGCAAATGTTTGCCCACAGTAGGTGCATGTGAAAACATGGTCACTTCCACCATTTTGCACCATCTTACGTCTCTCACGCTCTGTGTGTGCTTTATCTGCAATCATTTTCTCCTTTGTCTTTATTCCATTTCTGATAGTTGCCCTCCATGCAACACGTTCAGCGGCGATGTGCTCCCAATGTGCATTATCAATGCCTGTATCAATCATGTCCCGTTTACACACATCTTTGTATCGTAGTAGAGGCCGACCCTGAGATCTCCTACCCGTCTGTAATTCACCAAAAAAGATGTCCTTTGGTATTCTACCATCATCCATCCTCCTAACGTGTCCTATCCATCTAAGTCTACGAAGACTGAGCATGGAATACACCGTCACACAACCTGATCTTTCCAATACTTCAGTATTTGTGATTTTGTCTTGCCACTTAATACCAAGTATTCTTCGCAGACACCGCATATGAAAGCTGTTTAAACGTTTTCTCTTGGCGTGAGTAAGTTGTCCAGGTTTCACTGCCATAAAGAAGAGTACTAAGGACACAGGCTTGGTAGACGAGGACTTTTGTTTTGGCAGTAAGCTTCCTGTACTCCCAGACTCTTTTTGCTAACATGTTCATTGTTGTTGCTGCCTTGCCAATCCTGATGTTGATTTCATGATCGAGGGATAATTTGCTATTTACCTCTGATCCTAGATATGTAAAATGGTCTACTATCTCCAGTTCGGCGTCGTCAATAAAGATTGATGGTACATCATGTGCACCTTGTGACATAATCTGTGTCTTCTTTCGGTTAATTGTTAAACCAAATTCAGAACAAGCATTGGAGAATGCAGATAGTAGATGTTGTAATTCTTCCTCAGAGTGGGTCGTAATCGCAGCATCATCCGCAAAAAGCAACTCTCTGATTAGTACCCTGCTAATTTTGGTCTTGGCCTTCAATCTCTGAGCATTATAGAGGCCACCATCTGAGCGTGAGTGAATGTATATACCGTCATCCTGATCACGATAGGCATATTTCAGTAGAAAAGTATATCCCAAAGAGGATGGGGGCTAGTACACAACCTTGCTTAACTCCACTCTTGATTTCAAATTCTTCTGAAGTTGAGCCATCAAACTTGATTGTACCCTTCATGCCTGTGTGGAACGATTCCACAATGGACAGAAGAGTTGGTGGGCAGCCAATCTTCTTTAGTGCTTTGAACAGACCCTCAAGACTGACCAAATCGAATGCCTTTGTGAGGTCGATGAAGGCAATAAACAGTGGCTGGTTTTGTTCCCAACATTTTTCTTGCATCTGTCGCAATGAGAATATCATATCAATGGTGGACCTGTTCTGACGGAAGCCGAACTGTGATTCGGGGTAGACTTGATCTCCCAGGACTTGACGTCTGTGCAGGACAATTCTGGCAAATACTTTCCCAACAATACACAGAAGTGAGATACCCCTACAGTTGTTACAGTCGCTCCGATCTCCCTTGTTCTTGTACAGCGTTATGATGTTTGAATCTTTGAATTCCTGTGGGACTTGTCCTTCTCGCCAGCATAGCTCTATTAGCTGGTGGATCTGTAGAGCGAGTGTGTCTTGCCCACTCCTGATTACCTCTATTGGCATCCCATCCTTACCTGGAGCCTTGCCAGATGCAAGCTCATATATAGCACACTTAACTTCTGTTATAGTGGGAAGTGTGTCCAGGTGGTCAAGAGTTGGCAGGGCCTCTATGGCGTTGAGGGCATCATCCGCTAGCTTGGTCTCACTTGAGTAAAGCTCTAAATAGTGCTCAACCCATCTATCCATCTGCTGTTTCTTATCATTGATGATTTCTCCAGTCCAGGTTTTCAGCGGTGCACTTCTTTTGATCATTGGACCACAGGCTTTCTTTATCCCTTCATACATGCTTCTGATGTTTCCCTTATCACTTGCGATTTGAATGGACTCACATAACTTGATCCAATAGTCATTCGCACACTGCCTGGCAGCCTTTTATACCTTCAGCTCACTCAGAGTGTTACGCGTTGGTCTTTCCTTGTTTCTTAAGAGAGCTATCTTCTTTTTATCAATCAAGGGCTGCAGTATCTGGCTGTTTGCCGCAAACCAGTCCTGCCTCTTATGATCCACAGTGCCGTAAACCTCTTCCGCTGTTTTATAAATAGTTTCCTTAAGTTTACTCCATTTATCATTTACTATACAATTTTCTGATGTATCATTGAAAGCGTCTTCAAGTTGCTGTTGAAATTCAAAGCACTTTCCAGGATAGTGAGTGTTAGTAATATTAATCCTGGGGCTAGACTTGTGTTTAGCTGTGTAGATTCTCTTTGGTCTCAGTCTAACCCTTGCAACAACCAAAGAATGATCTGTATCACAGTCAGCACTGTGGTAACTTCGAGTTAATGATGTATGGTTCAGATGTTGTCTCCGTGTGATAATGAAGTCCAGCTGATGAGGGCTGGATCTTGGATGTTTCCATGTGACCTTATGCATCTCTTTTGTTTTAAAAAAGGAGTTTGTAATACATAGGTCATTTCTAGTGCAATGCTCCAGCAGCATTTGCCCATTATCATTCATGCGACCGATGTTGTATTTTCCAAGGCACACTGGCTATGAACTCGAGTCCTTGCCCACACGAGCACTGAAATCACCGAGCATGTAAATGTAGTCGGATTTTGGAACTGCCTTGATCGCAGAGTCTAGCTGTTCATAGAACGTATCCTTCACATCATCAGAGGAAGCGAGTGTCGGTGCATATGCAGTGAGAATGGTGGCAAATCCACAAGAGGTTGCCAAGCGCAGTGATAATAATCTTTCATTACCTCCAGCTGTGATATCAATCATTCCCAGTCGCGAATTCTTCACTGCAAAGCCCACACCGTGTTGCCTTTTTTCTGCCTGCCCTCTTCCCTTCCAGAAAAAGGTGTCATTGTTTTCCCTGAGTGACCCTTCCTCAGCGAGGCGAGTCTCCTGCAGGCCAGCAATATCAATGTTAAGACGATTGAGTTCAGCATCAATCACAGCCGTTTTTCTCACATCGTCAATATTTGTCTAGTCAGTGGAAAATCCTGGACACATGGTTCTCACGTTCCAGGTTGCAAGCCGTAGCTTGAGGTGTCTATTCTTTTTATTAGTACCTGGTGCATTGGTTTTACAGCCTGCGATTCAGATTTTGTCCTAGCCCCAAGCACCCATTGAAGCAGGCTGGCTGTGGCGGATCAGCACCCAATTGGCTGGGGGGTGCCCAGCTTGAGGCGGGCGGTAGCTGATCAGTGACACCTGTAGGTGTCTTCCACCGTCAGAGGCAACGCGTGGCGCCCCATGTTTACTTACATACTCATATAATTATTTACATACTCACTTACATGCTTACTTACTTATATAATTAATTAATTACTTACATACTTACTAACTTACAAACATAAATTAAATGTGGTTCATGTAGTAATACTGTTACAGTTTTCCTCATAATGGGAATAACACACAAATAACACAAAGTGTAAATGGTGAAATTTACAAGATTAACAAGAAACACGTTAGTTTCATTTCCTATACAGAACGTTGCAGTCAACCCTATCATTTATTGAATACTTATAAGTACTAGGGAATGTTAGTTCAGCAGTTTGCCATTGATTTGTGAACAACCGACGCGTCATACCATTGGATGTAACTCAAACCGGTCGACTTCCAATCGCCTGCCGTTGATTTTAAACCATCGATTGGGTATGAGTGAGAATTATGGAGAGTATTTTTACTATTCCCTAAGCCACAGACTCAGAGTACTAATACACATCTAGAAAATTATCACATTAGCAGGTTTAAATTGTGCTCCATATATTGAAACGCAGAAGCTCGGATGGTTCCACCGTCTTGTTATAAATCATCGCCAACAACCAGCACTGGCGCTACATCAAAGAATATCTGATACGACAGCTAGAGAATACACGAAGAGAGCATGGATTGACGACATCAAGGGCATTGTACAATAATGGAATGACACTATATTGCCACACGTCGAGCTCTGAAGCGTCATATATTTCTCCCCACCACGCTTGACGGCAAACGTGGAAGATGATAATGCCGAGTGATGAACATTTCGTTGGAGAGCGATAAGAACAAAGAAAGAAGTTACGGGAAACGACTGCTTATTTAGACGAGCACGAATGAGGAAAAAGAATTTGGACACGTGAAAGACATGAAAGTATAGAAAATTTAAGTATAGAGGGAAGTGCACTGAAAGATGGAGAAGATAAAGACCACAGAGTATATAAATCCAAGACGTGATAGATAATTTACAAATGGCAGCAATAGAGGCAGGGCACCTGGTTCATGATAGAGATACTGTCATCGCGGAGAACATCTTCACAGGACAGAAAATGGATGTGATGATGATGATGGCAGTGGTGGTGGTGGTGATGATGATAATGTTTATCATGATGGTGGTGATGATGATGGTGATGATAATGGTGATTATGATAATGATGATAGTGATGATGATGATGAATGATGATAATGATGATGGTAGTGATGATGATGATGATGGTGATGATGATAGTGGTCATGATGATGATGATCATGATGATGATGGTGCTGGTGGTGGTGGTGGTGGTGATGATAATCATGGTGTTGGGGTTTATGATGATGTTGGTGATGATGACGATGATAATGATGGTGATGATAGTAATGATGATGATGATGACGAGGGTGATGATGATGATGATGATGATGATGATTTTGATGATGATGATGATGGTGATATTGATGTGATGATGATGGTGGTGAATGTGATGATGATGGTGATGATGATGACTTTGATCATGATGATGGTGATGCTGATGGTTATGATGATGGTGATGCTGATGGTTATGATGATGGTGATGATGATGGTGATGATGATAACAATGGCGGTGAAGTTGGTAATGATGATGATAGTGATGATGATGATGATGATGATGATGATGATGATGATGATGATGATGATGATGATGATGATGATGATGATGATCCTGATGATGATGATGATGATGATGATGATGATGATGATGATGATGATGATGATGATGATGATGATGATGATGATGATGATGATGATGATGATGATGATGATGATGATGATGGCGACTGTCACACAATAGCCTGGACGCCTTCCTCACGTCTTATTTAGGACAGGGAATCACCGCGCTAATTTTAGCCGGAGAAACCCCAAAGGGAGATCCCCTTTCAGTATCTTTCTAAAAATCTTCATGAAGGTTTGTTCTAGTGATTTCTTTTCTAGTTTGCAAGATCAGACTAACAGGAATTCAACTTTCACGTGAGGAGATCACGAAATCTCCGAGAAAGTTGAGACCTACGTAAACATGGCAATTCTCTTGGACCGCGAGACTTGCTACGGGGTCCATTGTAGTTTTGGTAATTTGTGAAAGTGTGTGATTGTGGTTCAAGTGGAACGGACGACTTTGGGGGAACACCGGCCGGTCTACAAGGCGGTTAGAGACGGTTGACAGATGCTGTGGCGAGTTAGGAGGGTGTTTATTTTTTACAAGGTTATGAGAAATTGTAATTTTGTGTGTGTCGCTACGTATCCACAAATGACCCGATTACCCACGGTAGGCTGACCGAGTGTTGTGTGTGTCGCGCGTAAGCCACGTCACGCATAGTTAATTAGTTGCTATTGATCGAGCCGTGGTAGTCGTGGGTCGGAAAGCCATGCAATACAAACGCGCTTTTAAAACGCCACCGCATTGATTATGGATATCGGGTAGAGATGTCTTTATTCGGCTCGCAACGTTCTGGGCTTTCGTACAATATAAACATGCCGTATTTTTGGGAAGGAATCTTTCGGCGAAGTGGCGCAGCGGCAAAAGATGCGTTGTTCCGTGGTTACGTCCGGCGAGCGAGGTAGATTCCCAGTCGAAAGGTAAGGGATGGAACGCTACGTTCGGAGGGATTATTACGTGTCGCTGTGGACACGTCGACATGTCGGAAAGGAATTCCGGCCCGGTTACCGTGTTATGTTATTCGATTGTTCGAATGTAACGACGGGGCATATAAATGGATTCCAGTCGGAATCTGATTACGCCTTCTTCTTTATACTCTCCTCTGTTTTTTTTTTAAATGGTTAAATCAACTTTATGTATAGACAACACGGAGGTATTTTCTGCCACAGAGAGGCGGAAAGAGAGAGGCGATTATAGAGATGCTGCTAAGGGCAGTCCACAAATATTGTAGCTGATCCAGACAACCATCAGACCTGTTCAAGGTGGTTACGTCACCCGAAAGAGGGCGAACGAACGGGGATCTGATGACTATCTCTACATGGAGAAGATGCCAGGTATACACTACGTTGGATTTACCTGCTAGGTAATATTCTTTGACTTTTATGGAAGAGAGGGAAAAAGTGACTAGGAACTCTCCAGCCATGCTTGGGTACGGGAAGGAGCTGGATGAGATGTTAGCTGTTTGTTTGGTCTGGGGCTGAGAACCCAGTGGGAACCACACTTGGATGAAGAGAGAGGAGAAGAACGACAGAATGGTGTCCCGATAGGTTCCGGATGTCATATGTGTTAAGACGACCAGACCTGTACACTTTGAAACGTAGGCCTTCCAAGACGAAGCTGATCCAGGGGCAACCTTACATATGAGGACCCCTTTCACATGTCTTCTCTCACACACACACCCTCTTTAGGCATTATAAACCGGGTTAGATGGTATGATGGTAACGTGCCTAATAATTACTGAGGGCGTAGCGGCCCGTGTATAAGTCACGTATGCAGGGTTGTTACGAGGTTCTATCACTAGCTGCTCTTCTTACAGGGTCAGCCTTCTAGTGTGAACCACCAACCTACTCTGTGTTGAAGATGGAAAGGTGGAGCCAGGCCAATACCATAAGCCAGTGATTCAGTGAACTACCCGTTTCCGCCTGACAGGGCCCCTCCAGCTAGTCTGAAGGTCCGGCCCAGAAACCACCTATCCCAACTTGCAACAAATAAGAACATTTTGTGTTATGCCAAGATGGCTCATGTCATTTATCCAGGCCATGATGTTGCCAGAGATGACAGTTCCGTCTGTGATATGAGCAACCATGCTCCGACGGAAGTTTTGACTGTATGAGAGTATTGCTGTGACGCAGTGAAGCATTAGTGGTTCTACCCACTAAGGACATTTATGGGAGAGACTGTGCTTTCTTCGGTGGACCACCTACATCGGTCTGAGGTCAGAACATTTATTATCCGAGAATTATGATGGCCTCTGTGTGGAAGGGTGTTCTGAGGTATTGACATTTGTAAGAACACAACGATGGCCTATGTTCACCTGAGAGACAATTTAAGTTTGGGGTCTTCACTGGAGGGACAGCTATCATCACTCATCCGCCTGACAAATCTTCGCTCTTGGGAGTAAGACCAATCGGATTCCGGGTGAGTCAACGAAGACAGTCCGACATACAGAACGAACTGATAGCTGCCCGATTATGACAGCACAGATATCGACCTGATAAACCTTCTTTATCTATCTTATCGATATCCTCACTGCCTCAGTCTACTTCTAGTCCACTCCTGTACTATCTTGTATAATACAATGAATCTTATTACGATGACGTCACTCGAGTTGAGCTTGCTGTGTAAATTGAGCCCTTAGAGGTAGGGTCTCTAGGTTGAGTGAGTATGAGAAAACAGAGTCCAGGAGTCTGAGGGGGTCAGGGGATCAATTACTCCTGGGTCTTGACCAGAGCGTGTCCCATAGTTATACGTTTGACAATAGTCCAGCCTGCGCCCCTGTTTATTGTTACAGCGATGATGATAGTGGTGATGGTGGTGGTAATGATGATAGTGAAGACGATGGTGGTGGTAGTGATGATTATGATGGTGATTATGATGGTGGCGATGATGTTGGTGATGATGATGATGATGATGATGATGATGATGATGGTAACGATTGTGATGATGATGATGATGATGATGATGATGATAATGATCATGTTGATTGTAATGATGATGATGGTGATAATAATGATGGTGATAATAATGATGATGGTGGTTGTGGTGGTAATGACAATGGTGATGATGATCTTGGTGATGATGGTGATGATGATGGTGGTGATTATGGTGATAATGGTGATGATGATGATTATGGAGATGATGGTGATGATCGTGATGATCATAGTGGTGGTGGTGATGATGATGATGGTGGTGATGATGATGATGATGAAGATGATTATGGTAGTGATGCTGATGTCGATGATGATGATGATGATGATGATGATGATGATGATGATGATGATGATGATGATGATGCTAATGGATGTGTACGGTGTGACATGTTGATAAAACGAACAGAACTAAGCTATATTAGAATTAACTGAACGGAACTTAACTAAATTAGACTAAACCGAAAGAAACGGAAATGATTTAGTCTGAAAAGAGCCAATGGGACAAAATTATGCTAAACAGAACGGAGCTGATCTAAATTAGACTAAACAGAACTGATCTTTAACAAATTAGACTAAACTGAACGGAGCTTTAATAAATTAGACTAAATGAAACGGGGCGGAACGAAATTAAACTAAACCAAATGGGGCGGAACTAAATTAAATTAGTTTAAACGGAATCACCAAATTAGATTAAATCAAACGGATCGAAATTATATCAGACTAAACCAAATGGATAGAGATCGCATTAGACTAACCGAGCGGAATAGAAAGGAGATACATTATACTACTAAACCGAACGGAGCTTAACAAAATTCGAACAAAACAGAACGCAGCTTAATTAGATTAGACTAAACCGAACGGAGGTTAACTAAATTAGACTACACAGAACAGAAGTGACCTAAAATACACTACACAGAAATGAATGAAACTAAATTAGACTACATAGGAACTGAACTAAATTAGATTAAACTAAACTGAACGGAATTAAGCTATATGTGATTAAACCGAACGGAAAATAATTAAATTAGACTAAACAGATCGCAGTTTAATTAGATTTAGACCTAATAGAACGGAGCATAACTAAATTAGGCTAAAAGAACGCAACTTAATTATATTAGACTAAACAGAACGTTTGTTGACTAAATTCGACTAAACGCAACGGAACTGGCCTTAAATACACTACATAGAAATGAAATAAACTAAATTTGACAGCACAGGAATGAATGGAACTAAATTAGACTAAACTAAACTGAGCGAAACTAAACTAAATTTTGCTAAACCGAACGGAACCAAGCTAACTTAGACTAAGCCGAACTTAAACGTAACTAAATTAGACTAAAACGTACTAAACTGGGCTTTACTGAACGAAACAGATACACAAGTTCTTGATTTGTTTACTAGAAAACAAATGGAACTAAATTAAACCACTCTGAGAGAAATTGAACTAAATTATACTAAACCAAACGGAACGGAACTTAGCTTATTTTGAATAAACCGACCAGAAGTGATCTAAATTAGACTAAACCGAATGGAAACTGACTGAATTACACCGAAACGAAAGAAACAGATCAAGTTTTTAATTTGCTCAACAGACGAAAGAATTGATGAAACTTACAGAAGCTGTACCTTTTCCCTTCTTTTTGTTATTGCTTGCTTCCTGTGGGAGAAAAAAAAATAAAAATCAAGGACAACAACAATGAAATAAGCTTATTAATAACAACAAAAACCAGCAGTAATTTAGAGCAACATCTGTAGAATGCACATAGTGGTATACCCAGTACACCGTGCGACACGTGAAGTAGCCCACAATTCACCAAACTAAACTTAGAGAGCTGAAGTCGTAGCGAAAGAGTTATGAAGGCAATTTGTTCTCCCGCATATCGACTCCGACTTTTGAGATACTTGTTATTTGCGTCACCAAGGCAAGGACGAAAAGTCAATATTTTAGTCCATCAGACCAGTGTTGAGGTTGAACCCACTACCACTGCATAATCTTTAAGGAAGTGTAAGAGCGAGCGATCTTATCAATTCATCTATGCTTACCTCCGTTATTCAGATGGCATTGATATTCTCTCCAGCGGAAACCTGGGATTTGGATGTTTTGTGATCTTCTTTCTGTCTGCCTCGCAATTCGAAGGTTGTGGGTTCGATTCCGGGCTACGTCTTTCTGTTCACGAGTGTATTCTTTTTCGGAGGCTTCTGGGGGTCGTCGCCAGAGCTACGGATTTCGTTCTTTGTGCGATGCTTTCGGCAGGTCATCCTGCCGAAAGAGACCCAGCCATATGGGATAAAGCTCGACTTTTAAGATTTTTATTTTTCTTCCTAGAAGCTCGGTTCATGCTCGCGCCTTAATCGTTGCTTTGATCAATTCTGCCACACCTGCTGACATAACTTCATTCATTCATTCCTTTATTCATTCATTCATTCATCATTCATTCATTCATTCATTCATTCATACAGTAGCATGCCGTTTGCAGAATCTCGCTCCCATAACAACCGTCCAGAAAACTTCTCGGCCATAAGCAATATTCCTGCGTCCTATACACCCGTTTGAAGACCATCTGCCACGTCCGCACCCGTCTTCTCTTTGGCCTTTCTCGTCCTAACTTCCCAGGCATATACACCTCCATAATTGTTCTCTCCAAACATTCATGATGTTTCAAGTGACAACAATATTTCAATTTTCTTTGTATTATCGTCTTTAGTAGACAACCTTCTTCAGTATTCACTTCTTGTCGTATGAATGCATTTATTTGTTTCTGTAGCAAAGATATTCTTAGAACCAGTCTATGATATTTATATTCAAAGGCATGTATGCGCTGTTTGGCTTGTTTAGTAAGTGTCCGGGTCTTACAGGTGTATGTTGCAATGGGAAAGGTGCTTGCTCTTAAAAATCTAATTGTTGTATAGTTCTATCTGTCCCCCTCCATAATTTATTCGGTTGCTTTAGTTTCGGAAGAGCAATAGATATTCGCCTCTTAACTTCCTTCATTGTGTCACCCTTGTTGGTAATTAATGACCCAAGATATTCGAAATTACCCACCACCTCTAATTTATACTCAGTAAAATATATTTCTTTCTCCATATCAATTATATCTGTATGCATTATGTTAGCTTTCTTTTCTATGCTAAGATATACGTTGTGATTTTCACTATTCTTTTGGGTTGAGGTTATTAGTTTTTCTATACCATTCTGTGATGTGGATATACCTTTCATACCTTTATAATAAAACCACTGAGGCGGAGTAAAGGTTAAACCTGTCAACAAACGGCCGTAAGGCGCGCACACATCAAACCTCTGCTGTAAACAGACACAACGCGTTTACGACCAAAACAAATATTTTGGATGAACTATGAAGAAAACAAAACCGCGGTGACTGCTTTCATTTGGCCAAGCCTTGTAATTTGTGAAAATACTGAAGAACAAAAGAAAAAGAGGTCGTCAAAGAAACAGCTACATTAAACAGACATGGCAAGAAGAAAGGTTGGGGCTTGTGTACACATAGAGCTAAAGAGATTTTAAGAGTACAGGAGGCAGTGGCCTGTGCAGACAGCTTCGGATGATGATGATGTTGGTGGTTATAAATATTCTACTTCTTCGCCCCTCTTTCAATGGGATTGCCACAGCTATTTGTGCTCCTCACCGGTCAGTGTATCTATCTTCGGCATGCATTTGTGTAAGGGATTCTTCATCTAGACAGATACCATCAAAGGCTGCGAGATTTCACTTTTACGGGCGCGGGAAATATGAAATTGGTGGCCCCAGAAAGTGACGTATTCTCATGACGTCGTGGCAATATTATACGGGGGTAAAATGTTCCTCGTAGCCACATTTGGTACGTCCAAACAACATACTATACTAGTCCCGAATGCACGCTTTCGCTTTTCTTCCTAAATATTTTGTCAGGGCAGCCCTCTAAAGATCTGTTTTTCCAAAAAAATAAAAAAAAAATACAATAACACAAAAGCGTTGAACAGAATACGAGGAATGGTTCCGTCGCCTAGCTACTGAGTTAAGTGCGTGGAGTGCCACTGTGAGCTGTGAATTTCGTGTGGAATACCTTTACATCTGATCGTGGTTGTTTGTAGCGTGAACTGAATGTTCAGGAAAATGGCGGCCGGCAGGTCGTTGAACTAACTGGGTTGCTCACGCAATAATGTGTGGCTGCTGGTTTTGTAGTGACTGCCACTTCCATCGGTGATGAACTGTATTTTTCGAGGCGGACTTTTGGATAGGCATTCTGGCAGCGGCATTATGCATAGTATGCATGTGTGGTGTGTTGGTTTGTCAAGACTCCTGTCTGTTTCACTTTTCACATGGGGCTGTGAGGAGCATTTTGTGTGATATTCACTGGCGCCGGAACGGAGCATAATGGGGTGACCCTTTGCTGAGCAGTTTGAACCGCGACTAACTAACTAAGAATACGAGTTTCTAAACTATGCTTCTACTTACTGATCCCTTTGAGATACTCTTCTTTTTGCTGCTGCCCTGTGAAACCAAGAATAATTAATACTTATAAATTGCAACCACACATAGAAATAGTTTATAGTAACATGTGAAATGACAGTAGAATGGAAAGTGCTTAAACAATTGCATGGTTTTAAATACCTCGAGACAAATATGACATCATATGGACGATATGAGATTAAGAACATGATACAGGAAATAAAAGCCTCATTTCTGAAAATGAAATGTATCTTATGTAATAATTCAGTTGAGTGTAAGAAGGAAAGTGCTAAAAAGCAGCAATAGGTATACACATGTTAAGGTTGACAAATAAGGCATGTGTTCTTATTTATTTGTGGCAGTGGAAAAATACACGTCACAACAGTGTAGATATAGACATATTATTTTAAACGACATAAGAAGAGAATAAAGAAGAAGAAGAAGAAGAAGAAGAAGAAGAAGAAGAAGAAGAAGAAGAAGAAGAAGAAGAAGAAGAAGAAGAAGAAGAAGAAGAAGAAGAAGAAGAAGAAGAAGGAGGAGGAGATGAAGAAATACAATTGTGTTGATGCTATCATTAGAGTGACAATCAGTGGTCTCTCAGAGTATACTATCATACCACAACAGACGGTAATGGGGACACACTGCAGCCAACCTCCATTTTGAAGATGGCACCTTCACAGAGTGTGGGAGCTTGTGAGGTGCTTGTGTTTATTTTTTCACGATTTTGTTGTTGTACTTACACTTGTCGTTGTTCCTGTACTTTTTGACTTTTCTTTCCCTGATGACTGTTGAGGAAAAAGTAAAACACCTTTTCGTAATATAGTAATATGAACCAAATAATAATAATTCATTAATACAGTGGTTGTCAATCGGTGAGGAATTCCCCCCAGGGATGAATTTTAGGGTTTGCGGGGGTGGGTGGGGGGGGGGGGGGGGAAATTAAGATTATTTCAAGATAGCGTTAATACAAGAACTGATTACTTGATATTGTTTATTCCTCCATACTTCACGGTTCTGACTTCTCACCCGTTTGGAATTAGTTTTATAATGTTAGTAGACCCACATATCACGTTTTATGTAGACGTCTAGACTTGTACTAGTATGTTTTATTAAATTTAGCTTCCATTTTTACGTATACTGTGTAGAAAAAAAGAGGGGAGGGTATTATAGGGAGGTAATACGAAAAGGGGGGGGGGGCGGGGGGTGATGACGTTCTGAACATATGGTGAAGGGGTGCGTGGGCCAATAAAGGTTGAGAACCACTGCATTAATAAGTAGTAAAGACAAATAATAATAACAATTCATTTCTGAAGATTTTAATTATGAGTAAAATTATCCCATGAACATTTTCGTGTCTCGGAAACTGAAGAGCTTTGGCCGTTTTAAATATGACAGTGGCATGGAGAGAACAGAGATGGAAGGCCTGGTCTCTGGAAGCAGATGCAGGGGATGGCTAACACGAGAGTGGGCACGGATATTACAGAGACACGGAACGTGAACATGCATCAAGCAGAGGAACTGTCGAAGTTTCTAGACATGTTATAGCGGGGATGATGAAAGAGTTTATGCACAGGGCTTGTTACATTGCAATGATAGAGATTATGGTGGAGATGATGAAGATGATAGATATTATTGGGGTTGTGATGATGATGATGATGATGATGATGATGATGATGATGATGACGATGACGATAATAATGATTATGGTGATGGTAATGATGATGATGATGATGATGATGATGATGATGATGATGATGATGATGATGATGATGATGGTTTTGGTAATGGTGATGATGATGATGGTAGATATTATTAGGGTTGTGATGATGATGATGATGATGATGATGATGATGATGATGATGATGATGATGATGACGATGACGATAATAATGATTATTGTGATGGTAATGATGATGATGATGATGATGATGATGATGATGATGATGATGATGATGATGATGATGATGATGATGATGATGATGATGATGATGGCGATGATAATAATGATGATTTTGGTGATGGTGATGATAATGATGATGGTAGATATTATTATGGTTGTAATGATGATGGTGATAATGACGATGATAATAATGATGATTATGGTATTGACATTGATAATGGTAAATATTATTATGGTTTTGATGATGATGATGATTATGATGGTGACGACGATGGGTGCGGGGTAGGGGTATTCCCAATCAAAGGAGAGGTAAGGTGCCTCCTCCCCTCCGCTAGCCCACGGGACATCCTTGGGCAAGGTGGAGTACCCGTTTAGCCCCCCGATCAGGGTTACGTGAAGCCATGGATGCAGGTGGTGGATGAAGTTGAAGAGCAGCCAACAGATAGTTGTAGGTTATGGTCTCCATCTTCACGACGGTAGGCAGAGGATCTCTTTTTTTTTTGGAGACAATGGCTACGGTAACCGACCGGTATGGTCACTGCTAGGAAGGAAAGCGATGGCAAACTACCTTCTTTACAGATACCAACAATGTCATGTACTGCAGTTTTAAAGATAATCATAGAAACGGCGTAAGTGGGTGCTCCATAGGAGCAGCCTCGCCCGGTAGGGGTAGTCATGTGCACCAGAAGACTCCAGACCGTCATCAGGCGACTGAGTGCAAAAGAATATCAACATTGAAAGTAGGAACTTGGAATGTAAGAACTATGAGTGGGGATGGAAAATTTGATAACATTAAGAATGAAATGAGAAGATTAAATATTAACTTGTTAGGTATATGTGAGACCAGATGGAGAGGAATGGGCATTATAACATCTGAGGAATATAGAATAATCTATTCTGGTGGAGATAAACAACAGCGAGGAGTAGCAATTATAATAGATAAACAGAGAGCACAATCGATCAAAGGATATTGGACTGTATCAGACAGAGTGTTACTTGTGAAGTTGAGTGGAAGACCTTTTGATGTCAACGTCATACAAGTTTATTCACCAGCAGCAGACAGTATTGATGACAACATTGATGAATTTTATAATGATTTAGAGAAAGCCTTCATGAAATGCAAGAATTCTGAAGTAAATATCATTATGGGTGACTTGAATGCCAAAGTTGGAAATCAACAGGACGGATGCATAGTAGGCAAGTATGGACTAGCGGAACAGAGTGAAAGGGGTTGCAGGCTTGTACAGTGGGCAAAAGAGCATGATTTGATTATTGGAAACATCTGATATCAACAGCACCCAAGTAGATTATGGACATGGAGGAGTCCTGATCATAAGATCAGAAATCAGATTTATTACATTCTCATCAACAGAAGATGCCGAAATGCTTTAAAAGTCGCAAAAAACTATACCAAGCGGAGACTGCTACAGCGACCATAGATTAATTTTAAGCAATTTACATATAAAATTAAAGAAATTTGAATAACGAAGACACAAACAATAGATTGTACAATTTATTGCCTGGCATATTTCGCTGCATCTCGTCAGGTACATACTGCAGAAATCACACAACTTACGTGAATTAACTAGATAAATCCTTCAAGTCGAAATATACACATATTCGCACAGTAATGTCACTTATCTACCACGGTAATTTTAAGCTGACTAACATGTCTTTCTGTTTGCACAATTCTGGCTTGCGTTGATAGATCATAATTGCTTCTGCAAATTTTAACAAGCGAGTATTTTGTGTGTTAAACAACACTCGAAATGCAGTGTCTCTGTCCACAATATGGCCACTGTCGACAATGTGCCTACCGATTGAAGACGCCGGGAGCTTCCGGTGTGTTGACCCCACGAGGCTAGCATCTCCTGTGTGTTGTATCTTGTTGACCCATTGAGGTATGTGTTCTGACACCCGTTTGTTAAGTTGTCTCTCTGTTCTACCAATGTAAACGGCCTGGCATCTACATGTGAATTGGTAAATACAATTGTTTGTGGCGTACAGAGGAACAGGCTCTTTGACTGCTGGTGTAGGAATCGGTACGGTTTTAAATCTAATGACTGGAGTTGCCGCACAGAATGTTCGGCCTACTGCTGTAGTAAGCCGGTCTTGTAGACGTTGCATTACGTCATCCCCTCGAAAAGTTAGCTGGATGAATACCTTGAGTTTAGAGACTGTAGTTACGTCTGCTTTGGGTTTGGGCTGTTGGCAGTGGCGCTTTATAAATCCTGTGGAGTACCCATTCAGGTTTAGACATTCTTCAGAGTTTCAAATTCCTCTGTCAGTGTGTCCTCGGTGCATATCTTTCTAGCACGGTCAAACAAGGTCCGTACTAAGCCCCGTTTGTACTGGACAGGTGTGAAGCTTTGAAAGTTTAGGTATTGGCCAGTCCATGTCCCTTTGCAATACACCGATCTTTGAATTGTTCCGTCTACTATCCAGCTAACCTTTCGAGGGGATGACGTAATGCAACGTCTACAAGACCGGCTTACTACAGCAGTAGGCCGAACATTCTGTGCGGCAACTCCAGTCATTAGATTTAAAACCGTACCGATTCCTACACCAGCAGTCAAAGAGCCTGTTCCTCTGTACGCCACAAACAATTGTATTTACCAATTCACATGTAGATGCCAGGCCGTTTACATTGGTAGAACAGAGAGACAACTTAACAAACGGGTGTCAGAACACATACCTCAATGGGTCAACAAGATACAACACACAGGAGATGCTAGCCTCGTGGGGTCAGACACACCGGAAGCTCCCGGCGTCTTCAATCGGTAGGCACATTGTCGACAGTGGCCATATTGTGGACAGAGACGCTGCATTTCGAGTGTTGTTTAACACACAAAATACTCGCTTGTTAAAATTTGCAGAAGCAATTATGATCTATCAACACAAGCCAGAATTGTGCAAACAGAAAGACATGTTAGTCAGCTTAAAATTACCGTGGTAGATAAGTGACATTACTGTGCGAATATGTGTATATTTCGACTTGAAGGATTTATCTAGTTAATTCACGTAAGTTGTGTGATTTCTGCAGTATGTACCTGACGAGATGCAGCGAAATATGCCAGGCAATAAATCGTGCAATCTATTGTTTGTGTCTTCGTTATTCAAATTCACTACGGGAAAACATTGTTTTGAAATTAAAGAAAGTCAAATATTCACAAAGAAACACACAATTTAATCTACAGGCACTGAAGAGTGAGGAAATAAAAGATAAATTCAATGTAGAGGTAAAAACAGATTCGATGCATTGTCCGATATGGAAATATTATTTCAAGACGTCAGTGACCAATGGGAAATATTAAAGAAATCAATCAACCAAGCTGCAGAAACAACCATCCCAAAAATAAAGATAATAGGACCCAAGAAATGGATGACGGAAGACATCTTAAAACTCATGAAAGTAAGAAGAAATAACAAAAATAACAAGGAAACTTATGAAGAGATTCACAGGAAAATTAGGAAGATATGTAAAGAGGCAAAAGAAACATGGCTTCATGAAAATTGCAAGGAAATTGAAAACCAACACAACACCCGGAATACCAAATTAATGCACAAAAGAATTAATGACATCACTAACAAAAGAACACACACATCAACGGGTTTCCTAAAAACCAAAGATGGCAAATTCATAATAGAAAAAGATCAGATTTTACACGCGTGGTCAGATTATGTGAAAGACCATTATGATGATACAAGAGAAGAACAATATCATCATCGGAATAATAATGAAGGACAATCAATTTTGAAGTTGAAAGTTCAGAATGCTCTTAACCATATGAAAACTGGCAAGACCCCGGGTACAGATAACATCACAATTGAAATGATCAATGCCTTAGAACAGGGGTCACCAAAAAATTTTCACGGCGTGCCAAATAACCGACAATATGACGAGCGCCGGCCGGATACTCATTCTGTACAATACTTGCACCGCTCCGCGGCGAAGGTCTTACGGGCGGGTTCGTAATTCCGTATACCCACGTTCGAAACACAGCTGCGCACGATTTGGCAACATACTGCGTTGCGCTAGTTTTTTACGCTATGATATGGGTGCTGGTCGTTCAGAAACTACTGAACGTAAACTTGCCAAGATATCAACAACAGCAACAAATGCTGGTGTTGACTGCAAACGTCTTTAAAGGATATGCAACTAATTTTAACATTTCTTGCAAGCCAGAAAGAAAGCTCGGGGGAAAAAAAGGAAAACTAAGTTAATCATGGGTGAGTGGCGTGCAATGCACAAAAAACAAAGACAAGCAACATATTTATTTACTAAAATAGTTATCAAAGACGGCGACGTTGGCAAAAAGATAGTTACATCAGACCTTGTATGCACATATCCGAATCTCACAAACTAAGCATCAAACAATGGTTAGTGAAATTTGTGAAACTGTTATCTGGCTTTCAAAATATCATCAGTGTTTGGTTTGGAATTGCTGCAACCAATCAAGAGAAATGCTTTCACATTTCATCTGTCAAACTCGTTCGATGTGTTGACTTTACATATTTTATTTTTGAAAATGTTTGCTCTCAGACATAAGATGTTCCAAACACTGATGCCATACCAGCGGCAAATGTCTTCAGTTTCGGAAACTCAACATAAGGTAAGAACGGTAAAATTCAACAAGTTTTCCTTCTCTGTGCTTCTCTTTCAACAAATCATTTGCTTGCAAATTACTAAGGTCCGACTGTGGTTCAATTGGCACATCGTCAAGGTTACAATCAAACGGATTCTGGAGCAGAAGAATGTCACTCTCAATTCTGTCAACGTATGAAAATCTCTCCAAAATGTTTCTTCAATTCACGAATAATTTTTTGTTGTTGTTGTTATTGTTGCAACATCGAGGTTGACATCTTCAGTGATTGTCGCGCATAACTCTTTGAATTTGGAAAATATGAGAAACGTTTTCTCCTCCTAGTTGTGCTTCAAACATTGACAACTTTCTCAAAAATCCTTTGATGATTCTGTAAAGGCCACAGACGAGGTTATTCGTTCTCTGAAGTTTCAAATTCAGTTCATCCATGTGAGATCA
Organism: Cepaea nemoralis; assembly: GCA_014155875.1. Taxonomy (NCBI): domain Eukaryota; kingdom Metazoa; phylum Mollusca; class Gastropoda; order Stylommatophora; family Helicidae; genus Cepaea; species Cepaea nemoralis. The sequence continues at coordinate 392,754 of JACEFZ010021039.1, forward strand.
ACAATAACTACTTTGACAGCCATATAGGATCTGACAGCTGTGGATAAGCTCTATCTTTTTCAGTAAGGAAAACATCTATTTCGTTTCGGAGCTTGTAAAAACGAAACAGGACTTTTCCTCAGCTGATAAATAATTGTGATAAGACAAGTCACAGAATTCAGACTCTATTTCTTCAAGAAAAGCCTGGAACTGACGGTAATTGAGTGCATGTCCCCGAATGAAGTTCAAAGCAGAAACGACTGGTTTCAGTACACAAGAAATATCTAAGTCTTTTCCAAAGAGTGCTTGCAGGTGTATGATGCAGTGTATGAACAGAGCGCCCGGAATTTGCAAATCTTCCAATTGAGTCCTAATCTGCCCCAGCAGACCCGTCCTCACTCCAGCCAAGTGTTTCCTCCATCAACTGTAACACCTTGAAGCTGATTCCACTGAAGGTTATAGTCTTGCAAAACTGTTTGCACTTCTATGAAAATGTCTTTTCCAGTTGTTATTCCATGCATGCTGCAAACGGATGCTAACTCTTCCGTTATCCGAATGTCCAGATTGACACCACAAATGAATACGAGCAGTTGTGACGTACTCGAGAGATCAGTAGACTCATTCACCGTAAGAGAATACTACATCAAGTTCCTAGTTTTCTTACGTATCTGTAGCACAATGTTCTGTCCAAGCTCTTCTGTTCTTCGCACAACTGAACTTGCCGAAAGGCTGTTAATTCCAAACAAATCGACTTTTTCAGTACACAAGTCATTTGCTGCTTCCATCATACACTCTTTGATGAAGTTGCTGTCAGTAAACGGTTTTCCTCGTGCTGTCATCTTATGCACTATTTTGTAACTTGTACGAGTGACAGATTCATTTTCAGCAAACTGTCACTTTATGTTTCTAAACCACGTTTCACGGACTCATATTTCTCAGAGCGTAAATTTCAAGAAAACTTTGACAATTTTGATAGATGTTTTGTTTCGTAGTGAAGCCGAAGATTGTACTCTTTCAAAACGGCAACACTTTCGCTACATATTAGGCAACTGATTTTCCTGTCGTTTGTTTCCACAAAGAAGTACTTTATTCACCATTCTTTATTGAAAATACGAACACTCGGCGTCCACTTTCTTTTTCTTACTAGCCATAATGAAGGGTGAAGTACTCGGGATCTGAAAATGAAAAAGACATCGAGTTAGAAACATAATTAAAATCCTATTGAATCACAAGAAAATCAGAGGGGTCCCTACGACTCACTAAAGGTACATACAAAGTTTATAGATACCTTTGGTTAAATAATATATCTCATAATAAGGTTTGCAAACTATAAATAGGGCCGGCCAAATTAAACAGCCTAGAGCAGAGTTTTTCAACCGGGGTTCTGCGAGTGGCAACCAGGGGTTCCGCCGACTGTCTGTCAAAACTGTTATTTACTGCCAATATATTACCTTGCGGTGTACGACAAGTTGATCTTTGAGCCTGAGGAATTATGGCAGCCTGGCGAGTGCAGTCGCTGCGAATTGTGCAGGTTAGGATTTTCTTTTAGCCCCCAACAGAAAATAATCCACACCTTAACGAGGATTCGAGTCTCTCCAAGGATTCGAACCCGGGGTTCCGCCGAAACAGACTGAAATAGACTAAATGCAACATTTCTACCCCTCTAGTTTATTACATAAAGTAGGATTCACTTCCGGTACAAATGGCGACGACGTGACGCGCTTATTCTTCGGGAGACGCTGTTTAGTGTTTTATGCCGTTTAGTGTTTTCCTGTGGATTATGTGGTGTCATTTCGTATTCGTTTATTGGAAGTGTTCAAAAGAAGCCACGGAAGGCAAGTGATGGATGAAACTTTGAGGGCAGCCGACAGATATTTGTTGGTTATGGTCTAAGGTTTCCCGACGGCAGCCAGAGGATCTCTTTCGAGAGATAATGGTTGCGGTCACATGACCAGTATGGTCACTGTCATAGAGGAAAATAACGGCAAACTACCTCTTTAACAGTGTCTAGTACATTATGATTCACCTAAAGACTGATCATCGCAAGACAAGGACAGAGACATTAAAATTAGCAACATGGAAGAGGAAGACCGAGAAGTAAATACCTGGATAGCTTGGCCACATGGCATGGACGAGACAGGGACACTGAGCTCATCCACGACGCTGGTGATCGAGTGAAATGGCGAGTCATGACTGCCCACGCTTTCAGGCATGGCACATGATTGATTGATTGAGGACAGACACTTGGATCATCGCACAGAGTTCCTTGAGCAACGTAAACATATGGGTGTGTATGTATCTGCTCCAGCAGAAAGATTGAAAAACACTGGCATAGAGACCAGCTCTATTAACACCTTGACCGGGAAATTCTTCTGAGCTGGGGATAATATTTTCGTAATAACACGAGGCGTCTATGGCATTTTTATACTATGTTTGCTACTGTGTTGCCTCTATTCACACTTGTAGTTCACTTACCTATCATTGTCAAACAAATAAATCATTTTTACATACATATAAAATGGATGAATGGCAAAAAGAACTAAATATTTCTGGAGCACGAACCTGTGTTGCCATCGGACGCATCTGGGGGAGGGAAAGATGCATGTGTGCTTGTGTGTGTAGCCATGGAAACCATGGTAACGTCAGATCGTAGGCGGCGCTACCACGAGCAGGGGAAGAACTTGAGATGGCGCGAAATAAGCAAATATTACAATAAACAAGAAAGTCTAGATACAATAATTTATAATTGAAAATAGTAAATTTAAGACACATGGCAGCCAGGAGGTCTCCAGGCGTATGAAAATCTCCTGTTATTCTAAACATAATAGTTACATTTAAATTGTATATCAACGTCTCGTGATGCGTTACATCAAGCAAATTCGAGTACCGTTGGCGGGCCGGATAAAATGACGTCGCGGGCCTGATCCGGCCCGCGGGTTGTAGTTTGGTGACCTCTGCCTTGGAAGAATATGGAATAGACCAAGTCAACAGACTGCTGAACGCAATATACGATACTGTAGATATACTTCCTGAATTATGTAATTCTATATTTATTGCAATCCCGAAGAAGTCAGGAGTCTTGGAATGAGATCAACATCGAACAATTAGTATAATGAGCCACATTACGAAGATTCTGCTGAGAATTATCATGCAAAGAGTTAGGAAGAAAATACAACCTGAAATAGGAGATGAATAATGTCGGTTTGTAGAAGGCAAGGGCACAGTAAATGCTGTGTATATACTGAGAACAGTAATTGAATGTTCTATAGAATAAACAAAGATCTATATCTTTGCTTTATTGACTACACAAAGGCTTTCGATAAAGTGAGACATGTCGACATGATAAGGATACTTGAAGATCTACAAATTGATGGAAAAGACCTTAGACTTGTAAAAAACATATATTGTAAACAACAAGCTGCCATAAGAGTTGATAATGAAGCAGGTCAATGTCAGCCTATTAAGAGAGAAGTGAGACAGGGATGTGTAATGTCTCCAGATCTTTTTTCTCTGTATAGTGAAAATATTTTCAGAAATATAGAGGATATGGAAGGAATCAACATTTGGGGACGATACATCAATACGATTAGATATGCAGATGATGCCGTCTTGATTGCAGACAATGAACAGGACCTGCAAAATTTAGTAGATGCGGTTGTTGCACACAGTGAACAACTAGGGTTAGAACTGAATATTAAGAAGACACAGATTATATAGTCGTCTCTGGGAAGAAGGAAATTCCACAATGTGATATACAAGTAAATGGGCATATTCTTAAGCAAGTGAATCGATAACGTTATCTCGGTACAGTCATAACATCTGATGGGAGATGCCTTGAAGAGGTTAGAACAAGAATTGCCATTGCGAAGGTAGCTTTTTGCAAGATGAAAAGCATACTGACCAATAAAAAGATATCCATTGAAACGAGAAAAAGAGTGTTGAAGTGCTACATGGAACCTATACTTTACAATAAGCAGTCAAGCTGAAAAACAACTGATGGCCATGGAAATGTGGTTTCTGATGAAAATGCAAAGAATACCATGGACAGACAGAAAAACTAATGAACAAGTCCTTCAAGAAACAAATGAAGATCGTAAACTGATTAGAGTCATTAGACGTAGACAATTAAAATTTTTTTGGACATGTTATGAGAAGAAATAACTTTGAGAACTTGGTGACAACTGGCAAGGGGAAGACCGAGATGTAAATATCTGGATGGCTTGGCCACATGGCATGGTCGAGACAGGAACACTGAGCTGATCCACGACTCTGGTGATCGAGTGCATGGCACATGATGGATGGATGACGATGGTAATGATGATGATCGGGGTGATGGTGATGATGATAATGATGGTAGCTTTTTCTGATTATGATGGTGATGATGATCGTGGTGACGGTTATGATGATGATGATGGTAGATTTTATTATGCTTGTGATGATGATGATGATGATGATGATGATGATGATGATGATGATGATGATGAATAAGATGATAATAATGATGATTATAGTGATGGTGATTATGATAAATGTAGATATTATTATGGTTGTGGTGATGATAGTGATGATGATGATGATGATGATGATGATGATGATGATGATGATGATGATGATGATGATGATGATGATGATGATGATGATGATGATAATTTTTTTTTCCGCGTTTCCATCCTGTTTCAGGATATTGCGGTCATCACCAGCATCTTTCAGCTGTATGTTGATTCCTAGGCTAGATTACGCTCATCAGCACGCCACGACTTTCTGAGCGACCGGCTCCATACTCTCATAAGTCACTGGCGCGACTCGAACCACTTCTAATTCTCGTGCACTCACGTCAACCACGAGAGTATTCGGAGTTAACGGAGAAAGCTGCACAATGATGATGATGATGATGATGACGATGATAATAATGATGATTATGGTGATGGTAATTATGATGATGATGATAATGGTAAATATTATTATGGTTTTGATGATGATGTTGATGACGATGATGCTATTGGTGATGATGGTTATGATGATGACAATGGTAAATATCATTTTGGTTTTGATGATAATGATGATGATGATGATGATGATGATGATGATGATGATGATGATGATTATGGTAGATATTATTATGGTTGTGATGATGATGGTGGTGATGATGATGATAATAATGATGATTATGATGATGGTAATGATGATGGTAATGATGATGATGATGATGATGATTATGATGATGATGATAATGATGGTAGGTATGATTATGGTTGTGATTATGATGGTGATGATTATGTTGATGATGATGATGATCATCATGATGATCATGATGATCATGATGATCATGATGATCATGATGATGATGATCATGATGATGATGATAGTAGATATGATTATGATGGTGGTGGTGATGATGTTGATGATGATGATGATGATGATGATGATGATGATGATGATGATGATGATGGTAAGGATGTTTATGGGAATGGTGATGATAATGGTAAATATTATTATGGTTTTGATGAATGATTATGGTCACAATGATAATAATGATGATTGTAGTGATGTTAATGATGATGATGATTATGGTAGATATTATTATGACTGTGTTGATGATGATGATGATGATGATGATGATGATGATGATGATGATGATGATGATGATGATGATGGGAAGTATGATTACGGTGTTGGTAATGATGATGATGATGAAGATGATGATGATGATGATGATGAGGATGATGATGATGATGAATATGATGGGAAGTATGATTAAGGTGTTGGTGATGATGATGATGATGATGATGATGATGATGATGATGATGATGATGATGATGATGATGATGATGATGGGAAGTATAATTACGGTGTTGTTGATGATGATGATGATGATGATGATGATGATGATGATGATGATGATGAGGATGATGATGATGATGATGGGAAGTATGATTACGGTGTTGATGATGATGATGATGATGATGATGATGATGATGATGATGATGATGATGATGATGATGATGATGATGATGATGATGATGAATATGATGTTAAGTATGATTACGGTGTTGGTGATGATGATGATGATGATGATGATGAATATGATGGGAAGTATGATTACGGTGTTGGTGATGATGATAATGAAGATGATGTTACGATATGCTCCGTGGCGAAGTTTTCAAGCCGTCTGCCTCGCGCTCCAAAGTTTGTGGGTTCACTTCCGAGCTACGTCTTTCGGTTCGCGAGTGCATGTTTCACGGAGACTCCTGGGGGTCGTCGCTGGAGCTACATAGTTCGTGCTTTGTGCGATACTTTCGGCAAGCCATCCTGTGGATAGAGACCGGGCTATATGGGATAAAACCCGGTGTAACGAAGTTGTTCCTCTCGACTTGTAAGACTGTTTAATGATGATAATGGTGATGATAGTTACGATGATTATGATGGTAATGGTGATTCCATCCATCATGTGCCATGCCAGTAAGCTAGGGCGGTCATGTTCTGTCATCTCACTCGATCACCAGAGTCGTGGATCAGCTCCGTGTTTCTGTCTCAACCGTGCCACAAGGCCAGGCCATCCAGGTACTTGCTTCTAGGTCTTCCCCTTGGTCTGTTCCCCTCGATTTTGCCAGTTGTCACCAAGTTCTCCAAATCATTTCTTCTCATAACATGCCAAAAAAATTGTGACTGTCTACTTCTAATGTCTCTAATCAGTTTACGATCTTCATTTGTTTCTTGAAGGACTTGTTCATTGGTCTTTCTGGCTGTCCATGGTATTCTTTGCATTTTCCTCAGAAACCACATTTCTACAGCTATCAGATGTTTTTCAGCCTGTCTGCTCATTGTCCAAGCTTCACATCCATATAAAAGTACAGGTTCTATGTAGCATCTCAACACTCTTTTTCCCGTTTCAATTGACATCTTTTTATTGGTCAGTATGATTTTCATCTTGCTAAAGGCTACTTTTGCCATGGCGATTCTTGTTCTAATCTCTTCAAGGCATCTCCCATCAGATGTTATTACTGTTCCGAGATAATTGTACCTATTCACTTGTTGAAGAATATTCCCATTTACTTGTATATTACATTGTGGTATTTCGTTCTTCCTAGTGACGACCATAATCTGTGTCTTTTTACAATTTAATTTTACCCCTAGTTGTTCACTGTGTGCAACAACCGCATCTACTAAATTTTGCAGGTCCTGTTCATTGTCTGCAATCAAGACTGTATCATCTGCATATCTAATGTTATTGATACATCGTCCCCCAATGTTGATTCCTTCCATATCTTCAATATTTCTGAAAATACTTTCACTGTACAGGGAAAACAGATCTGGAGATATTACACATCCCTGTCTCACACCTCTCTTAATAGGCTGATATTGGCTTACTTCATTGTCAACTCTTATGGCAGCTTGTTAGTTTCCAATATATGTTTTTTTTACAAGTCTAAGGTCTTTTCCATCAATTTGTAGATCTTCAAGTATCCTTATCATGTTGACATGTCTCACTTTATCGAAAGCCTTTGTGTAGTCAATAAAGCAAAGGTGTAGATCTTTGTTTACTTCTAAAGAACGTTCGATTACGGTTCTCATTATATACACATCATTTACTGTACCCTTGCCTTCTGCAAACCCACATTGTTCTTCTCCTATTTCAGGTTGTATTTTCCTCCTAACTCTTTGCATGATAACTCTTAGCAAAATCTTCATGTTGTGACTCATTATACTAATTGTTCGATGTTGATCACATTCCAAGGCTCCTGACATCTTTGGGATTGCAATAAATATAGAATTACATAACCCATGAGGTATATTTCTAGTATCATATATTGTATTAAGCAGACTGGTAACTTTATCTATTTCATATTCTTCTAAAGCATTAATCATTTCTGTTGTGACGCTGTCTGAACCGGGGGTCTTGCCAGATATCATATGGTTAAGAGCATTCTGAACCTCCATCTTCAAAATTGCTGGTCTTTCATTATTATTTTGAACATCATACTGTTCGTCTCTGTTATCGTCATAAAGGTTTTCCACCTAATCTGACCATACATGTAAGATCTGATCTTGTTCTATTATGACTCTTCCATCTTTTGTCTTTAGGCAGCCTGCTGATGTACGTGTTCTTTGATTAGTAAGCTCATGAATTCTTTTGTGCATTAGTTTCGCATTTTTGCTGTTGTGTTGTTTTACAATTTCTCTGCATTTTTTCTCATGCCATGTTTCTTTTCCCTCCTTACATAAGGTTCTTACTTATCTGTGAATTTCTTCATATTTGGCAGGATTATATTTGTTCTGTCTTCTTGTTTCCATTAGTTGTAAAATTTCTTCAGTCATCCATGTCTTACGGCCCACTTTCTTTACTTTTGGAATAGTTTTTTCTGCTGCACCACAACTGATTGAATTCTTCAGCATTTCTCATTGATCATCTACATCTTGACATAGGATCTCTAGATCAGATAATAAATCAAATTTGTTCTTTACTTCTATGTTAAAATTATCTTGTATTTCTTTGTCAGTTTTCAATTTGCACAAGTCATATTTAGGGTTTCCTGCTGTATACTTGACTTTCTTTAACTTTACCCTCAATGTGCCTGTAATTAATCTGTGATCACTGTAACAGTCTGCATTTGGAACTGTTTTTAGGACTGTTAACGCATTTCGAAACCTTTTCTGATCAGGATGTAATCTATCTGGTTTTTAATCCTGCTGTCTGGACTCCTCCATGTCCATAATCTTCTAGGATGCTGTTTAAACCAGGTGTTTCCTACAACCATTTCTTCTTCTTTTGCCCATTCTACAAGTCTGTATCTTCTTTCATTTCTCTCTCTCAAACCATGGTTGCCTACACTGCATCTATCGCTTTGCTTTCCTATTTATTGCATTGAAATCACCCATTATAATATTTATTTCTGATTTTTTACAGTTCTTCAAAGCAGACTCCGTGTCATTATAAAATTCCTCTATACTTTCTTCACTGCATTCACTTGTTGGGGCATATACTTAAATGACATTTATTTTAAAAGGTCTTCCGTTTAATTTTACTAATAAAACTCCTGACACAGCCCGATATCCTTTGACAGAATTTGATGTTTGCTTATCTAATATAATGGCAACACCTCTTTGCTGTTCTTCTCCCCAAGAGTAAATAATCTTACAATCCTCTCATGTCCGTATCCCTGCTCCTTTCCATCTCGTTTCCGATATTCCTATTATGTTAATCTTCTCTCTCTCCATTTCTTTCTTGATGTTGTCTAATTTTCCATCTGCATTCATTGTTCTAATATTCCAAGTTCCTACTTTCAGTGATATTAATCTTTTGCACCTAGTAGCCTGTTGACGGTCTGGAGTCACCTGGTGCGCATGACTATCCCTTCCGGCCAGGCTGCTCCTATGGAGCACCCATTTACGCCGTTTCTCTGATTATCGATGATTCCACACAACATGATTTTCTTGGCATCTGTAAAGAAGGTAGTTTGTCATTGCTTTCCTTCCTAGCAGTGACCATACTGGTCAGTGACCGTAGCCATTGTCGCCTCAAAAAAGAGATCCTCTGCCTACCGTCGTGAAGGTGGAGACCATAACCTATAACTATCTGTCGGCGGCTCTTCATCTTCATCCACCACCTGCACACATGGCTTCACGTAACCCTGATCGAGGGGCTAAACGGGTACTCCACCTTGCCCAAGGTGATTAGGGTAAAGATAATGATGCAATTGATGGTAATAACTGTTATGATGATGATAATGATGAAGGTACTTATGATGATAAAGATGATGATGTTGATGATGCTGTTGATGATGTTACTGATGGTGATACCGATGGTGGTGGTGATGATGATAATAATGATGATGGTGACGATACATATATAGATGATGATGAAGATGATGATAATAATAAAGATGATGAAAAATCTGATGATGTTAAAGATGATGATGATAAAGATGATGATAATAATACAGATGATGATAAAGATGATGCTGATGTAGTGATGATAATGACGATGATGATGAAGATGATGATAATGATCAGAAGATGATGATGAAGTTGATGATAATGATACAGATGATGACGATAAAGATAATAATAAATAGTATGATGAGGATCATGTTGATAATGGTAATGGTAAAGACTATGATGATGATGTTGTGATTTCCGATGATGATGATGATGATGGTGGTGATAATGATGATGATAAAGATGATGATAAATAGTATGATGATGATGATAACGATGACTATAAAGACGATTATGATGCACTGATGATGATGATGGTAATAGTGATGATGATAACGATGGTGACGACGATGAAGATATGGTGATGATGATGATGAATATCAATTCACATGCCTATGACAAATGCTTGTGGAAATTACATTTAACAGGTACGGTATTCTGGTACACATGTCTTCGCACTTATCTGATAGATCTCTGGTCATATTCAGAGACACAGTCAGGTTCTAGCTCCATATTGAAGGATGGCTGCAATGGATCCCCAACACTGTCTGTTCCTCGCCTTGACTGTACATTCTGTCAGGCTGATGGCGGTCCGTCTCTTGATGTTATCTTCCTACTTGTTTCATTGTTTACCTCCTATTCGCTTGAATTCAACCTTATCCTCCAGTATGGCTTTAATTATAGTGCTGTCTCTTAATGTGGCCGAAATATCTCACTTGCCCCCGAAACAACTGCACCCGTGAACCGAACGGAGGAGTCAACAAACAAAGCTTCGACTCTCTGAGCACATTGCTTGGACCACTACGCCAGGAAGACATAGCCCCAAGTCTAGTATTTACATTGTTACATTGTTCAAATGAGAATCTATATTTATATTGTTGAATTGAGAATCCAGAATTTACTATTTTGATATGAGAATCTAGGATTTACACTGTTGAAATGAGAATTTAGAATTTACATCTCAATAAACATTAGACTATCAGACTTTCTATTCAAACATTTACTAGAATCAACAGAAAGCTTACCTTCGCTGATCCACTCTTTTTGGAATCCGGTTCCTAATACCAAAACACGAATAAACATGATAAGTAGTTTCTAAAAGTTAACAAGTAAAAATTTTTCTACTTCTTCTTCTTCTTCTTCTTCTTCTTCTTCTTCTTCTTCTTCTTCTTCTTCTTCTTCTTCTTCTTCTTCTTCTTCTTCTTCTTCTTCTCCTTTTCGTCCTTCTCCTCCCTCCCCTCCTTCTCCTCCTCCGCCTCCTCCTCCTGATTCTTCCTCTTCTTCTTCTTCTTCTTCTTCTTCTTCTTCTTCTTCTTCTTCTTCTTCTTCTTCTTCTTCTTCTTCTTCTTCTTCTTCTTCTACATCTTCTTCTTCTTTTCGTCCTTCTCCTCCCCCTCCTCCTCCTCCACCTCCTCCTCCTCCTCCTTCTTCTTCTTCTTCGTCTTCTTCTTCTTCTTCTTCTTCTTCTTCTTCTTCTTCTTCTTCTTCTTCTTCTTCTTCTTCTTCTTCTTCTTCTTCTTCTTTTCGTCCTTCTCCTCCCCCTCCTCCTCCTCCACCTCCTCCTCCTCCTCCTCCTTCTTCTTCTTCGTCTTCTTCTTCTTCTTCTTCTTCTTCTTCTTCTTCTTCTTCTTCTTCTTCTTCTTCTTCTTCATCTTCTTCTTCTTCAACGATAAACTTTTGCTATATGTCTATTCCGGTTTCGGTCACGATCGTGCTGCTTCCTCATCTTCAACAGCCAGCAAAGAGTCCCAATACCACTGGTACCAAAAGAAGTCTAATTATGTATCTGTCTAGCCTTTTTACTGTTGTTAGTGTTGGACAGGTCCTCAGGTCACTCCCTGCAGCACCAATCTCCCCAAGCCGTGATGATCTATCTGTATGCTTCCCATACATCCAGCCTCTCTCGCCATCAGGCAAATCCACTCCGATTTCTGAGGTAATTGTAAATTACGTCCCCATGTCAAAGACTAGAAGTTATCATTTTATTCCAGCTGACCGGTGTAGGGATTGAACCCGCTACCTCGGCATCAGCACACCTGATGTTTAAGAAAGAGCGGCCGTGCTGATCTCTTTAAAACATCATAATGATAAGAAACATCTGTTTCAGACAATATTGTATACCTGGCAATAATTATCGCCCTCTTAGTAACTAACATCGCCAGCATTTATCTCCCCCTTAGCGAGGAAAACTTTATCTCCCCCTTAGCGAGGAAAACTTGATCTCCCCCTTAGCGAGGAAAACTTTATCTTCCGATTAGCGAGGAAATATTTGCCCTTCTTCGTAACGACAAGCAGCAATAATTATCGCCCCTTTAGTAACTAAAATCTGCAGCATTTATCTCCCCTTAGCTAGAACAGACACAATGATCTACCTCATCCGACAGCCACTATAAGAAGAATTTATTGAGCGCTATAATATAGTCCATTACCGCATATGGACAACAATCAACTTCGGATTAATAAATCTGTGAGGTTAAAACCGTGGGCCAGTTTGCTTCTGTGCCTGACTCAATCACAGGACTATCATTCTGAGCCGGAGATGGACCCTAACTATACTTCTCCTTGAAGTTGAACGGCGTAGAGGCAATGGTGAAATCGAATCTAATCGAAAGCGCAGGTCCGCATAACAGTATGCCCTTCTTGACACTCGTCATTCATCCAGCATGTCACTCCAACACCCATGTTACACTAACAGGAACTAAAGCCGAAAGGGTCGATTTCATTGCACTGGGTTTTAATCCTTCTGGCTCAAGCTCTCTCTCTCTCTCTCTCTCTCTCTCTCTCTCTCTCTCTCTCTCTCTCTCTCTCTCTGTAGAACGGTAATCTACTTGCCTATGGCATCGAAGACAGCAGGAACGCCGTAGTTCCAGCCATGATTCCCACTCCCACCCCCATCATGAAGAACCAAATCACCACATTCGGGACATTCACATACGTGCTCCGTGCTTATCTGCAACAGCCAGCGAGGAGTCCCCTTACTAATGATACCAACAGCAGTCACATGATGTGTCCGTTTGGAGTTTCCCTGGAGTCCTGCGAGTCAGCCTTGTCCTCCAGTAACTCCATTCTCTCCAAGCCGTGATGATCTACAAATTGTTCCTGACTATGTAGAAGATTCCACAGGGCCGCAACCACATCTGACTTATCATGTACCAATACCCCGTAAGCCCAGCCAATCTGTCCGCCTGCTCGTTTTCCACCACTAGCGTGTCCTTGTGAAAAAATCCAACTGATGCCCTCTATGATTGATTGTTGAATGGAAGGAAGCCTGATACCCACCCAGAAAACTCTGGAAGGATTGCACTCAGGGTCTGAACGATGCAGTCAAGGGAACGAACTTACGACCTTCAGAGCTCAAAGTAGATGGCTTAACTACTTCGCTACTCAGACCTCCAATCTCTCCTCTCTCTCTCTCTCTCTCTCTCTCTCTCTCTCTCTCTCTCTCTCTCTCTCTCTCTCTCTCTCTTTCTCTCTCTCTCTCTCTCTCTCTCTCTCTCTCTCTCTCTCTCTCACTTTCTCTCAATTTCCATATTATCATCACTATCCAAACCGCTAGAAAAGCACATCCACAAAACATCACTAGAGCACTTAGTTCGCCACAAACTAATAGTTGACAGTCAGTCAGGATTTCGGTCAAAATACTCTTGTCATACGGCCCTAACAAATATGATAGAAAACTGACATTAAAATATTAACCACAATACTCTAAGTGGAGCGGTGTTTATAGACTTTAGAAAAGCATTCGATAAGACAGATCATAATATTCTAATTAAAAAATCTAGAGACAATGAAAGTAAGCTTTAATTTAGTGACACTAATAAAATCATTTTTATTAGACAGAAAACAAGTAGTATCACACAATAAATCTTTATCTCAAGCCATTACCATTAATACTGGAGTCTTCTTTATAGACTTTAGAAAAGCATTCGATAAGACAGATCATAATATTCTAATTAAAAAATCTAGAGACAATGAAAGTAAGCTTTAATTTAGTGACATTAATAAAATCATTTTTATTAGACAGAAAACAAGTAGTATCACACAATAAATCTTTATCTCAAGCCATTACCATTAATACTGGAGTACCTCAGGAGTCTATTCTTAGCCCTCTGTTATTTGCCATTTATATAAATGATCTTCCCTTATATCTGTCGTCGTCCTGCGATCTATTTGCAGATGACTGCACAGTATATACAAACGCTATTGATCGTAATATGCTAGAATTATCCTTGCAACAGGAAATAAATAGTGTAGTTAACTGGAGTCATGCAAACCGCATGCAAATTAACATTTCTAAAACAAAATCTATGTTAATAGGAACCAGGCAAAGACTTCACACGCTAAACTCGCAGAGAACTCTACAGCTGCACATTGGTAGCACGCCTGTAGAAAGTGTAACCGAGCACAAGGCACTGGGTCTTATCATAGATCAATATCTAACCTTTAACTCCCATATTCATGCTCTCGTTAAACAAATAGCCAAAATAGTATACCAACTTGCCAAAATTAAACATTTCCTTGGCGAAAACACAAGAAAGATATTCTATACTTCCCATATACAAACACATATTGATTATTGTTCTACAATCTGTGATGGATGCTCCAAATCAATAACAAAACAGATTTATTCACACCAGAAAAGGGCAGTACGCATAAATTAATGGTGAAAAGCTTACCGACATAAAAGTTTACCTACATAAACGTCTTCGGTTACTGCCACTCCACAAACGCCTACTTTTTAATAAGGCTAAACTAATTCACAAACTTCTATTTCAAAATGCTTCAAACTACATTTGGCCATTGTTTAAATATAACGCAAGACATAGCGAACGAATAAATATACGTCATGTCCCTAAACCTAGGATAGACTTATATAAAACAATCTTAGCATACTCTGCCACTCAGTTGTGGAACAATCTTCTACAAGACATTAAAGACACCACCAATCATTATACATACATTCGCAACCTGTTTGAACACTACCTCAGTACAGACTGCATTCCCCCATAAACAAAAACTAAACAAAAAGAGAATAATAATGGTAAATTATCTCAAACGAAAACTAGCCAAAAAACATTAACTTATGTATGGCATGTTACACCTTCCTTATGTATTTATAATCCCCATGTTAAACATTGCCTCAGTGAGTCATTTGTTATTGATTATTTTTCATGCGTTTTAATGCTTATTGTTCTGTTGTTGTCAAAAATCTGCTTCATAAGTGATGTTGAATGAAAGAATGTATGAGAGGAAATAGAGAAGAAGGGCAGAATGTCAGACGGGCTTGCGTGCCCAATTCTTTTCCCTTTGAATATAAAGATGTTCGTTCGTTCGTTCGTTCGTTCGTTCTCGCTCTCTCTCTCTCTCTCTCTCTCTCTCTCTCTCTCTCTCTCTCTCTCTCTCTCTCTCTCTCTCTCTCTCTCTCTCTCTCTAAGGGAGAGACGGGCTTTGAAGAATGTAAGACGGGCCTGCGCGCCCAATTTGTGACCCTAATAAAGTTGATTTGATTTGATTTGATTTCTCTCTCTCTCTCTCTCTCTCTCTCTCTCTCTCTCTCTCTCTCTCTCTCTCTCTCTCTGAGCACGAGTGTGTAGGTTACGCACACATATACACACTGGCACCTTCCCGTCTTGACAGATGATTGTGTTACATTGTGCTTAAAACAAAATCATATTGACCACAACCCATGGCGGTAGCGAATATGACTGATCGGATCAACTCACGCTGTAAATGTTCGTCCACAATGGATGTATGTAAACACATGGTCATTTCCACCATCACGCACCATCTGACGTCTCACACGCTGTGTGTGTTACACATTAACAACACACCCAATATACTATAGCGTCATCATACAATTTAGAATAGAATTGCCGCTACTCCTTAACATTATGGCATCTCATCTCATTCTGTGCCTCTTGTATCTTGAGCTATCATGGTCCTCTTTTTTTCAAACCAAAGATGTTCAGTGTGTCTAATTGTTGAATCACTGGTCTGTCTCGTTTTCTTTTGACATTACCTGGCCTGTTTCTATTTGGGTCAATCCGATTATGCCTCTTTCTTTTGCTTTGAGCAGCAGAAATAACCTCTGCCGGCTTTCTAGGCCATTCGCAGGTTTAGGACAGGGAAATCTTACCAAGGGGAGTTCGTCCCCCCCCCCCCCCCCCCCGCCTGGTAAGCCAGAGCCTCATTGGCCCATGGCCTCCCGGTCATGGTTTACCCGGTCTACTCCACGAGGATGGGAGGTGACTTGTGTAGTCTGCAGGACATCGGCAGGCTTATACTTTTCGTTGTTCGCCTCTCCTGAGAGACTAGCCGCTCCTAACTCTACTGGCTGCAAGTCCAGGGCCAAACCATCCCTAGCAGACGTCACTGCGTAACAGATGTAAATTTGTTTGCATATCACTTGGCATTGACCTGTTCTACTATAGGGCTAACTGAATCTTTCATATATTACTATGCACTCAGACATTGAGGAGACTTGTCACACTTATTAATATGGTTATGACGCAGACATGACGTCACTGCATCAGGGACAAGCCAAAAGTGATCATTCTCTCTTAGGAAACTTCGAAGGATCTTAATGGCGATCGTTACAATGGCCAGTTCTGCTATAGGACTCGCTGAATCCTTTATATCATCAGATATTGAGGAGACATTCCACACTCATTATTATGGTTATGATGTAATCATGACATTACTGTTCTTGGAACAAGCCCAAAAGCGCCCATTCTCTCCCATGAGAACTTGAAGGATGGAAGTGTTTATCGTATCTGTTACTAACGAGATACCTACAGGACACAACAGTCCAGCGATCAGTTGCATGAGTTTCACACTCGGTTTCCTAATCTAGCAGCCGTAACTCATTATCACTATGTGCCATACCGATAAGCGTGAGCGGTCTTGTTTCGCCATCTCATACGATCACAAGAGTCGTGGATCAGCTCTGTGTTCTTGTCTCGACCATGCCATATGGTCAAACCATCCAAGTATTTACTTCTCTGCCTTCACCTTGTTCTTTCCCCTCAGTCAAGCCAGTTGTTGCCAAGTTCTCCAATTTATATCTTCTCGTAACGTACCCAAACAATTGTGATTATCTACGTATACTTTCTCTAATCGGTTGACTGTTTTAATTTGTTTAATGTATGACTTACTCATTTGTTTTACTGCCTGTCTATGGTATTCTTTTCAATTGTCTCAGAAACCACATTTCCACTGCCATTAGATGTTTTTGAGCTTGTCTGCTCATTGTCCACGTTTCACATTCATTCAAAAGTACAGGTTTCCTTGTAGCACATCAGTTCTTTTCTCGTTGCTATTGAGATCCGTTTA
>JACEFZ010021039.1:415000-427500 GCA_014155875.1 Cepaea nemoralis
TACCTACCTATATACTTTCTGACCTATTTTCTTACTGACCTACTTACTCACTGACCTGCTGTATTAACTGACCTCCTCACTTACTAACCTGCTTCTTGACCTACTTACTTATTGACCTAGTTAGTTACTTACCTACTTACTTATTGACCTACTTAATTACTCACCTACTTACTGATCTACCTACTTACTTACATACTTACTTATTCTCCTTCTTACTTAACGAGCTACTTAGTTTCTTACTGACGTACTTACTGACCTATTTACTTACTGTCCTACTTTTTTACTGACCTGCTCGCTTACTGACTTGCTTACTTACTGACCTACATAATTAATAGCCTGCTTATTTACTTATGTACTTCCTTATTGACCTACTCACTGACCTACTGACTTACTACCCTACTTAGTTACTGACCTTCTTACCTACTAACCTCTTTGCTTACCGACCTACTTACTTACTGACCTAATTACATACTGATCTACTTACTTACTGGCCTACTTACTGACCTATTTACTTACTGACCTACTTACTGGCCTACTTACTGACCTATTTACTTACTGATCTATTTACCTACCTAATATTTGCTTAGTAATCAGAATAGGCCGGTCTCCCTGGTCGAGACGTTAGCAGCTTTCTCCGTAACCCCGAATACTCTCGTGGTTGACGTGAGCGCAAGAGAATTGGAAGCGGTTCGAGTCCTCCAGTGGCGTATGAGAGTATGGATCCGGTCGCTCATAAAGCAATGGCAAACTACTGAGCGTAATCTTGCCAAAGAAATCAACAATCAGCTGAAAGATGCTGATGTTGACAGCAATGTCCTGTAAAGGATAATCAAACATTCATTTATTTAATCAGAATAGTGTCGTGTTTTAACGCCCTGATAAGGATGTGGAGAGCGGAGGACGTTCCCGCCAATGAATCCACTTTGTTGCCTAGAATGAGAGACTCGTGAGTAAGAATTAGCACGGGAGGTACGTCGGGAGAATAAAGGGTGTCGTCAACCAACACAGGACTGGCACTATTTAGCTGCCAAACGCTGATGCATATGGTGGGGGTAGAATATGAGCACCCATGGACATATCCGGAAGCAAGGATGATACCCCAACAGATTAACTAACTAAAGTAACTAACAAGCTAACTAAATAACTAACTAACTAACTAACTAACTAACTAACTAACTAACTAACTAACTAACTGACTAACTAACTAACTAACTAACTAACTACTAACTAACTAACTAACTGACTAACTAACTAACTAACTAACTAACTGACTGACTAACTAACTATCTGACTAACTAACTAACTAACTAACTAACTAACTAACTAACTAACTGACTGACTGACTGACTGACTGACTGACTGACTGACTGACTGACTAACTAACTAACTAACTAACTACTAACTAACTGACTGACTGACTGACTAACCAACCAACTAACTAACTAACTAACTAACTGACTGACTGACTGACTGACTGACTAACTAACTAACTAACTAACTAAATGACTGACTGACTGACTGACTGACTAACTAACTAACAAACTAACTAACTAACTAACTGACTGACTGACTGACTGACTAACTAACTAACTAACTAACTAACTAACTAACTAACTGACTGACTGACTGACTGACTGACTAACTAACTAACTAACTAAGTTACTTACTAGCTAATTAACTAATTTACCTAACTAACTAACTAACTAACTACACTAACTAATTAACTAACTAACTACCTAACTACCTGACGAACTAACTAACTACCTGACTAACTATTTAACTAACTAAATAACTACCTACCTGACTAACTAACTAACTAACTAACTAACTAACTAAATAACTAACTAACTAACTAGTTAACTAACTAACTAACTAGTTAACTAACTATCTAACTAACTAACTAACTAACTAACTGACTAACTAACTAACTGACGAAGTAACTAACTAACTGTCTAACTAACTAACTAGTAATCAGCGTAAAATAATCAGCACCGCAGGATTAAAGAAAACTGAAACAACAAAGCTAGGCTAAGAACAACTCGACCGGAACATAGACATATATCTTACGCCTGCACTTTCATTGTCTTCTTCACCCGTGAGAGCGTCCTACAGACAGAAGAAAGCCACAGTCAGATACATTGTTATACAAATGAATGTACACAGTTCTTCGCTTGATTGCTTCATTGTTTGAGTGAGCTACTAGAAATGGCACGTTTATTAAATGGACACACACACATAATTGCTTGTTGGGTTGCTTCATTGTTTGATTGAGCTTCTAGGCTCTGTCCGTTTGATAAATGGACATACACACAATTGCTTATATGGTTGCTTCATTGTCTGAGTGAGCTTCTAGATTCGGTACGTTTGATAAATGGACATGCACACAATTGCTTGTTTGTTTACACAATAGTCTGGGTGAGCAACTAGAATCGATCTCATTTCACCTAATGAACTTCAATATTTACTTTATTTTCCTCAGGAAATACTGAACGATATAATGTATTTGAGACAGACCTGCAAAGAAACACTACGTAAAATAGAAACGAGTATTAAAAAAAAAATATCCCTGAAGCGCACGGATATGTTATTCCCCCCCCCCCCCTCCCCTCCCCTTTATGGGATAATGAATGTGTCAGTATAAATGATAAAACCCTGAGTCTGGTTGCTCTGGTAACCATAAAAGCTTGTCATGTGTGATGTGCAGCATGTCCTTTGCCGATTATCAGTGCCCATTCAATTCTTGCATTTATGGCAAGCACATGCGATTGCTCGTAATTCTGGAACCCTGCAGGTCCTGAGAACAAACTCCACATACTCTCTTGAAGAGATAGTTGCAGTAGTAAAAACCGTGTTTAAAGGACAAGAAGATCGTATGAGTAAATGGTAGTAGTAGTAGTAGTAGTAGTAGTAGTAGTAGTAGTAGTAGTAGTAGTAGTAGTAGTAGCAGTAGTAGTAGTAGTAGTAGTAGTAGTAGTAGTAGTAGTAGTAGTAGTAGTAGTAGTAGTAGTAGTAGTAGGAGGAGGAGGAGGAGGAGGAGGAGGTGGAGGAGGAGGAGGAGGAGAAGGAGGAGGAGAAGGAAGAAGAGGAGGAGGAAGAAGATGAGGAGGAGGAGGAGGGGCAACAGAAGTAGCAGTAGTAGTTGTTGTAGTACTAGTAGTCGTCGTATAATTCCAACTTCATAGCAAGGTGTCGCCAATTTTCTCCTTTTCTGTGGAAGCGGACATCACACGAAATGGTTATCATTATCCATTGCAAATTAGTGAAGGAAACAAGCCTTTCTTCACATGAAAATAAATGTCATTGCCAAAGCAGACAGCCTTCCGAGAAAACATGAACAGCCCGCGCACACATTATCGCAGTAGACAGTCGCCTTGGCACCGGCAGATAGCTGTCCGTCACTATCGGAATCTGCATTTCACAGCAGAAGTGGGCACAAACACATTCCGAAAGAAATTCACGGATCACAATGTCGCACGAAACTAGTACCTCAGTAGCTGAGCGATGAACCTTGGTCCTAGAAGTCAAAATGTGTAAAACATTAGCTTGCAAACTGTGTCGAAAGGCAATCAGCACGCCAAGATAATACGCGCCGCCTGCTTATTCGCCATGTTGGCGAGATCTCGATAGCCTTTCTCATATTCATTATCATTGACAGCTTGCCGTCTTGACAAACGATAGTTACATTGTGCTTTAAAAAGGCATAATAACTACAACACATTGCGGCTGCGAATGTGACTGATCATACCAATTCGCGCCTCTTCATTGCACAAAGCCTGGGCTGAAATAAAGAGACCATGAGTTCCCCATACAGCATGATCCCTATCTGGGCCTGCCTAGTTTACTCCAGAGGAAAGGTAACACTAAAAATCTGGAACAAGACAAGCTGCAGAAGCTGCCGGATCAGCAAAGCAATACTCTAACTGTTCGCGTATCGGAGCTTCGATCCTAGACCAGCTGCCCACCAAGGCTTAATGCCTGGTCTGTACTGCCATGACATTTTGTCTTTAAGTTGCATTTCCTCGCACTAGGATAAGGCTTGTACCCTCCAAATTGCGATCATTCGCCCGAAGCCGTTGGCACAATGTGGGGTGTCGGGTTTGGTAAGCGCCGCCCAACATTCAGCGTTAACAGAAAGATATCATACGGTAGCTCAGTCATATCTGACTGAGACCTGACAGAATTTCTCATGCTACCGATGCAGTTATAAAAAGTAAAATTATCAAATCATTTGCTGTAAGAATAAGAGATTGTGACTTACCTCATAAACTCCTGATGCTCGCATGAACTCTACACTGGCACTAGAGTGAGGCTCTTGAGTCGTCTCCTAGAGATGAAAAGAACACATCCTGGACAAGTGTCCTGAGCTACGCTGATCTATGTACATGTATTAACAGGCACAGCAGATTATCCTGAAAAGTCTACATTTGTTGCCACACCATTCAGCAGCCAAACCCTCTCTTTCTCTCTGTCTGGTTCTGTCTGTCTGTCTGTCTGTCTGTCTGTCTGTCTGTCTGTCTCTCTCTCTCTCTCTCTCTCTCTTTGATGTCCCTTTTCTCTTCTCTCTCTCTCTCTCTCTCTCTCTCTCTCTCTCTCTCTCTCTCTCTCTCTCTCTCTCTCTCTCTCTCTCTCTCTCTCTCTCTCTCTCGAATAATCAATACATAAGAAACGGACGGTAAAATTCGACAAAACATAGACTCACTACTAAGGCGAAACGGGAAACAGAAGCAGTTCGAGCGAATGAGGATTTTTTGTTTCATAATCCTTACAGGGCGTTGCAGTCAACTTCAGCATTTTTCAGCTGCTGTTGATGTACTATGCACGAATTCGCTCAGTAGTTTGCCATTGCTTCCTGAGCGACCGGCTCACAAACCACTAAGCTACCAATGTGGCGAGAACCGCTACCCATTCTCGCGCAGGTTACGTTACTCACGAGAATATACGGGATTACTAAGAAAAACGTGAGATTATTAGCACTAGAATAATGGAAACTGTAAAACTGCAATAAATGATTCATTAAAAAACGATAATTAGGCGACAGACATTACCAGAACACGCTTACAAGTGACAAGATGGACGGACGACGGCAGAGGCAGTGGCAAGCTGTGATCATGACATCATTGTAATCATCATTCATAAGTTTGTCCCATGCCGTTATCTTCGACACCTCACACTATCATCAGTGTTGGATTAATTCTGTGGTCCTGTATTGATTTTGCCATGAGGCCAAGTCTTCCTGATATCTATCTCTTTGATGTCCCTTTTCTCTTTTCCCATAACATTTGCAGGATGTCATTAACTTGTTCGGCGCCAAAAGAAAACATATTGCCACATGAAAGATCCCATTTGAACGGAAGGGCGATATAATGCCTTACACGGAGTATCGTATTATTTGTTTTGTTTCCTGGTATATTCCGCAATTGCAATTCTCAGTGAATGGAAATTTAGATTATAAGACTTTTTTTTATTAGTACCTTGTTTGGTCCAAACCTACTTTCTGTTTGGCTCTTAATAAGTTAACTATACATATGTGTTTCTCTAACTAACGTGCACAAATCTTGACTGTCTAATTGCTCTAATCAATTTATAGTTTTTATTTGTGTCTTCAAGGACGTCTTCTTTTGTTTTCATACCCATGGAATTCTTCGTGTTTTCCTCAGAAACTACATTTCCTTTGCCATTACACGTTTCTAAAATTGTCCGCTTTTCGTTCGAGTTTCAAATCTCTACCATGGAATGGGTTCTATATATATATAAATATATATATATATATATATATATATATATATATATATATTATATATATATATATATATATATATGTGTGTGTGTGTGTGTGTGTGTGTGTGTGTGTGTGTGTGTGCGTGCGTGCGTGCGTGCGTGCGTGTGGAGAGAGAGAGAGAGAGAGAGAGAACTTAAATACTTTTTTTTCCTCACTGTAATAATTCATAGCATTATATATTTCTTCTTCTTTGTTCATCCGGAATGTTTGTTTTGGACGTAATTGCGTTGTGTCTGTTTACAGCAGAGCTGCGATATTTGCCCTTTTCGGCCGACACATCCAACGTCTTCAGGCGTTTGTTGACCAGATTAACCTTCCAGGAGGTTTTGTAGGACGTTTAACTCTCACTGTTGTGTTGATATCTCCACCCCAGCTGGCCCATTTAGATCAGTTGAAGACATCACGGTCGCCCTTCAAGGGAAGGCAGGGGCAGACCACAGTCATGCCCCACTATCCAAGGAGGCTTGCATAATTGCAAAGCCGACACATGGCGCTCTGGTACTGGGCTCACCCAAGGAAATGGCCACGCCCCACACATGGCTGCTTAGCCTCAGTTCAAGACGTGATGATCTGTCTGTTCTGCTGCACTCATGTTAATGATGACAATAATGACAATAGTGATAATGATGCCAATGGTGTTAATAATAGCAATAATGCCATATTTGCTAATAATGCCAATGGTATTAGGGATGGCTCTAGAGAGTCAGGTCTTAGTCAGATATGACTGAGCTACCGTATGACAGTAGACGGTACTACCTGCTTTCTGTCAGCGCCGAATGTTGGGCGGCGCTTACCAAACCCGACACCCCACATTGTGCCAACGGCTTCGGGCGGAAGAGCGCAATTGGGAGGGTACTAGCCTTATCCTGGTGCGAGGAAATGCAACCCAAAGACAAAATAAGTCATGACAGGGCAGACCAGGCCCTAAGCCTTGGTTGGCAGCTGGTCTAGGATCGAAGCTCCGACAGGCGGACAGTTAGAGCATTGCTTTGCTGATCCGGCAGCTTCTGCAGCTTGTCTTGTTCCAGATTATAGGTGTCAACTTTCCTCTGGAGTGAACTAGGCAGGCCGAGAGAGGGATCATGCTGCATGGGCAACACATGGTTTCTTTATTTTAGCCCAGGCTTTGTGCTATGGAGAGGCAATAACTCCATCCCTGGTCTTAACCGGTCTCGGAATCAAAGCGAGAGGCAACTCATCTCATCATCTCATCATGTTCCTCTTGTACCTTGTGGTGTCGAGGTGAAGTATAAACTTCGTGAGAGTGCCCGGTTATGGACTTCGTATATCGACATTCCCATGGATTCTGTTATTCCCTCCGTCCAACGTTTACGTGGTCGGCCTCTTCCTCTGTTTCCATCTGGTCTGTACATCATTGCTTGTTGTGGCATGCTGTTGACTGGTAGCCTACTTGCATGGCCAAACCATTTGACTTGCTGCTTTCTAATAAAATCTAGAGCAGCTTTAACCCCTACTTTAGTCCTGATTTCTTCATTTCTGATCTTATCTCTTCTTGATACGTTGAGTATTCTTCTCAGAAACCTCATTTCTGTAGTTGTGATTTTTCTTTTCTCTTTTTCTGTCATTGTCCAGGTTTGGCATTGGTAGCACAGAGTTGGTAGGAAGATTGTCTTCTTGGTTTTTCTACGAGCAGTATGAAGATCCCCTGCCGGCTTGCTAGGCCAGTCGCAGGTTTAGGACTGAGGCAACTGTTACTGGTTATAAGTCCTTGTCAGTTGGCGTAGACATGGGGCGCCACGCGTTGCCTCTGACGGTGGGAGACACCTACAGGTGTCACTGATCAGCTACCGCCCGCCTCAAGCTGGGCAGCCCCCAGCCAATTGGGTGCTGATCCGCCACAGCCTGCCTGCTTCAATGGGTGCTTGGGGCTAGGACAAAATCTGAATCGCAGGCTGTAAAACCAATGCACCAGGTACTAATAAAAAGAAAAGAAACCTCAAGCTAAGGCTTGCAACCTGGAACGTGAGAACCATGTGTCCAGGATTTTCCACTGACTTGACAAATATTGACGATGTGAGAAAAACGGCTGTGATTGATGCTGAACTCGATCGTCTTAACATTGATATTGCTGGCCTGCAGGAGACTCGCCTCGCTGAGGAAGGGTCACTCAGGGAAAACAATTACACCTTTTTTTGGAAGGGAAGAGGGCAGGCAGAAAAAAGGCAACATGGTGTGGGCTTTGCAGTGAAGAATTCGCTACTGGGAATGATTGATATCCCTGCTGGAGGTAATGAAAGATTATTATCACTGCGCTTGGCAACCTCCTGTGGATTTGCCTAATTCTCACTGCATATACACCGACACTCGCTTCCTCTGATGATGTGAAGGATATGTTCTATGAGCAGCTAGACTCTGCGATCAAGGCAGTTCCAAAATCCGACTACATTTATATGCTCGGTGATTTCAATGCTCGTGTGGGCAAGGACTCGAGTTCATGGCCAGTGTGCCTTGGAAAATACAACATCGGTCGCATGAATGATAATGGGCAAAGGCTGCTGGAGCATTGCACTAGAAATGACCTATGTATTACAAACTCCTTTTTGAAAACAAAAGAGATGCATAAGGTCACATGGAAACATCCAAGATCCGGTCATTGGCATCAGCTGGACTTCATTATCACACGGAGACAACATCTGAACCATACATCATTAACTCGAAGTTACCACAGTGCTGACTGTGATACAGATCATTCTTTGGTTGTTGCAAGGGTTAGACTGAGACCAAAGAGAATCTACACAGCTAAACACAAGTCTAGCCCAAGGATTAATATTACTAACACTCACGATCCTGGAAAGTGCTTTGAATTTCAACAGCAACTTGAAGACGCTTTCAATGATACATCAGAAAATTGTATAGTAAATGATAAATGGAGTAAACTTAAGGAAACTATTTATAAAACAGCGGTAGGGGTTTACGGCACTGTGGATCATAAGAGGCAGGACTGGTTTGCGGCAAACAGCCAGATACTGCAACCCTTGATTGATAAAAAGAAGATAGCTCTCTTAAGAAACAAGGAAAGACCAACGCGTAACACTCTGAGTGAGCTGAAGCAAGCAAGGAAGGATGTACAAAAGGCTGCCAGTCAGTGTGCGAATGACTATTGGATCAAGTTATGTGAGTCCATTCAAATCGCAAGTGATAAGGGAAACATCAGAAGCATGTATGAAGGGATAAAGAAAGCCTGTGGTCCAATGATCAAAAGAAGTGCACCGCTGAAAACCTTGACTTGAGAAATCATCACTGATAAGAAACAGCAGATGGATAGATGGGTCGAGCACTATTTAGAGCTTTACTCAAGTGAGACCAAGCTAGCGGATGATGCCCTCAACGCCATAGAGGCCCTGCCAACTCTTGACCACCTGGACACACTTCCCACTATAACAGAAGTTAAGTGTGCTATAAATGAGCTTGCATCTGGCAAGGCTCCAGGTAAGGATGGGATTCCAATAGAGGTGATCAGGAGTGGGCAAGACACACTCGCTCTACAGATCCACCAGCTAATAGAGCTATGCTGGCGAGAAGGACAAGTCCCACAGGATTTCAAAGATTCAAACATCATAACGCTGTACAAGAACAAGGGAGATCGGAGCGACTGTAACAACTATAGGGGTATCTCACTTCTGTGTATTGTTGGGAAAGTATTTGCCAGAATTGTCCTGCACAGACTTCAAGTCCTGGGAGATCAAGTCTACCCCGAATCACAGTGTGGATTCCGTCAGACCCGGTCTACCATTGATATGATATTCTCATTGCGACAGATGCAAGAAAAATGCCGGGAACAAAATCAGCCAATGTTTATTGCCTTCATCGACCTCACAAAGGCATTCGATTTGGTCAGTCGTGAGGGTCTGTTCAAAGCACTAAAGAAGATTGGCTGCCCACCAACTCTTCTGTCCATTGTGGAATCGTTCCACACAGGCATGAAGGGAATAATCAAGTTTGATGGCTCAACTTCAGAAGAGTTTGAAATCAAGAGTGGAGTTAAGCAAGGCTGTGTGCTAGCCCCCACCCTCTTTGGGATATACTTTTCACTTCTATTGAAATATGCCTTTCGTGATCAGGATGATGGTATATACATTCACTCACGCTCAGATGGTGGCCTCTATAATGCTCAGAGATTGAAGGCCAAGACCAAAATTAGCAGGGTACTAATCAGAGAGTTGCTTTTTGCGGATGATGCTGCGATTACGACCCACTCTGAGGAAGAATTACAACATCTACTATCTGCATTCTCCAATGCTTGTTCTGAATTTGGTTTAACAATTAACAAAAAGAAGACACAGATTATGTCACAAGGTGCACATGGTGTACCATCAATCTTTATTGACGACGCCGAACTGGAGATAGTAGACCATTTTACATATCTAGGATCAGAGGTAAATAGCAAATTATCCCTCGATCAGGAAATCAACATCAGGATTGGCAAGGCAGCAACAACAATGAACATGTTAGCAAAAAGAGTCTGGGAGAACAGGAAGCTTACTGCCAAAACAAAATTCCTCGTCTACCAAGCCTGTGTCCTTAGTACTCTTCTTTATGGCAGTGAAACCTGGACAACTTACTCACGCCAAGAGAAACGTTTAAACAGCTTTCATATGCGGTGTCTGCGAAGAATACTTGGTATTAAGTGGCAAGACAAAATCACAAATACTGAAGTATTGGAAAGATCAGGTTGTGTGACGGTGTATTCCATGCTCAGTCTTCGTAGACTTAGATGGATAGGACACGTTAGGAGGATGGATGATGGTAGAATACCAAAGGATATCTTTTTTGGTGAATTACAGACGGGTAGGAGATCTCAGGGTCGGCCTCTACTACGATACAAAGATGTGTGTAACGGGGACATGATTGATACAGGCATTGATAATGCACATTGGGAGCACGTCGCCGCTGAACGTGTTGCATGGAGGGCAACTATCAGAAATGGAATAAAGACAAAGGAGAAAATGATTGCAGATAAAGCACACACAGAGCGTGAGAGACGTAAGATGGTGCAAAATGGTGGAAATGACCATGTTTTCACATGCACCTACTGTGGGCAAACATTTGCAGCAAGAATTGGCCTTACCAGCCACACTCGCCACCGCCATGGATCGTAGTTATTAAGCCTTTTTAAAGCACAATGTACCAAACTATCGTCTGTCAAGACGGAAAGGTGCCAATGAATTAGTGATGGCAATGATGTTAATGATGTCATTGGTGTTAATGATGACAATAATGTCAACAATGTTAATGATGCCAATAATGTCAATGGTGTTAATGATACCAATGATGGTAATGATGTCAATGATGCCAATGGTGTTAATGATGGCAGTGATCTCAATTATGCCAATGGTGTTAATGATGGCAATGATTTCAATGATGCCAATAGTGGTAATGGTGTCAATGAAGGTAATGATGACAATTATGTCAAAGGTGTTAATGATGACAATAATTTTAATGATGGTAATGATGTCAATAATGATAATGATGCCAATGGTGTTAATAATAGCAATAATGCCATTAATGCTAATAATGCTAATGGTATTAGGGATGATAATGATGTTAATGATGTCATTGGTGTTAATGATGACAATAATGTCAACAATGTTAATGATGCCAATAATGTCAATGGTGTTAATGATGCCAATGATGGTAATGATGTCAATGATGTCAATGATGTTAATGATGCCAATGATGTCGACGGTGTTAATGATGACAATGATGTTAATAATGGTAATGATGTCAATGATGTCAATGATGTTAATGATGTCAATGATGTTAATGATGTCAATGATGTTAATGATGTCAATGGTGTTAATGATAGCTATAATGTCAATGATATTAGCGATGCCAATGGTGTTAATGAATGCAATGATGTCAACGATGTTAATGATTCCAATGATGTCACTGATGTTAAAGGTGTTGATGTTGTCAATGATGTTAATAATGTAAATGATATTAATTATGTTAAGAATGTTAATAATGTCATTGATCTCAATTATGTCAATGATGTTAATGATTTCAATGATGTCAATGATTTCAATGATGTCGCTGATTTCAATTATGTCAGTGATTTGAATGATGTTAATCATTTCAATTATCGTAATGACTTCAATAATGTTAATGATGTTAATGGTATCTATGATGTTAATGGTGAGGTGACATTATTCAGAGGTATTCAGTGAGTTATACAAAGAAATATAGTTCTCTATAATAAGCGATTCATAGGATAATGAAGAGATGAGTTAGGTTATTCCATCACTCGGTATTCCCAAATAAACAGCTTCACTCGAGAGTTCACAACATATTTACCTCGAATGACGTCTGGGCACTTGATTCTTTTCCGCCGTCAATCTGTGGATACAAAATATACGGTAAACTCGCTGTCGTACATACACATACAGTTTACATATACAACGGTATAGTATGCGGGTGTCGTTGCAAGGTTGATCGCGAAAAGCGCTGGTAAAGTAATTCTTGAGTAAAATAAATAAATGAATGAATTATATATATATATATATATATATATATATATATATATATATATATATATATATATATATATATATATATATATATATATATATATATATATATATAAATATATATTAGGGCTGCGGAAGTTAACGATTAATTAATCGATTAATCGTTTATTATTTTAAACGATTAAATTTTTTTAACGATTAATCAAAGACCTTTCTCTCATCACTTATACACA
>JACEFZ010021039.1:432500-435000 GCA_014155875.1 Cepaea nemoralis
ATTGTCTTTGTTATTTGTTCTTTAGTTGTTTGTTTGTTGTTGTTTTTTTTCCCAGAATATATTCACTCCCCAAAAATGTTAAGGTTTTAAATTGAATCCCCGTCGTGTATAAATACATAAATAAATAAATAAATAAATAAATACATGAATAAATAAATAAATAAATAAATAAATATGGGATCTGCGGTGGTATAGAGGCTGGAGTTTCATTTATCAGCTCGATGATCATCGATTTGAATCCCCACATGAGCGGATTTCTAATACTGACCAGGTCTAGCCCGTCAAACACGGGTACCTGATATACCTTGGGAAGTACGGGCGGCCTGCGTGACACTGACCAGGTCACTCACAAGCAGTTATAAAATTAAACTCCTCAGCTTTAAAAGAACACTATCATATGTGGTAGAATGCACGTTGCCGTTAAAAGCCTTCTTCTGCTTACTAAAAAGTCGTTGGATCATCCAGATTAACAAACTGTAAATAATAAAATAAAGTTT
Organism: Cepaea nemoralis; assembly: GCA_014155875.1. Classification (NCBI taxonomy): domain Eukaryota; kingdom Metazoa; phylum Mollusca; class Gastropoda; order Stylommatophora; family Helicidae; genus Cepaea; species Cepaea nemoralis. Next base: position 432,998 of record JACEFZ010021039.1, read on the forward strand.
CTAAGCTGATGTCCTTCATTTAATCATTACAATATCCTTATTATAAACAATTACCAAAAAAGTGAAATCTACAGGACATTCCATCCATCCATCCATCATGTGCCATGCCGGTAAGCGTGGGCGGTCATGTTCTGCCATCTCATTCGATCAACAGAGTCGTGGATCAGTTCCGTGTTTCTGTCTCGACCATGCCACAAGGCCAAGCCATCCAGATACTTGTTTCTAGGTCTTCCCCTTGGTCTGTTCCCCTCGATCTTACCAGTTGTCACCAAGTTCTCCAAATCATTTCTTCTCATGACATGCCCAAAAAATTGTGACTGTCTACGTCTAATGTCTCTGATCAGTTTACGATCTTCATTTGTTTCTTGAAGGACTTGTTCATTGGTCTTTCTGGCTGTCCATGGTATTCTTTGCATTTTCCTCAGAAACCACATTTCTACAGCCATCAGATGTTTTTCAGCCTGGCTGCTCATTGTCCAAGCTTCACATCCATATAAAAGTACAGGTTCTATGTAGCATCTCAACACTCTTTTTCTCGTTTCAATTGACATCTTTTTATTGGTCAGTATGTTTTTCATCTTGCTAAAGGCTACTTTTGCCATGGCGATCCTTGTTCTAATCTCTTCAAGGCATCTCCCATCAGATGTTATTACTGTTCCGAGATAATTGTACCTATTCACTTGTTGAAGAATATTCCCATTTACTTGTATATTACACTGTGGTATTTCGTTCTTCCTAGTGACGACCATAATCTGTGTCTTTTTACAATTTAATTCTAACCCTTGTTGTTCACTGTGTGTAACAACCGCATCTACTAAATTTTGCAGATTCTGTTAATTGTCTGCAATCAAGACTGTATCATCTGCATATCTAATGTTATTGATGCATCGTCCCCCAATGTTGATTCCTTCCATATTTTCAATATTTCTGAAAATATTTTCACTGTACAGGGAAAACAGATCTGGAGACATTACACATCCCTGTCTCACACCTCTCTTAATAGGCTGATATTGGCTTACTTCATTATCAACTCTTATGGCAGCTTGTTGTTTCCAATATATGTTTTTTACAAGTCTAAGGTATTTCCCATCAATTTGTAGATCTTCAAGCATCCTTATCATGTTGACATGTCTCACTTTATCAAAAGCCTTTGTGTAGTCAATAAAGCAAAGGTGTAGATCTTTGTTTACTTCTATAGAACGTTCGATTACGGTTCTCAGTAAATACACAGCATTTACTGTACCCTTGCCTACTACAAACCCACATTGTTCTTCTCCTATTTCAGGTTGTATTTTCCTCCTAACTCTTTGCATGATAATTCTTAGCAAAATCTTCGTGATGTGACTCATTATACTAATTGTTCGATGTTGATCACATTCTAAGGCTCCTGATTTCTTTGGGATTGCAATAAATACAGAATTACATAACTCATGAGGTATATTTCCAGTATTACAGGACATTATTACACGCAATAATGTTATTTTGGGTATATGGTGCTAAGATCATATGTTTATAGACCACCCGGGGTGTAGCGCGTTAGGCTATAAAATATTCACGGCTTCAGATTGTGAGAATTGTATGGATGTTTTGCCCTGGTAATTTGAGAGTGCTGGAGAATGGAAAGGTTAATAGGCTGGCAGGGAATGCACCTCTTGGTGGTAGATTACCTATGGGCAAGGAGAAGCTGGTCATGCACCTGTAGCACCAGGTGGACAAGGTGGGGGAACAGACTGAGAACCCGTATGTGGAAATAATGAGATTTCTGGGGATTGGCAGGGATTCTGGTAGAATCTCAAAACTGAGAGGGAAGACCAGGAGAACTTTCAGTCAGATAGCGGTGGGGACGATTAGTAGTGTGACTCTTCGCTGGCTGTTGAACGAGGGGACGGAGCGCGTGGAAATGTCCTGAGTGCAGTGATGTCATTTCTTAGCTCAAGTCAACTCAATTCAACACAGCATAATATATATGGGAATATCTTTTTATACATATATGTCTACACTAG
>JACEFZ010021039.1:440000-492500 GCA_014155875.1 Cepaea nemoralis
TCAGCTCCTAAGCATCATATAATTCAAAGTTCCTGATACATTTAGTAAAATATCAGTCATCTGCTTGCAACATTCAACAGTTTCATTTCCTGTTTTAGTTTTTAAAACATCAGTCATCTCCTACGGTACATTCAGTAGACAAAAGTACTTGGGTCGGTTTACAAAACATCAGCCATCTACTACTACTACTAAATATTCAACAGTCAATGTTCCCGGTTTCGGGAGTCTCTGTGGCGAAGTGGTCAAGCCGTTTGGCTCGTGCTCCGAAGGTTGTGAGTTCGATTCCGGGCCGCACCCTTCGGTTTACGAGTTAAATGTTTCGGAGACTCCTGTGGGTCGTCGCTAAAAGCTACGGAGTTCGTGCTTTGTGTGACGCCTTCCGCGCTGCGGAAAGGGGCCGAGCCATATGGGATAAAACCCGGTGCGATGAAGTCGACCCTGTCGACTTTTAAGCGACTTTATTTTTGGTTCCCAGTTCGTTTGGCATTACGTCCTGCTATTCTATAAGTAACATAGTCTTGTTCAGATTTAGTTGTGATCCACTTTTTGAACGCTATCTTCTTTTTGAATATGCTATCTTTAACTTCGTTGTTCCACCAGGCTGTACTTAATATTTTGTCCTGCCCTACGTTGTTTGTTTGCCAAACGAACAATTAGAGCATCTAAAGATGAATGTATGGTGAACAGATGGCGACCCTTAGCAAAGACTGCCCAAGAGAATTTTATAAACGTGTCAACACAATGAGAAACAGAGATGCATGCTACAACCCAACCATAATCATAAACAGCAAAAGAGGTATACCGATATTTAATCCACAACAAAGACCAGCAAGGTGGGCAGAATGCTTTCAAGAACTACTTAATCCCACACATAACATAGAAAACCTCACCTTTGTGCCTAAAAGCCAGGGACAGCAAGAACCAAATTTCATACCTGCAGAAGTCAAAGCAGTTATACAGAAAAGTCCTAAAAACAAATCACCAGGTCCAGATGGAATAACCACAGAAGCTATTCAGGCCTGTGGGGAAACATAGTTAAATGGCTAACAAGACTTTTTAATATAGCATGGGAAGAAAGAAAAGTACCAGATGATTGGCAACAGGCAATAATAGTACCAATATGGAAAAAGAAAGGCAATATGAGAGAGTGCGAAACATACAGAGGTATATCACTCCTGAGCCATATAAGGAAAATGTATGCAAAACTATTGGAACAAAGAGCTAGACCGATAGTTGAACAACAGTTAAGCAAAGTACAATTCGGTTTTCGGAAAGGTAAAAGTTGCACTGATGCACTATTTACACTTAGACAAATATGTGAAAAAACTATCGAATATAGTGACCAGCAGAATATTGTGTTTGTAGATCAGGAAAAGGCTTTCGATAGAGTAGACAGATACAAATTATGGACCATCCTTGAAGACTATGGGATACAAGGGCAACTGCTAGAAAACATCATAGCCATGTACTACTCGAATCGAAGTGCAGTAAGAACACAAGAAGGTATATCAGATATGTTCACAGTCAATACAGGAGTGAGACAGGGATGTGTGCTCTCTCCCCTGCTATTTAATATCTACATGGACATAATTTCCAAAGAAGCAAGTCTCGACAGAACAGATTCAGAAAATTTAGAACTCTTTACTCCAGATGAAACAACTGATCCACAGGAAATAAATGAATTTCTATTTGCAGACGATCAATGCCTGTTTTATAGCGACGAGGGCAGACTGCAAAATCATATTAATAATCTGAGTTTAACCTGCAGCAGATACAATATGAGCATAAATACAGCCAAAACCGAAGTAATGCGAGTTAGCAGATCGCCGGGCCCACTAAGTATACAGTTAAATAGCACAACTCTGAAACAAGGTAAAGAATTCAAATATCTTGGAAGTATGATCACAGAAGATGGCAGATTAGACAGAGAAATTGAAATCAGATGTCAAAAAGCTAGTGCACTTACATATCAACTATCACCCTTACTGAAACATCCAAATATACCCATGCCAGCAAAACGACAGATAATTAAATAAACAGCATATTCACACCAACCCTTTGCTACCAATCTCAGACCTGAACTTTATCCAAATTACAAATTCGCAAAATCAACACCTGCGAAATGAGATGCCTGAGGAGAGCTGCCAACTTAACAATCCGAGACCGAGTAAGAAATGCTATTATCAGACAGACTGTGGGATCAACACCTTGTGCCACATTTATTGAAAGACATAAGATCAAGTGGTTTGACCAGGTCGTTAGAATGCAACACCAGCAACTACCATCACTGGCCTTACATCAAAGATAATCTGCGACGAGCCAACGAGGACGTCCAAGAAGAAAATGGATTGACGACATCAAAGACATTGTACAGCCTCACGGAATGACACTATCCAGTGCCACCCACCGGGCGCTGGAATACAAATTATTCCTCCCCACGACGCTTGACGGCAGAAGTGGAAGAAGATGATGATGATGATGAATGTTCCCGGTTTCGTTTGCAAATCCCAATACGTCATTTCCTGTACAACATGTTCCTGGTTTAATTAATAAATCATCACTCATCTCCCACGGAACATTCAACAAAGTCTCCGATTGAATTTATAAAACAGCAACAATCAACAGTCAAAGTTAATGGTTCAGTTTATAAAATCAGTCATCTGCTGGCAACAATCAACACTCAAAGTTAATGGTTCAGTTTATAAAATCAGTCATCTGCTAGCAATAATCAACACTCAAAGTTAATGGTTCAGTTTATAAAATCAGTCATCTGCTGGCAACAATCAACACTCAAAGTTAATGGTTCAGTTTATAAAATCAGTCATCTGCTGGCAATAATCAACACTCAAAGTTAATGGTTCAGTTTATAAAATCAGTCATCTGTTGGCAACAATCAACACTCAAAGTTAATGGTTGAGTTTATAAAATCAGTCATCTGCTGGCAACAATCAACAGTCAATGTCGTCCCCGGTTTAGTTCATGAAATAAACTCTTCTGTAGTCCGCTCCATGGTGAAGGTGTTACGGACGCAATTCGTAATCCCGCATACCGCGTTCGAAACACAGCTGCGGGCAATTTGGCAGCAGACCGCCTTGCGTTGGTTATTTTTAATGAAATGGTATGGGTGCCGGTCGTTCAGAAGGCAAAGGCAAACTACTGAACGTAAACTTGCCCAGGAATCACGAACAGCCAAACAATTCTCGGGTTGACTGCTACGCCCTGTACAGGATATGCAACTAACTGTTTAACTCTTCTGCACAGATGAGGGCGATATGGAAGCAGGTCGCCTTGCGTTGATGTATGTACAGTGTTACGACTGCTGGTCGCTCAGAAAGCAGTGGCAAACTACTGAACGTAAAAAAGCCTAGGAATGACAATCAGCCAATGCGTGCGGGAGTTAACTGCTACATCCTGTAATGGATATGCAACTAACTTTAACGCCTCCGAAAAACATAGTAGCCATTCCCAAGTATTTCATCTCACATGTCACCATCCAGCTGCCATCATATGGATGTGACAGGTTCGAATTCTGGAGTGATAACTATAGTCTTCAATTTTATGTCGTCTAGAGTGTCCTAAAATATATATTTCTTACATTCTCTTTCTATGATCGCCAATCAATATTTGAGAATTGTGTTATCACATGTAACCAGCTTTCTTCAAAGGCACTAAATCTTTATTCTGACCTTGCTGTCCACATACCGTGACTTAGCGTCGAAAAATAATTAAAAATATACGTAATAAATTACTGTTGTTGTATAAATTGAACAAAGGACTTTGATTATTGAATGTTGCGTAAATGATGATTTCTATTCCATGAACTAAACTTTTTAAGGCGGTCTGCTGCTAAATCGCCCGCAGCTGTGTTTCGAACGCGGCATGCGGGATTACGAATTGCGTCCGTAACCCTTGCATCATGGAGCAGACTACAGAAGAGACAATGCAAAAGGGCAAATTGAGAAATATGTCAGGCATAATATAATGCATCGAATTCGTCGAGAGACCACAAATAAAGGAAGGAGAGTCATTTGTGACAAATACATTTGGCAAAAGAAGAGGCAAATGACTATCTAAACGTATCCAGCAAAACAAGTAGATACACCTACAGACCGAAATCCGGATTATTTACTTGGTAACAGAGGTTGAGAGTAAGACATGGACAGTAAGTGGACAAGCTAGGTAACAGTGACAGTGACAGTGGAAATGTGGTTTATAGGGAAAATGCAAAGAATGTCATGGGTAGACAAAAAACACACAATCAGTAAGTCCTACAAAAATACAAAAGCAAATGAGATTCGTAAACTGATAAGAGAAATTAGATGTAGACGGTTAACATTTGTGGACACGTTACGAGATGAAACAAACTAGAGAACTAGATGACAACTGGCAAGATAGAGGGAAAAAGAACAAGAAGAAAGCAGGGAAGATAATATCTGGATAGCTTGACCACATGGCATGGTCGAGACAGGAACTGAGCGCTGATCCACGACTCTGGTGACCATATAAGACTGAGAAACATGACGGCCCAAGCTAATCACAAGGCACACGATGGTGATGAAATCAGCTTTACAGAACACAATTATGGAAGACATAGGACGTTGCGGTGACTAGACTTCATCGGCAAAGAAATACATACACAAAATACATAATATAAACACGGTGAAGACACTGCAGTGACTACATCAAGGCATAATAACCGAATGAGAAGAATACATAGATGAACAAAATAAGAACAACGAAAAGATAATGACCAAATGAATAAAATGTGATTCTTATCTCAGAATCCCAGGCTATGACCCGTTATGTGCAGAAATAAATTAAAGCAGTTGCTTAAAACCGACCGGTCACGCTCATCGTCGTGACGTATGATGATAATGCTGAAATCATGCTTCGACACAAACAAATGAAATAGTTCAATCATGCTTCGACACACCAACATGAAACTGTTGCTATCGTACTTTAACAAACCACATGAATCAGTCCCAATCATACTTTGACGCAACCACATGAAACATGTGCAATCGTACTTCGACACAACCACTTGAAAGAGCCGCAATCGCGCTTCGACACAACCACTTGAAATATGTGTAATCGAACTTCGATACAAACGCATATAACAGATGCAAACATACTTCGACACAACCACATGAAACAGGTGCAATCATGCTTCGACCACCGCACATGAAACAAGTATAGTCACACTTCGAAACAACCACATGAAACAAGTGTAATCCTACTTCGACACAACCACAAGAAACATTCACAATCATACTTCGATACAACCACATCAACCATTCACAATCTTACTTCGACACAACCACATGAACCATTCACAATCGTACTTCGACATAACCACGTGAACCATTCACAATCTTACTTCGACACAACTACATGAACCATTCACAATCGTACTTCGACACACCCACGTGAACCATTCACAATCGTACTTCGGCACAACCACATGAAACATTCACAGTCGTACTTCGACACAACTACATGAACCATTCACAATCTTACTTCGACACAGCACATGAACCATTCACAATCGTACTTCGATACAACCACATGAACCATTCACAATCTTACTTCGACACAGCACATGAACCATTCACAATCGTACTTCGACACAACCACATGAACAATTCACAATCTTACTTCGACACAGCACATGAACCATTCACAATCGTACTTCGACACAACCACATGAAACATTCACAATCGTACTTCGACACAACCAAATGAAACTGTCACAGTCGTACTTCGACACATTCCTACTGCTGTTGACCGAAGACTGGCTTGGCTCATGAAAGACAGTGGCGGCTCCAAACTTTCGGCTGATGGCTAAACCGTTGGTGATAAGGCGTAGAACTGGCTTGCCCTCGGCGTCTTGCACGACGTAGCAGGTGTTGTTTGAACCCACACTCTTACTCCGCTGATGCCTAAGTGAAATAGAACAAGGCATGTGAGAATCTCCTTTACCGATGTTTCAGCCAGCAAGAGGTACACTCGTTACACGGATTTGTAGTTCTGGTGGCATGGGGTTACATCATCATCTCATCCATCATCGAATCTCATCACCGCATCCCATCTAATCATCTCATCTAATGATCCTCTCATCTCATTCCATCTCATCTTCTCATCTCATCATCTCATTTCATCTCATCTCCTTTTGTTCCTCTTGTACCTTTTTGTCTCGAGGTGAAGCATAAACAGCGTCTTCTTGTTGCAAAATCTTCTTATGCTTCTTTTACTTTCTTCCTCCTCCTCCTCTTCCTCCTCCTCCTCCTTCTCTTCTTCTTCTCCTCTTCCTCCTCCTCTTCTTCTTCTTCTTCTTCTTCTTCTTCTTCTTCTTCTTCTTCTTCTTCTTCTTCTTCTTCTTCGTCTTCTTCTTCCTCTTCTTCTCCACCTCCTCCTACTCCTCCTCCTCCTCCTTCTTCTTCTTCTTCTTCTTCTTCTTCTTCTTCTTCTTCTTCTTCTTCTTCTTCTTCTTCTTCTTCTTCTTCTTCTTCTTCTTATTATTATTATTATTATTATTATTATTATTATTATCATTATTATCTTACCACAACAACAACAACAACAACAACTACTACTACTACTACTACTACTACTACTACTACTACTACTACTACTACTACTACTACTACTACTACTACTGCTGCTGCTGCTGCTGCTACTACTACTATTGCAATTACTACTGCTGCTGCTGTTGCTGCTTCTATTGCTGCTGCGTATGCTTGCTCTTCCTTTACTTCTTCCTCCGTCTGTTCCTCGTCTTCTTCTTCCATCTCCTCCTTCACAATCACTTCTTCAAATTCGTCTTCCAATATTTATACTCTTTTTCTTCTTGTACTATTGTTTCTATTTCTTCCCAACGGCGTCGTCGTCGTCCTTCTCATCAGAATCTTCTTCATGTACAATATGTTTATGGGCTCAAGACAACAATGTCTGTAAATATTAAAAAGCGAAGAAAGAATTACTGTATATGAAAGCACAAAAATAAAAGTGCCAGTAACCTTCATTGCATTCGAGTCACTACAAGTCACCGAATATGCCAATTTCTCGAGTTAACATGCATGAAGGTAAATACTCTCAAGGCATTTGTCCTACCTAGAAAAGATGGCGTGGGCAACATCCTCCGACATTCTAGAGGTACCACTGAACTGTTTATTGGGCTCCAGGCTGTAGAAGTCGGTGTTTTCCTCCACATCCCTGGGGCTTGCATCAGGAATGAAAGGCTTCTCACCTGGGATTGATCAGCCAGGTATCGTTAGTTCAATAATTAACACATGATGATCCTATGGTTAAATAGTTAGGATATCATTGCAACATTTTAACCCTGCTTATTATGTTGGCATAAATGAAAATGAACGAACGAAATTTATTTCCAAAAAGCACAAATTGGGCACGCAGGCCCGTCTTACATTCGACCCTGCCAACAACAATTACATTGAGGATGGGGATGGAGATGGGGGAATACAAAGCAAATAATGTAAGATGAATGCTGTAAACATACACGAATCATAAAGAATGCATATTTCAACGTTATGAGAAAGGCAGTTGGCAGTAGGCAGACAGACAGATAGACACAGTATATATATATATATATATATATATATATATATATATATATATATATATATATATATATATATATATATATATATATATATATATATATATATATTATATATATATATATATATATATATATATATATATATATATATATACATTGACACCTTTGGCACCTTTCCGTCTTGACAGACGATAGTTTGGTACATTGTGCTTCAAAAAGCCATGGCGGTGGCGAGTGTGGCTGATAAGGCCAATTCGCGCTGAAAATGTTTGTCCACAGTGGATGCATGTGAAAACATGGTCATTTCCACCATCATGCACCATCTTACGTCTCTCACGCTCTGTGTGTGCTTTATCTGCAATCATTTTCTCCTTTGTCTTTATTCCATTTCTGATAGTTGCCCTCCATGCAACACGTTCAGCGGCGACTTGCTCCCAATGTGCATTATCAATGCCTGTATCAATCATGTCCCGCTTACACACATCTTTGTATCGTAGTAGAGGCCGACCCTGAGATCTTCTACCCATCTGTAATTCACCAAAAAAGATGTCCTTTGGTATTCTACCATCATCCATCCTCCTAACGTGTCCTATCCATCTAAGTCTACGAAGACTGAGCATGGAATAAACCGTCACACAACCTGATCTTTCCAATACTTCAGTATTTGTGATTTTGTCTTGCCACTTAATACCAAGTATTCTTCGCAGACACCGCATATGAAAGCTGTTTAAACGTTTCTCTTGGTGTGAGTAAGTTGTCCAGGTTTCACTGCCATAAAGAAGAGTACTAAGGACACAGGCTTGGTAGACGAGGACTTTTGTTTTGGCAGTAAGCTTCCTGTTCTCCCAGACTCTTTTTACTAACATGTTCATTGTTGTTGCTGCCTTACCAATCCTGATGTTGATTTCCTGATCTATGGATAATTTGCTATTTACCCTGATCCTAGATATGTAAAATGGTCTACTATCTCCAGTTCGGCGTCGTCAATAAAGATTGATGGTACCCATGTGCACCTTGTGACATAATCTGTGTCTTCTTTTTGTTAATTGTTAAACCAAATTCAGAACAAGCATTGGAGAATGCAGATAGTAGATGTTGTAATTCTTCCTCAGAGTGGGTCGTAATTGCAGCATCATCCTGCAAAAAGCAACTCTCTGATTAGTACCCTCCAAACTTTGGTCTTGGCCTTCAATCTCTGAGCATTATAGAGGCCGCCATCTGAGCATGAGTGAATGTATATACCGGCATCCTGTTCACGAATGGCATATTTCAGTAGTAGTGAAACGTATATCCCGAAGAGGGTGGGGGCTAGTACACAACCTTGCTTTACTCCACTCTTGATTTCAAACTCTTCTGAAGTTGCACCATCAAACTTCATTATACCCTTCATGCCTGTGTGGAACGATTCCACAATGGACAGAAGAGTTGGTGGGCAGCCAATCTTCTTTAGTGCTTTGAACAGACCCTCAAGACTGACCAGATCAAATGCCTGTTTGAGGTCAATGAAAGCAATAAACAGTGGTTGATTTTGTTCACGGCATTTTTCTTGCATTTGTCGCAATGAGAATATCATATCAATGATAGACAGGTTCCATCGGAAACCGCACTGTGATTCGGGGTTGACTTGATCTCCTAGGACTTGAAGTCTGCCCAGAACAATTCTGGCAAATACATTCCCAACAATACACAGAAGTGAGATACCCCTATAGTTGTTACAGTCGCTTCTATCGCCCTTGTTCTTGTACAGTGTTATGATGCTTGAATCTTTGAAATCCTGTGGGACTTATCCTTCTTGCCAGCATAGCTCTATTAGCTGGTGGATCTGTTGAGTGAGTGTGTCTTGCCCACTCCTGATCACCTCTATTGGAATCCCATCCTTACCTGGAGCCTTGCCAGATGCACGTTAATTTATAGCACACTTAACTTCTGTTATGGTGGGAAGTGTGTCCAGGTGGTCAAGAGTTGGCCTCTATGGCGTTGAGGGCATCATCCGCTAGTTCGGTCTCACTTGAGTAAAGCTCTAAATAGTGCTCTACCTATCTATCCATCTGCTGTTTCTTATCAGTGATGATTTCTCCAGTCAAGGTTTTCAGTGGTGCTCTTCTTTTGATTATTGGACCACAGGCTTTCTTTATCCCTTCAAACATGCTTCTGATGCTTCCCTTATCACTTGCGATTTCGAAGTGTTGTTGACTCATCTAAGGGCATGAGGACTAATACGTTTCTGTCTATTCAAACATTATACATCTCTCCTTATACTTGAAATATAAAACGACAACCAAGAAACTGCCACTGCAACAAACCTTCATAAAACGATATGATTTTCTATCTTGCAGACTTTAATCTTCCGACTCCTGTCACATGTCGACAAACTCAATCGCTCCACAACGAAACACTTGAGAATCACACACACTGAATTAACACAAAGAGCGGCATAACTGACTGTTAGCCATGCTCAAAAGACATGCTGCGTCCGAACAGGACGGCAGCCCAAGTCTAACTCCTAGTGACGTTTTTCGTGACGCTTCCCTAGTTTCCCTGTGCACTCTATAATTGTACATTTCGGTGCATCTTTTAGGGAAGCTCCCTTCAGCCTTTCTCAGTCTGCTATGTGTCAGTGACTGATATGTGGCATTATGCCCCCCGCCCTACAAATTAAATGATATTATCATTTAATTCATATACATTCATTACCCATGACAAATAGCATCACTGACAACCTAAGTATCAATTGCTGAACATGACATTATGGTTCCCGTTAATAACCCTCAAAAAAAAAAAAATTACTGATGGGCATGCCCTCCTGCTCACACCCACCGTGAGCGTCATGTGGCCGGCCTATGGGAGGGTCGGACCAACTAATGATACCATTAGTCCCTAATGTCCTCACTCTAGGTCAAAACCCGGAGTTGTGGACGAGAGTATCAATCGGTATCATGCCGTCTGTATCAGTTGCCGATCCTCGTTGTCGCTGGCTATGCATATATCTTGCGTTGTCATGTAATGGCTGTAGGTGAGGTAGAGGCTGTCGCTGATCACATTCTAATTTAAGGGATATTTCTAATATTATTAAGTGCCGTACCAATAATACAACAATATAATTCATTCAACTAGCAATATCATAATAGCACCAGCTCTCTTTGTGTAAATAATGATCACCTAACCAATCATATTTCCGTAAATATTCTAATAAACTAATACTCTTCCTACTCCAACATGATAAATCTTCTTCTTCAATCGACTGTTGTAATGTGGTATCATTGCCCAATGCTCATACCTGTATGTAGAGAAGCTAACTCATCATGCTTTAATCTACCCATCGGTGCTTGTAAAATTGCTGACATATCCATATAAGTTAGTATCAATAAATCATCTTTAACTTTCTGACGATCATATGTCGGTATGATATTGACTGCCTTCACCATATCTCAAAGAGAGTTTCCCCAAACCTCTTAGATTAATGACGCTGGTTAGTCCATAGTACACCTCGATATTCACATATCTTGGTACAATTCTAGTGTACTGTTACATCCGCTCAGGGGAGTTGCTTCTATCCCAGTACACCTCACTGCACCCTCACATCACGTGTGTTTTCCTCTGTACCTTTATTATAACAACAATTGACAAACCTTTGCGTATGATCAAGCAGTAAATCAAAACTAATTTGTAAGACCACATGCATAGTCTAAAACCAATATGTAAGGATCTTTATACTAACATTTAGCACAAATACAACAGATTAAATGACCATCACCAACGAATACAACAAATAAACACCATTCACTTAGTTTCCTATCATTGAACTCATGAACAACCTTGATCACGTGCTGGATTCACGTGAGAACAACATGAAATTCTTTTATTTATGACAATGAATGACGTAAATTAAATTATTTAGCTTTCCTCAGGTGCATTAGACGAATGGTAGTTCTTTAAATGTCATTAATATTTTAGTATCTAGATTTCATTCTGATCACACAGTTCTTCGACCATATCCCTGTATGTTTTCATTCAATTTAACAACGTCGTGTATTTCTAATTTGTGATTGGTAAAATAAATTGTTGTCCATGGATAACACAGAAGTTTGTTAGATTGTCTTCTAGTATCCGATATTCCAATACCGACAAGTGATGTAATGACTGGGTAATTGGGCATCCATATAAAGGAGGTCTCAAACGTTGTATCATCGATTCGGGCGACTGTTCGAAAAGTTATCGCCTATCCTGAACACGTTGAACGGAATTTTTTTCTGGTCTCGACATATTTGAGTACGGTTGAGATAATAGACGTGGATGAATAAGCATCTGCGGGTTTGGTGATTTTATTTCCTTGAGCAATTCCTCAAAAGCAGTAAGATGCGATAAAATACCTTTAAATTTGAAGCATATATGGATTTCGTGACTTGAGTACCTCGGCCTGGGCCAATAAGCAAAATCTGGTCATGATTTTAGCTTAATAATATCAATTGAATGTAGACTGGCCACTGTTGGCTGTAGCATGGCCTAAGAAAGTTTCATGTATGCAAATCATGCTTTCATAATTGACGTATGTGTTTTAAGACTCCAGCAGCTCTGAAATTATATTGATTATTGATCGGCTTTCTGAAGATTGCTGTAATAAGTCCTGTGGACGTATCGACAAGCTTTTGTTTCTTCAGTGATATTTGATGCGAGTTATAATTATGTAACATTATTATAAAATATAATTCCGTTGTAGACCGATTCTTTCAAAGTCAAAATTTCGATTCTATATGTGTGTCGTACTGATTCTATACACAATTAGTTCTCGGTATGTAGCGTTTATAAAAATGTCAATGAACGCGCTCCTCCGATTTGACACAAATGGAACCGCAAAAGTTTATTTGTCAATTAATTTCCCGTTGAAACTGTATTTGCTGTATCTGTGAAGACCACTCTTAATCTTGCTAGCTGATGTTACAATGTTCATGTCGCCGGAACATCAAAATACCGCAGACGAACGTTTATGCAGATCAAGACAATTAGGTGTTCGGAGACTGTGTAAATTCCCTAGTAATGCTACCAATCTGTTGTTTGTTCGAGTAAATGTACATAATAAATAATGGTGAAATGAATCTTCAATTCCGATACTTCTTATTGGCTGTATGAACGTTCTCAAGTCATTTTGTTCTGTTAACTGACTGTGACAGATGTTGAATTCTATTATGTAATACATCAAGCACAATGCGATTAAATAGTAACTGTATCTTCTCAAGCATTAATGCTGTAAAGAATGTAATCAACGTAGCTCGCCTTCAATGAACAGCGCTGGATTAAAACCATAAGAACAGATGAAATCGAATCGTTGGCATGATTGTGTCAGAATCAATCTCTATATAATTTGATAAACAGCTTCATCCAATAGTCATCAAATTCTACCGTGCCTGGTGAATCTTTCTTAAATTCCAGAATAAACAATATGTTCTGAGAATTTTTTTCATGATCTCGAAATAAGATTCACTTGATTTCATTCAAATGTTCAATTCTCAATGTTCACGTACCAGTTTGAATTTCATACAACCCATCGTTTCCAGGAATTCAATTTTGATTACTGAAACTTTCAACGTTCAGTGTATTTCGACTGTTTACAAATGATAATCTTGTGTCGTTGTAATTCAAGAAATTTCTTGCGAACGTTCTTGTAAAACCGCGTATATAATTCCTCTGTTAACTGACTGTTTATCTTCTTTCTTGACGTATACAGGGTCAAGTATTTGAGGTAAAAATGTGAACCGGAGCATACGGAATCTGTCTTGTGAACAAACAGTTCAATGCCATGTTATTAACATGCATCTTTTTACAAGTTACGATCAGGTGATCGGTAGTTGCCTCTTTTCAGAGTGCCTGTTAAGACCAGGTCAGCATCCGAAGTAAATGAGGACAATCAATACGGACACAAATGATGAACTAGTAATACGGCTGATCACAGTCGAGACTTTCGCATACTGTCGAACAACATTTAAACTCAATTTGAAATGAGTAACAGCATAGTCCATGTACGCTCTCCTTCCTCTTAACACAATTATGACTACCACAGTATATATGTCGATTGAATTTTTTGTTAATTAAATCTTCCTGTATCTGTGCAAACGAATAGTATCTGTATATGATCAAATACAAAAGGTATCGTGATCTGAGTTTAACTTTCAAATTTTGAATAAATATATTGTATCTTCAGAATAAGTCTTGACGACATGCTAGCTAATGTTCTGACATATGATGTTCGTGTCGGTGGAATATAAAATGTTTATGTAGATCAATATAGTAATCACTTGCGTAAATTCTAGTAGTACTGTCAATTTGTTGTTTGTTCACGCAAATGTACTTAGTAAGTACTGGTATTGAATCTTCATCATCGTATGTTCTTCAGTTGTTTTGTGTATGACCAAAATGATGATGTCATCACCACTGCTCAAAAATTTGGTTACTTGGTTTGAGATTATTCCACATATAGTAAATTATATATGATGGCGTCATGATAAAAATCTGCATGTGACCTTGGCCTTCATTTATATATGGCTCGATTCGTTAAATTACTGCAACAATGTCATAAATTGATAATAAATCTCGAGTTCAGTTAATAATTACTACCGGTACAAGACCCCATTTGTCACGAAGTGTTGTTGACTCATCTAAGGGCATGAGGACTAATACGTTTCTGTCTATTCAAACATTATACATCTCTCCTTATACTTGAAATATAAAACGACAACCAAGAAACTGCTACTGCAACAAACCTTTACAAGACGATATGATTTTCTATCTTGCAGACTTTAATCTTCCGACTCCTGTCACATGTCGACAAACTCAATCGCTCCACAACGAAACACTTGAGAATCACACACACTGAATTAACACAAAGAGCGGCATAACTGACTGTTAGCCATGCTCAAAAGACATGCTGCGTCCGAACAGGACGGCAGCCCAAGTCTAACTCCTAGTGACGTTTTTCGTGACGCTTCCCTAGTTTCCCTGTGCACTCTATAATTGTACATTTCGGTGCATCTTTTAGGGAAGCTCCCTTCAGCCTTTCTCAGTCTGCTATGTGTCAGTGACTGATATGTGGCACTTATCAGTGATGATTTCTCCAGTCAAGGTTTTCAGTGGTGCTCTTCTTTTGATTATTGGACCACAGGCTTTCTTTATCCCTTCAAACATGCTTCTGATGCTTCCCTTATCACTTGCGATTTGAATGTATAATATATAACATAACTTGATCCAATAGTCATTCGCACACTGCCTGACAGCCTTTTGCACATCCTTCCTAGCTTGCTTCAGCTCACTCAGGGTGTTACGCGTTTTTCTTTCCTTGTTTCTTAATAGAGCTATCTTCTTTTTATCAATCAAGGGCTGCATTATCTGGCTGTTTGCCGCAAACCAGTCCTGCCTCTTATGATCAACACTGCGGTAAACCCCTACCCCTGTTTTATAAATAGTTTTCTTAAGTTTACTCCACTTTTCACTTGCTGTGCAATTGTCTGATGTATCAGTGAAAGCGTCTTCAAGTTGCTGTTGAAACTCAAAGCACTTTCCAGCATCGTGAGTGTTAATAATATTAATCCTGGGGCTAAATTTGTGTTTAGCTGTGTAGATTCTCTTTGGTCTCAGTCTAACCCTTGCAACAACCAAAGAATCATCCACATCACAGTCAGCACTGTGGTAACTTCGAGTTAATGATGTATGGTTCAGATGTTGTCTCCGTGTGATAATGACGTCCAGCTGATACCAATGACAGGATCTTGGATGTGTCCACGTTACCTTATGCAGCTCTTTTGTTTTAAAAAAGGAGTTTGTAATACATAGGTCATTTCTGGTGCAATGCTCCAGCAGCCTTTGCCCATTTTCATTCATGTTGTTGTTGTTGTTGTTGTTGTTGTTGTTGTTGTTGTTGTTGTTGTTGTTGTTGTTGTGTGTATATATATATATATATATATATATATATATATCTTCTTCTTCTTCTTTAGCGTTCCGAGCCATTGAGGTTCTTTGCTGCAAATACAATCCGTCTCCATTCGTCTCTCTGGTGGACCTTCTCTTGCCAGTCGTTGATTCCAAGTGCTTGTAGGTCTGTACATGTATTATCTCTCCACCGCCTTCTTGGTCTACCTCGGGGTCTACGATCATTTATTTCCTGAGTGTAAGCGAGTTTTGTTTCCCTATTATCTTCCATTCTTTCTATATGCCCCAGCCATTGTAGTCTATTAGCCTTCATGATACCAGTGATTAGCGGGGACTTAAACAGATCATAAATGTCTTTGTTACTTCTTCTTTTCCACTCTCCACTTTGTGTATCCCTAATGGGTCCAAAGATGCGTCTTAAAATTTTGTTCTCAAAGGTTTGTAACAAGGCTTCGTCTCCTTTCGTTGTACTCCAGGTTTCAGAGCCATACAGCACAACTGGTCTGATCAGTGTTTTGTATATTGTGATTTTGGTGTTACGAGATAGCGCCTTTGATTTTAGTAGATGTTGTAGTGCATAGTATATCTTATTTCCAGAGATGATTCTAGCTTGTATTTCTTCCCTTATGATGTTGGAGCAGTTGAAGATTGTACCCAGGTATTTGTATGTTTCCGTTCTTTTAATGGTCATATCATCTATTTGTATGTGGCCAGAGTTTCTAGCCATTCCGTCTCTTGAAATTACCATATATTCTGTCTTATCTTGGTTGATAACCAGCCCCATCTGTTGGGCTTTTCCCTTTAAGTGAGTCAATATTTCCAATGTCTTTTGTTCACTTTGCCCTATAATATCTATATCATCTGCATAACCAAGCAGCTTGGATGTTCCTCCAATATCACATTCCTCCTTTACCTTCCTTACAACTTTCTCTAGAGCCAGATTGAAGAGTAGCGGCGATAGTGCATCACCCTGTTTCAAGCCAGATGTTATTTGGAAGGGGTCTGATTTCCTGCCTTTATATGTTACTATATTATAAGTATCTTCCATGCATAGTCTGGTCATGTTGATTAACTTCCTTGGTATTCCAAATTCCTGCATAGCATTCCATAGACTATTCCTATGGACACTATCATAAGCCTTTTTAAAATCCACAAAAATGTTATGGAGATCTCTTTTATATTCCCAATTTTTCTCGGCTATTTGTCGTAAGATAAATATCTGATCTATTGTTGATCTGTTTTGTCTAAAACCCGCCTGGTAGTCACCTAATATGTCTTCTGAATATGGTTTTAGTCTATTTAGTAATACTGCGGATAGTATCTTATAGCTTGTGGACAGTAGTGATATTCCTCTATAATTTCCACATTGGAACTTGTCTCCTTTCTTAAAGATAGGTATCAATAATGACTCTTTCCAGTCATGGGGTAATTCTTCTGTCCTCCAGATTTTTATTATTAGTTCGTATAGCTTTAGATGTAATGCATGGCCACCTGCCTTTATAAATTCAGCAGCAATTCCATCAGTCCCAGTTGCCTTATTGTTTTTAAGTCGTGTGATTACATATAGGATTTCTTCAATGTAGGTTCTTCAATTTGTGGTTCGCATGTTAGAACCTCTTCCTGTGGGAAAATGTTACTTGGAGCTTCACAATTTAGTAATTCAATAAAATATTCTTTCCATGTGTTGCACATTTCCTCATTGGTATTTATCATATTCCCATTTTTGTCTTTTAAACCATATGTGTTTTGTTGGTGCCCTCGTTTCATTGACTTCAGTTCTTTAAAAAATTTTCTGGATTCATTTTTCTGGTGATTAGGTTCCATATCTTTGATTATATTACTCATATAGTCCGATATCGAGGCTCATGTATTTGTTTCGTAACAAAGAGGGGTTTTTACAAAGATGGGGATGTTAACCCCACGCTTCAACCCCCAACCTGGAGGACCAGGGTGTTTCTCTTTGTCTGTTCTCTACCCTTTGACCTGTCCGGCTTGGGAGGCCCTGCTGGTAGCTATGCTACCGCCGGCATAGCTCTCAGGGTCATTGAGAAACTCAAGCTCCCCCACCACGACAAGGTGGAAACACCATCGGGGGAGATATATATATATATATATATATATATATATATATATATATTATATATATATATATATATATATATATATATAGAGAGAGAGAGAGAGAGAGAGAGAGAGAGAGAGAGAGAGAGAGAGAGAGAGAGAAAGAGACATGCAAACTCACTTACATAAATAATGTTTGCATGCATGCAACACACATACGCAAGCACGCGGATAAACAGAGACGGTTACATGGGGTTATATCCTCAGCAAAGTTGATCCAAAACACCAAGGCCGGAGAGACCGGCCATTTTCATGAATATTCCAAGAGGGTATACAAGATGTGGGTACTGATCGCCTCCCACCACCATCATCATGTAACAGTTCTTTTGCAGAACGGCGCGCTCACCCTGGCCAGTAGAATCAAACATGCTCATGGCTGTATGCGTGGCCGAATAGATAAGAACGCTCGTTCCTAAGAATCCGGTGTGCTGATGCCGAGGTTGGGGGTTCAACCCCCACATCGATCAGTTGGACTACAATGTTGACTTCTCGTCTTTTACTTGGAGACGTACATTACAATTACCTCTGAAGTTGGAGTGGGCTTGCTTGATGGCGAGGGACACTGGTAATAAGGAAAGCTAATCCACAATTTTCAGCCCAGTGCTACTCGAAGTAATGTGTATGGATCCCATGATGATGATGATTATGATGATATCTGTAATGTTGTCGCTTGTATACATTTCACTGTCTGTGCTAGGTCACTCAGTGGTCCGTAAAGTTTAGATTCGAGTTATCTTTCTCCAAACAATTATGAATATAATTAGTGGAACTGCGGTAAAGCTGTGGAAATGTAAACAATATAAAATAACACTAAGTAATGCAGCTTTACAGAGCATAATTACGAAAATACAGGAAGTTGCGGCGATTAGCCTTCATCATCGAACAGATACATACACAAAACACAACATATAGTCACGGAGTAGACCCTACGTTGACTACATAAAGGCATAAATGCTGGATAAGAATAACAAGATGAAAACATGAGAGCAATGAAGAGAAAATGAAAATTTGAAAACAAATATTGCTACTTATCTTAGACTCCTTAGCTGTAATACTAACACGAATGTCACCTTTGTCTTCTTTTACACACAGCGGTGAGAGTCGATGGGTCATGGGAACAGGGGTGGGGGGTAGGAACGGTTCAGTGAAAATCCCAAGTACATGATTGGAAGTGGTACACGAGAATAGGGGCAGGAAGGTAAGGCAGGAAACTGGAAGCAATGGAATTGTGATGGTGGTCTGAGAGTGAAAGCTAAGGAGTCCAAGTGGATGTACCTACAATGTAAAAGTGGGTGGCAGTGAATGGGTTGACCATAGTTCAAGCGGTTTCACTTGATATATATCGTATTGCCGTCAGACTTGCGTCAGCTTCTGTCTAAGGCGTCAATGCGTAAATAGACTCACCTATTAACTGCTTCTGGGTGCCAATCTCTGTACTCATCAAACGCAGGACTTGTGGTCGAACCTCGGCCTCACATATCGCCCTGGCCCGGCTATGTTCACCAGCATTGTCTTGTTTCACCACGTTTTGAGGAGCGTTTCTAGGTGGCATGGGTACTGCTCGCTCCTGCAACTCCAGTAAGAACTGTCATGAATACACTTTAGGTATTTGAGCCCTGGGCTTGATCTAAACAAAAAAAATTACCTCTTTGGACAACAATCACCTTCAAATTAATATCATATTTCTGGCTGACTCCGTCAAGGGAGTATTTACCTGAGCCCGGGATGGACCCTAATATAACTTCTCTGTGAGGTTAACTGGGTTGGGGTCATGGTAGAATGGAATCAACTAAACGAGAGTCTCGGTAGCGTGTGGCTAGACGCTCGTTAGCCAGTCCGGCAGTCAAAGGTTCAGTTCTCATCGAGGTGGTTTCTAATTTCATAAATTGACCTATGCTCCCAATTCGGCCCACTCTATAAAGAGTATTTGAAATTGTCCTGGGAAAGAAAGGAAGCCGGTGTGTCATTGTCCATATTACCAATAGAACGCCAGTTATTGTTTATTTTCATTTTCTTTTTTTAAATGTTTAATTTGTTCAAAAATTATTTTAAATTTGTATTTTCCAGGTTTATTTAAAATGCCTCTTAGTCCCACTGTGTGCCTTTCTGCCTAATGGGTTCCGCCAAGGCCCGCCTGCCAGTGTTAGTGCTCAGTGATTTGGAGATTAAAGTTTGCAGTTTGGATGACCGCCTTTGCACCCTAGCCAGATAAAGTGCAGATAACATCTACACTTTGATCTTAGCCAAAAGGTCGAGAAGCGATTCTACCAATTATCTTGTAATAGATTCTTTGCTAAACGAATTGTAAGTTTCGACCAAACAAAATTGAAAGACGGAAAGGGGAAGTGGGGTATGTCACAGTTATGACTTAAAAGTTGTTAATATGGTAGCAGACATGTTGTATTATAACGCAGTGACAACATATCGGCTAAATATAAGCCTGTGGCAGATAAAGGAAGTCACTTAAGAAGATTAATCATCTCATGTCACTTAATCAATTAAATAATAGGTCTAGCTCAGTGGTTTGTGTCACACGTCGTTCTTGATGATAATATCAATGTTCTTGATGATCTTTGCTTGATATTGTCGTGTGATGGTCGTTGTCTAGGTAACGATGTTCATGGTGTGTCAATTGAGATATCTAACTGTCTCTTAATCCAACTCACCCCCGCAGTGCATATTCATCAGGCATTAAACAAGATTCCGTGGGCGCACATAATCCTTTATTACAGAAATAAGACGGACAAACGGAACATGTTTATACATCCAGAAACAATGTAATCCATAGAATATCAATATCCTCCTCACAATTTAACCAGCACACATCAATGCCTTCTCACGGCCTGCTTCTAATCTCAATCCACAAGACAGGTAATCCAGCTACTATCCACGGCTGGAAATCCTACAATACAACCCACACATTGGGTCGGAGCCACTGCTCAACTATATAACCCACTCTGGGTTTTAGACACTCACTCCCTATAGAACCCACTCTGGTTCAGGCCTGTCTTCATAACTCGGAGAACAACACAACACGGAGATCTCTAACTCCGCTTCTCCTTAGACTACCGATCAGTTCGGCATCTACACATCAACTCCCCGAAGTCCCTTGACTTCACACAAAGCTAACCTGTCCTTCCCCCATCCCCTGGGGTCCACGCTCACCCTTCCCATTATTTTATTTCTCAGGACTGGCTGTTTTCTCATAGCCAGGTCAGTCACTTTACTGTCTCCCACTCTCATCTCCATTCTTCCTCATGCCCGGTCACTCAACTCAATGTCAATGACCCAGGCTTATGTCAGTTTGGTTTTCAACCTTATTTGGTCCGTCCACACTTTCACCACATGTCAGGATGTCATTCGGGGTGGGGGGAGGGGAGTGAGGGAAAGGGGGGGGGGGCATTTCCAGCGAACGAAAGAAGAAGAATTATCCCCCCTTTCCAAAATTGTCAGCCTCAAAAGGTGCATTTTGTATATTTACAATATATTATTAGCACGCCAAGTTAATCATTTTACAATAAACAAACAGTTAAATCGTTAAAGAATTGTCACTTGATAATGACACCAGAATGCCAGAAAATTATGCTTCATAAAACCTCACAATCTGCAGTCTTAATTCCCCCCTGGAAACCTTAAAATTCCCTCCTTTGGGGGAAGTCTCCACTAGTTGAGAACCACTGTACAAGAACAAGTCAAGACGTGTACATAAAGTGTGATTTGCGGGTATACTTACGTTATACAACGAATTTCAGAAGGGCGAGAAGTACAGAACCGTAAAGTATAGAGGGGAAAACAATATGAAGTAATCGGTTCTAGTATTAACGCGATCTTGAAATAATCTTACCCCACCCCCCCCCCCCCCCCCCCAATCCTTCCCCCGGAAACCTAAACAAACAAACAAACAAACTAAATACTTAACTAACTAACTAACCAACTATTTACCTACCTAACTAACAAACTATTTACCTAACTAATTAACTAACCACCTAGCTAAATAACTAGTAACCCATTTAACTACCTAACTAATTAACTAACTACCTAAGTAACTGCCTATCTAGCTAGCTAACTATCTAACTAGTCTGACTGACTAACTGCACAGACTACAAATATATCGTATAAAAAACACATTTATGACCGAACTCAGCATCACTCACCAAGACCCCTCTGCGTGTAGATTTGCCAGCGGAATCTCAGTTTATTTCCGTTTTTGCGTGTGCAAGATTTCTCATTTGACGTCATTGTTCTGTGTGCTGCTTGCATTTCATAGAGATTTCAATTGTTCTGGGAAATATTAAATGATATTCAAATAGAATTTGAAATCAATTCTCAGGGATTGTATGGCACTCTTAGAAATAGAAGTACAGATTTGATGACATATTAGACATTTTAAGAACGAAAACACAAACAGTAGATTTCACGATTTATTGCCTGACATGTTTCGCTGCATCTTGTCTGGAACTTAATGCAGAAATCACACAACATAACCATAAGCAATATGATAAACCCTTCAAGCTGAAATATACAACACACATTTTCACACAGTAATTTGAATTGTCTACCTGCTGTAACGTTAAACTGACTATCATGTCTTTCCTTTGCACAAAATTGGTTTCTGTAAATGAATGGCAATTGCCTCTGCCAGATTTAACATGCAACAATTCCATCTCATCTCATCTCATCAAGATACCTCTTGTACCTTGATGTGTCGAGGTGAAGTATAAACATCGGGAGAGTGCCCGCTTATGGGCTCCATGTATCGATATTCCCATGGACTGTGTTATTCCCTGCGTCCATCGTTTACGTGGTCGACCTTTTCCTCTGCTTCCATCTGGTCTGCACATCACTGCTTGTCGTGGTATACTGTTAGTTGGTAACCTACGTGCATGGAAAAACCATTTGACTTGCAGCCTTCTAATAAAATCTAGTGCAGCTATAACCAACCACTTTAGTCCTGATTTCTTTATTTCCGATCTTATCTTTTCTTGATACATTGACATAAAAAATCATGCAACTATTTTGTGTATTAAACAACACACGAAACGCATAATCCCTACCAATCACGTGATAGGTTTTCAAAAGGTACCGTCCAATGGATTGCGAAGGAGATTTGCGGTGTGTAGGCTTTGCCAGGTTCCCAGAGTCTGTGTTTATTATTCTGCCAATTCAAATAGGTATATTTTCTACCACCCTGATGTTCAACTGCCTCTCTGTTCTGCCGATCTATGTAGACTGGCACTCGTATATAAATTGATAAATACAATTGAATTTGGCGTACAGAGGATGGGTTATTTTATTTCTGGGGTGAGAATAGGCGTGGTTCTGTATCAAATAACTGGAGTTGCTGCACTAAATGTTCCGTCCAACGCTGTAATGAGCCAGTCCTGTAGAGTTTTATTACGTCATCCTCTTGAAAAGTAGTTGGATAACTACAATGCGTTTGGGGACTGATGCTTCGTTGGTTGTTCGTTTCAGCTGTTGGCAGTGGCGCTTTATAAATCCAGTGAGTACCCATTAATATGTCTTTAGGGCGTGCATATCTTCCTGGCTCGGCCGAAACAGGGTCTATACTAAGCTTGAACAGGAGAATGCAGTGAAGATAGTATAGAGGAATTTTATAATGACATGGATTCTGCTTTGAAGAAACGTAATAATTCAAAAATAAATATCATAATGGGCGACTTTAATGCAAAAGTAGGAAATCAAGGCGATGGATGCACAATAGACAACCATGATTTGGGACAGCGAAACGAAAGAGGATACAGACTTGGAGAATGGTCAAAAGAACAGGAAATGATTGTAGGTACCACTTGGTTTAAACAACATCCTAGAAGTATATGGACATGGAGGAGTCCTGATTGCAAAATTAGAAACCAGACTGATTACATCCTGATTAGCAGAAAGTTTCAAGATAAGTTAACAATTGCAAAAACAGTACCTAGTACTGATTGTTATAATGATCACAGATTACTTGAGGGTAAAGTTAAAGAAAGCCAAGTATACACCAGAAAACATTAAATATGATCTTGTACATTTAAAAATTACTAGGAAATGATGGCAATTTTAACATAGAAATAAAGAACAGATTGAATATATTGTCCGATCTAGAGATCCTATTTCAAGATGTGGATGGTCGATGAGAAATGTTGAAGAATTCAGTCATTTTGGCTGCAGAAACAGCTATTCCAAAACTAAAGAAAGTGGGTCGTAAGAAACGGATGACTGAAGAAATTTTACAGCTAATGAAAACAAGAAGACACTACAAAAAATAATCCTGCCAAATATGAAGAAATTCACGGAAAAATCAGAACATTAGTGTAAGGAGACAATGGCTTCAGAAAAATTGCATAAGAATTAAAAGACAATACAACAGTCAAACTACCACATTAATTCACAAATGATTTCAAGGACTTACTCACTAAAATAACTGAGGATGGGGACGGAGCGCTTATGGGAATGTCCCGAATGCTAGTGATGTCGGTTCCTAAATCAATCAATCAATCAATCAATAACACGTACAATTGTTGAGTTAAGTTGAGCTAAGAACCGACATCACTGCACTCAGGACATTCCCATACGTGCTTCGTCCCCTCGTTGAACAGCTAGCGAAGAGTCACACTACTAATCGTTCCCACCGCTATCTGACTGAAAGTTCTCCTGGTCTTCCCTCTCAGTTTTGAGATTTTTCCAGAACCCTTGCTAATCCCCCGAGTGAGTTCCCTTGAGCAAGATGGCGGGACATTTTTTCGTCCCGTAAAATGGAACGTGTTTTTTTCTGAAATGTGTATGGATTAAGTGTGTTTTTCTTGGTAAAATGGAGTTCGGTCCGTGCAACGGAGTTCGTGCACGCGCGCCCGGACTCCCTTCGGCGTATCATAGGCTCCCGGTGGCGATAGTTAAGCCTAACATGACGACCAGACGACCGACAAGAACACGGCGTGGTAAGAGGGCGGGCAAACGCAGAAGGCGTTTAAAATGTGACAGATTGGGCATCGGACACGTTCGAGTACTGTACTGGAACTGTGCATCATTTAGTCAACGCCGACCCATTCTTGAAAAACTACTGTACGGAAACGATATTGTAGTCTTACAAGAAACACAGCTCGGCGACGGAACAGTCAATGTCGCGGGATTTCAGGGATTCTTTAACAGGCGGCACCTCGGACAGGCCATTCTGGTCCGCGACAACATACTAGTGTCTGAGATCGATATGTCTTCCTGGAACAGTGATGCCCTGCAAGTGCAGGCATTAAGAATAATGACACCAGTGCAGCTTGTAATCGTGAACGTGTATGCGCGAAATGGGAAGGTCGACGTGCGACAATGGCAGAGTTTGTTCGATATGGATGAAAGGCATATTATCTACTGTGGGGACTTCAATGCCAGAGGCAGTCAATGGGGGAATTGCATCACCAATAGACAGGGAGTAGATCTGGAGGACGCCCTGGCATCTGCTGCCCTAATCTGTCTGAATGATGGGAAGGTCACTAGAATAGCCACTCGACCAGGTGACTCTGACAGCGTCATTGACTTGGCTCTGGTGTCGCCCACCATCGCACCAAGGTGCCGGTGGGGCACACTGGGATACCACGATAGTGACCACTACCCTTGTGTCATCCTGATCAAGAAAGACAGGGCCATGAGTCAAAGAAACAAGACAAATGCCTTCCCGTACGACAACACTGGTCAAGACGCCATAAGCAAGATCAGAAGAAGAAAACTAACTTCCTCCCGCAGGAGACAAGAAAGATGGTTGCAGCCACCATGGTGGAATGGAGAGGTCGAGAAGGCATGGCTGGGAAAGAGGCAGGCTGTCAAAGACTGGCAAAAGGCCAGAAAGGCTAACATGCCACAGGTTGAATTGGCGAACCTGAAGACTGAGGTCGATAGGACGACGACTTTTTTCAAATCCTGCGCCAAACAGGCCAAGGCCGAGAAATGGGACGAGTTCTGCAGGAAGGTGTGCTCCGAGCGATCTCTTACGACATTCTGGCGCCTCCACAAGAGCATGAACGGTGCTGCACAACGTAGGGGTATTCCAGACTTTCAAGGCACAGACCTCGCATGGAAAAAGTCGGATGCGGATAAAGGTAAGGCCCTTCTTGCACGCTACATAGAACAGACTGACCAGAAAGACGAGCCCGCCAGAGGACCACGACGACACTCTCTCAGTTGTGCGAGGGGGTCGGGACAGACGAAGAATGGACAGTCAGAGCTGAGATATTGCGTGCGATGCTCAAGAAATCACCTAACACCGCCCCAGGCCCAGACGGCATCCGATATGGTGACCTACTGGTGATATCAGATGATGACATGGAAGAACTGGCCAGAGAATTCAACACCAGTATCCAGAGGGGTCAGGTCAAAGAAGAATGGCTACACAGCTACTTGCTGCCGCTGCCAAAACCGAACAAAGACCATTCCAAGATAAGCGGCTACAGAATCATTACGATGCAGAATACTGTTGGCAAGCTACTGGAGAAAATTGTAGCACACAGACTTGCTTGGGACTTGGAACAGCTCGGCTGCTTCCCGCCCACACTTGGAGGATACAGACGCAACAAAGAGTCATGGCTGAATGCGGCTGTCTTTGCTCAAGATGTTTACGAAGGATTTCAGGTCAGAGAAGAGACATGTGCGGCCGCCATAGACTTAGAGGACGCATATAACAGAGTATCTTTCGAGCACTTGACTGCAAACCCTCCTCAGACTGAAAGTGCACCCTCACCTTGTACGATGGATAGCTGCAGTTCTGCTCCAAAGGAAGGTGGTGCTAAGATGCGGGAGTTGGTCTTCTGAGCCGATAACGATATGTCCAGGATTGCCGCAGGGTTCACCACTGTCACCAGTACTATTCAACGTGTATACGGTGCCGATCACTGAACAACAGTTGGACGGGAGGGGTAGGACTCTGTCATTCGTTGACGACATCCTCGTGTATCGACAGGGTCGAGATAGACAGGCGGTTGCCAATGATATGCAGGGCGAACTAGATCGAATTTCCTCATGGTGTGCTGATGCCGATGCCCTTGTCAACCCTGCAAAGGCAACGGTTACATGGTTCTCACTAAACAACCATATTGTGAAAACAGACCTGCCGGCAGTAAGAATGGATGAGAGCAGTTTGAGTAGAACCCAGTCAATGACATATCTTGGCGTGAGGCTTGATCGTAGCCTGTCCTTCAGAGATCATGTCGATTATGTCATAACGAAGGCTCGAAAAGGTTTGTCAGCAATGAGAGTCATAGCGACTGCCAATATCGAGCAAATACTGCTAATACTTCTGTTCCAAGGACTTGTACTTTCACGCATCGAGTATGCCCTGGCCATCCTCACTGTCAGCCCTACACAGATTGGAAGACTCGAAAAGGTACAAAACGAAGCCATGCGCATCATTTTGGGCTGCACGAGAGACACCAGCTGTGTAGCAATGAGATACCCCATTGACTTCCCGACAATGGAACACAGAATCAAAATCTGGAGAGCTCGTGCATACTTAAAAATAAGTGCAGATGAGCAGCACCCTCTGCATGACGCTATATTCAGAGAAAAGGGTGACAGGCTAAAGAGGGGCAAATCATGGATGGGTCGGGCGGAAGATGTCGTCAGACAGGTCTGCAGTCTTACCAGTATCAACCCCGGCAAGGAATGGGTGTCGGTGCCTCCAGCCTTTAAGTGCACTTTCTCCTGCATTATCACACTCGACAGACGGTGCAGAGAGCAGAACCCTGCCGCTGTCAATGCAGAGGTTAACGCGCTCATCTATGAACACTCAGATAGCCCCGAAGTGCTCATCTATACAGATGGATCTGTTGTAAAGCAGCAGAGAAGTGCGTGGGCATTTACAGCCCGTTCAGCGGGCCGAACCGTTCAAGAATCCAGTGGTGCCCACTCTATGACCACGAGCAGCATGACGATGGAGGTGATGGCAGTTACACAGGCTTTCATATGGCTGGAATCACAGCATTATACCAACGTGTGTGTACTAAGTGATTCAATGAGCATGATTCAGAAGGTCGAAGCTGGATCTGTACGTAGACAGTGGACTGAATCGCTGCGGAAGTCTGTTGTCCGTAAAGTCACCTTCATCTTCGTCCCGGGACATGCGGGAGTCGAGGGAAATGAACGAGCTGACAAACTGGCTGGCTCTGCACCCCCTGTAGATGGCCAGCCCATGGATCGTGCCGATGTTATTAACGTCCTTAAAGATTTGGCGAGAACAGAGGATTTTGACGTCAGTGATTCCACATCGCTGTCCAGGATGAAAGACCTGGGAGTAAGAATCGGCACAGCCAGACGCGAGAGGTACATCGGGAAAACAAAGTGCCTCGTCAACCAACACAGAACTGGCACTATTAGCCACCGGACGCTGATGCATATGCTGGGGGGGGGGGGAGGATCTGAGCACCTATGGACATGTCCGGAGTGCAACGAAGATATCTCAACTGATAACTGATAACTGATAACTGAATCTCATGCTTTCCACATACGAGTTCTCAATCTGTTCCCCCACCTTCTCCACTTGGTCCCACAGGCGCACGACCACCTCTCCCCTGTCCATAGGTAATTTACCACCAAGATGTGCATTCCCTGCCAACCTATCATACTTTTAAATTCGCGACACTCCCGCATGACCAGTGCAAAAAATCCGTACAATTCTCACAATCTGTGACCTCTGAAGCGAGGTGAGCCATTCCATACGAATCATTACTTTTTCGCCTTACAAAGCATACTCCTTGAGTCCGTAACAATTATAATGCGTGTTACAGTGGTCTCCAATATCCAACGGAATGCTGCGGCTATGTTACTGCTTTCACCTCCATTCTCATGTCGTATCCTCATATGCCTGTCTCTCTTTTTGTTTGAGAATCGTCCATTAGCCTTCGCAATGAAACCACAACCACTATGTCTGTTCCTCACCACTGACCCATCGGTGTAGATCACTATGTCACCTTTATGTGTGTTACTCTGGATCAGTTGTTGCACCTCACACTCTGCCCGCCGTCCAATCTCCGCACTCACGACCCAGTGTTACATTTTGCCAGTCCGTCATGCCTTCTGGTACTTCAACCCACTCTTTTTCAGAAAGACAGGCCGATATACAGAAATATACAGACACGGAGAGACAGACAAAGGTCCAGGAAGGAGGATGGTCCGTGGACACAATGGTATATTAATAGACAGATACAATATAATGATACATATAAATAAAGACAGGCAAATAGATTAATGGAGGGAAGGATGAACAGACACATTGACAGACTGTCTTGACTGACAGACAGACAGACAGACAGACAGACAGACAGACAGACAGACAGACAGACAGACAGACGGACGGACGGACGGGCGGGCGGGCGGACGGACGGACAGACAGAAAGACTGACTGACTAACTGACTGAGAGACAAACAGAGTCACACAGAGCGACCGATCGACAGATAGACAGAGAGAGAGAGAGAGAGAGAGAGAGAGAGAGAGAGAGAGAGAGAGAGGAATCATGTAGTAATGACGAATATTAGGTAGTCATATATGTCAGTAACAATGTTGGGTGGTAAGTAGACATTACGTAGGTAGCCTCGTTACTAGTTTTGTGTGTAGACATATAGCTACATAAGCAGATATTTAATGAAACATGGCGTGGATATATTTCGACAGGTTATTAGTTTCGAGTCTCGCAATGACCACCACCCAAACTATACAACAACTGCAAATAAAAACAACCACTTGTAATATATGTTTACACCTTTAAAGATCACAATGAATATGAACCACATATACCTAAACTATACAACAACCGAAAATAAAAATAACCATTTCTAACATATTTTCACGCCTCTAGCGGTCATAACGAACCAGACCCACAGTTGTGTCAGACACAACTGTGACACCCATGATATATCGCTTCCTGCATGGTCAAATATAAACTCATATTTATTGTCGCAATGCTAGTCATATTTTCACGAGTGATCTACCCGTTTGAGTTTCTCGTGTTATTTCCCCGAGGCAGTCCGCGAGAGGTTTTATTCGTAATATACATCCATGAGTTTTAAGAGTTACAGTTAAATATTAGTTGAATGGCATTTTACAGAATGTCGCATTCAACCCAAGGATGTTTTGGCCGTTTGTGATAGTCTAGGGAATATTACTTTCAGTAGTTTGCAGTTGATTTATGAACGATCGACGTTCGCACCATTACAATATGACCGCAAACTGTACACTTCCAATTAGTCTGTTTCTGTTTCTGGCTTCGAGCTCAGTATTTCGATTTTGTGAAACTGCTTTCATTAACCCTAAGCAACATATTGTATCATAAGAATTATATTAACATGTATAAAAGCATTGTATTTTGCGTATAAGAGCCAGCTCAATTAACCTCGTTGGACAACAATTACGTTCAAATTAATATCCTGTTTGTGACTGACACTC
Source organism: Cepaea nemoralis (assembly GCA_014155875.1). Taxonomy (NCBI): domain Eukaryota; kingdom Metazoa; phylum Mollusca; class Gastropoda; order Stylommatophora; family Helicidae; genus Cepaea; species Cepaea nemoralis. The sequence continues at coordinate 470,039 of JACEFZ010021039.1, forward strand.
AGTGCACGTGCTTTGTGCTATGGAGAGGTATAACTCCATTTTACAAACTGGCATCTGTCAAGACGGCCAGGTGCCAGTCATTCTGTTATATCCTACTGCAGTCAAGATTGTTCGTATATTCCATTGTATCAATACCCTCTACCCGGTTCAACATCAGAACAGAGGTTGTAATAAAGTCCATTGCCTGGCTTAGATTCGTAATACCTTCACCACAGATCCCGCTTAAGTGAATGTAAACACACAAGGCACAAACAACATGTTGCAGGATTTATTGCCTGGCGTATTTCGCTATATCTCGTCAGGTGCATACTGCATAGTTATATATCATATCAAGTGAATAAATGAATAATACAATTGTGTATTCGCATATCCTTTACAGGACATCGCTGTCAACAGCAGCATCTTTCAGCTGTCTGTTGATCTCTTGGCAAGATTACGCTCAGTAGTTTGCCATTGCTTTCTGAGCGGCCGGCTCAGTTATCCCGCAAGTCACCAGCGGGGGTCGAACCGCTCCCAGCTCTCGCCTGCAACGAGAATCTGCGTGATAACCGGGATTACGGAGAAAGTGTTGTAACCCCTCGGCCAGATAGACCGGCTGAATAATACATTAACCGAAACAATTAAGAAACATAGTCAAACTTCGAACAATAACTGTGACTTTACATGTTTTACTTGATTTAGCAAAAGTATTATTCATTTAATTTTGTTGCGTTATTATTCATTTTATTTGTTTGCGTTCGCTCACTCTCTTTGAAATCAAGCGTAGTCCATAAACATGCTACTTCTTCTAGTGCACTTGATTGATTTTTGTGTGTGGATTAGCTGTCCCTATTACCGGTGTCTCTCGAAATTAGGCGATCTGAGGTACTTGCAATTTACGTCCCCAAGTCAAGATGACAAGTCAACTTTTAGATATAATTCTACAGTATGCAAATAACAAGATTCAGTCAAAATAAGCACAATGTACATATCACTGGGGCGAATTGGTTACGCACGAAATCCTTAATCCCGCATAATGCGTTCGAAACACAGCTGCAGGCGATTTGGAAGCAGACCCCCTAGCGTTGGTTCCCATACAATGTTATGAATACCGGTAATTCAGAAAGTATTGACAAACTACTGACCGTAAACTTGCCAAGAAATCACAAATAACCAAAAAAGTATGGGGTTGATTGCGACGTCCAGCAAAGGATATGCAACTAACTTTTAACATACCTGACAACAATCGGAAATCTGTTCTTATTATTTAACTTTATAATCACGAAGTCAGAAACGTCGATTCGTTGTGTTATGGTGTAACTTAATTTTATGTTAATTTTGTGTTATTATTATCCTAGTGATTATTACATTGCAATTTTACTTTGTCGGATTAGCGTCCATTGTAAGATATGTACACTGTGTCTGTGTTTATTATCTCTCACTAGTTTTGCTGAAGTCACACTACCTGTTATAATTTTGTATTATTAAATAAATACCTCAAAATTAGCGTAACTCATCAAGTTTATAAGTATGGAATCCATATCTCATGAAGTTAAGAAGTATGAAATCCACATCTTATCAAGTTTTGAAGTTAAGTTTTGAATCTGTATCTCATCAAGTTTATAAGTACGGAATCCATGCCTCATCACATTTTGAAGTAAGATATGGAATCTATATCCCATCAAGTTCAGAAATAAAGAATGAAATCCATATCTCGTCAAGTTTAGAATTATAGGAATCCTTATATCATCAAGTTTTGAAGTAAAGAATGGGGTCCATATCTAATCAAGTTTAGAAGTATGGGAGCCATATCTCATCAAGTTTAGAAGTATTGATCCATATCTTATCTAGTTTAGAAGTAAATCATGGAATTAATGTCTCATCAAGTTTAGAACTAAGGAAGCCATATCTCATAAATTTTAGAAGTAATGTATTCATTGGATATCACATCAAGAAACGAAGTATGGCATCCATATATCATCAAGATTAGAATTGCGGAATCCATATCGCATCCAATTGAGAAGTATTACATCCATATCTCAACAAGTTTAGAAGTGTGGAATCCATGCTTCATCAAGTTTAGAAGTAAAGTATGAAATCTATATCTCATTAAATTTAGAAGAATGGAATCCATATATCATCAATTGTGGAAGTATTGAATCCATGGCTCAACAAGTTTATAAGTATGGAATCCATATCTCATCAAGTTTAGAAGTAAAGCATATAATCCATATCGCTTCAAGTTTAGAAGTGTGGAATCTATATCTCATCAAGATTTTGAAGTATGGATACCATATATAATCAAATTTAGAAGTAAAGCATGAATTAATTTCTCATCGAGTTTAGAAGTAAGGAATCCACATCTCGTTAATTTTAAAAGTAAATTATTAAATCCATATCGCACCAAGAAAATAAGTATGACATATGTATCTCATCAGGTTTAGAAGTGTAGAATCCATATCCCATCCAGTTAAGAAGTATGAAATCCACATCTCATCACGTTTTGAAATAAAGTATTGAATCTGTGTCTCATTAAGATTGTAAGTAATGTCATTGGCACGTTGTCGTCTTGACAGACGATAGTTTGTAAGGCATGGAGTTATTGCCTCTCCATAGCACAAAGCCTGGGCTAAAATATAGAGATCATGTGTTGCCCATGCAGCATGATCCCTCTATCGGCCTGCCTAGGTCACTCCAGAGGAAAGGTAACACCTCTAAATCTGGAACAAGACAAGCTGCAGAAGCTGCCGGATCAGCAAAGCAATGCTCTAATTGTCCGCCTGTCGGAGCTTCGATCCTAGACCAGCCACCAACCAAGACTTAGGGCCTGGCCTGCCCTGCCATGACACTTTGTCTTTAGGTTGCATTTCCTCACACCAGGGTAAGGCTTGTACCCTCCCAACTGCGCTCTTCCGCCCGAAGCTGTTGGCACAATGTGGGGTGTCGGGTTTGGTAAGCGCCGCCCAACGTTCGGCGCTAACAGAAAGCAGGTAGTACCGTCTACTGTTTTACGGTAGCCCAGACATATCTTACTAAGACCTGACCTAATAAGTACTATATGGAATCAATATCTTAGAATTAAAGTGTAAAATCCATATCTCATCAACGTTAGAAGTACAGACGTCATATATCATCAATTTTTGAAGTATTTAATCCATGTCTAATCAATTTTAGAAGTATGGAATCCATATATCATTAATTGTCAAAGTATGGAATTCATATCTCAAAACATTTAAAAGTAAAGATTCACTATCTAATTAGGCGTAAAGAATCCATATCTCATCGAATTTAGATGTAAGGCATCCATATCTCATCAAGTTTAGAAGTAAAATGTGGAATCCGTGTCTCTTTAAACATAGAAGTATAGAAGCCATATATCATCTAGTGTTGAAGAATGGAATCCATATCTTATCAAGTTTAGAAATATGGCATCCATTTCTTATCACGTTTAAAAGTATATTAGAAGTATATTCGATTAGATTGAAATTATATATACGTAGTCGTCTTATTCTTCCAGAACAGCCATGGCAGACGCAGCAAGAATACTTCGGTCAAGGTCACATCAATTAACTATATATTTGGCACTGATGGCGTTGATGCTACAGCCTGACATGTCGCTGGCTGGTGATGGGGGAAATGAAGACGACAACAGCGATGAAGATATCAGTCATAATTTAAGATACGTGTTTCCGTTCTACCCTAAAGAACTTGATATACTCATTCGGCACCTGGAGACAGAGGTGAGTACAGTAACACTTAAAGCCCGTGCTAGTGATAATTCATTATCATCATGTGCCATGTCGATAATCGTGGCGGTCATGTTTCATCATCTCACACGATCACTAGAGTAGTGGTGGCCGGGTAGGGGTATCCTCTATCAAAGGCGACGTTAGGTGCCTCCTTTCATCGGGAAGCCTACGGGGGCAAGGTGGATTACTCGTTTAGCCCACCCCCCCCCCCCCCCCCCCCCCCCCCCGATCATGGTTACGTGAAGCCATGTGTGCAGGTGGTGGATGAATTTTGAAGAGCAGTCAACAGGTAGTTGTAGGTTATTGTATCCAATTTCACGACAGTAGGCAGGGGAGTTTTTTTTTTTTTGGGGGGGGGGGGGGGGCAATGGCTACGGTCCTCGACCATTATGGTCACAGCTAAGAAGGAAAGTAATTGCTAACTACCTTCTCTACAGTTGCCTAGAAAATAATGTTTTGTCAATTCATAGAGTGAAGCAAAATGACATCTACAGGGGACTCAACACCAGAAATATCATCTAGAATCGCACTGGCATCTAGTGCCTTCAATAAACTGTCAAACATCTGGAAGTCAAAGACACTCAGCAAACACACAAAACTTAAAATCTTCAACTCTTGTGTGATTCCAGTGTTAACGTATGGATGTGAAAGTTGGAAATCAACGGTAGCTTTAGATAAAAAATTAGACAATTTTGAGAACAAATGTCTTAGAAGACTTCTAAACATCCACTGGACAGACTTCAGAACCAATTCGCAAATAAGACAAGAGACTAAGCAAGATACAGTATCCAATTTCATAAGAAGACGCCGTTGGAACTACATCGGCCATGTACTCAGAATGGACAAGTCAAGACTCCCCTACCAAGCCCTCATATGGTCACCAGTAGGGAAAAGAAAACGGGGAAGACCAAGAGAGACCCTGCGTAGAACCATCATTAGAGAAGGCTCATTCAATGGCCAAGTAAATATCCAAGATCTACAACAGGTAGCAGCGAACCGCCAAGCATGGAGAGACAGACTTCTGCCCTATGCGCCGCCTTAGGCTCAAGAGGAAAGACTAACTAAGACTAACTTCATAGAGTGATAATTACGTAAAGGAATACTAATAGAAGATGTGCGATCGTTGTAAGGTTATTACACTTTGTCTGTGTTTATTCTCTCACTGTTTAAAGGAGTCAAACATAAATAACTTGTCTTGACAGCACATCCAATATTTAGTTCAGCTTTCATTAGTTGCCGGCTCTGTGGCAAAGGAGTCTCATTTCATCTCGTCTCATCTTGTTCTTCTTGTACCTCTCGGTGCCGAGGTGAAGTATAAACAGCAGGAGAGTGTCCGCTTATGGGCTTCATGTATCGATGTTCCCATGGACTCTGCGATTCCCTCAGTCCATCCTTTACGTGGTCGGCCTCTTTCTCTACTTCCATCTGGTGTGTACATTATTGCCTGTTGTTGTATACTGTTGGCTGGTAACCTAATTACATGGCCTAACCATTTGACTTGCTGCCTTCTAATAAAATCTAGCGCTGCTGTAACCCAATTTAAGTCCTGATTTCTTCATTTCTAATCTTATCTCTGCTTGATATATTGAGTATTCTTCTCAGGAATCTCATTTCTTTTGTTATGATTTTTCTTTTCTCTTTTTCTGTCATTGTCCAGGTTTGGCATTGTGGCATAGAGTTGGTAGGAAGATTGTGTTGTAAAGTGCTTTCTTAGTATCTATTGATACATGATTGTTCTTTAACACTGGTGCAATTTGTCCAATGAGTTGATTTGCCTTTAGATCTAATCTTCTGATTTGCCATTTGATAATATACTTCCTAGGTATCTTTACTTTTTTCAAGGGGTGTTCTATCATGTGAATTGTTGTTTGTTTTTTCTTCTTTAGTTATTTTCATTACCTATGTTTTACTTGTGCTAATCTTCATGGTATGTTCCCTACACATTTCGTATTGACAATTCATGCGGTCTTGTAATTCAGCTTCTGACTTTGCTATTAGTTCTTGATCGTCCGCAAACAGGAGTTCTCTAAAGGTATAATTTGCAGATGGTCCTACTTCCGTGTTCTCGTCATGTCGTGTTCTTGCGGTCTCTGTTTGGCTGGTTTCTTTACATATGTTGTCTACATAAGTTATAAACAAGAGAGGGGTCAGGACACAACCTTGTCGTACTCCGGATCTTATGGTGAAGTGCTCTGAGTGCCCTCCTGTTGTTCTCAATATGTTGGTGTTCGTCCATCAAAAATGATGGTGACCCCTGTGGGGGTTGAAAGTCTGGAGCCGTGAGTTTGAAGATGGCTGATAAGGCCTATTTTGGCTCGAAATGTTCTTTGACAATGCAGGCAAAGAATGATTGATGTTCCAGGAAGAGGATCTCCTGCAGTGGCTTTTCTGTCCAGCCTTTTCTTGACAGCTCTTGCAGTCCTGGTTGCTTCACAAGTTACGGCACCCTTATCTAATGATGTACGCCATGAATTCCGGTCTTTAGCAGCAGTCTCCCAGGTGTCAAGATGAATTCTAAAAGCTTTCAGTGGGATTTTCAGTGTCTTTAAAGCGTTTCCTCTGGCCGCATTTGGAGCGTTTACCACAACGCAACTAGCCGTAAAAAATAAAACCAAATTCGTTTAGGGAGCCTGTGACCTGGCATGCGAGTTAAGTGACCAGTAAAGCGAATCTGAGTCTTCATTAGTAGAGTGTGGATACTGGGCATGGGCGCTATTTGAAGAACTTCAGTGTCTGGGATCTTGTCTTGCCATTTAATTTTCAATAGCTATCTTAGGCAGACTGTGTCAATCAATCAATCCTGTGTCATGCCGGAAAGCGTGGGCGGTCATGACTCGCCTTTTCACTCGGTCACCAGAGTCGTGGATCAGCTCAGAGTTCCTGTCTCGTCCATGCCATGTGGCCAAGCCATCAAGGTATTTTCCTCTCGGTCTTCCTCTTGGTCTGTTCCCCTCGATCTTGCTAGCTGTCACTAAGTTCTCCAATCCATTTCTTCTCATGACATGTCCAAAAAATTTTAACTGTCTACGTCTAATTTCTTTAATCAATTTACGATTTTCATTTGTCTCCTGTAGTACTTGATCATTTGTTTTTCTATCTATCCATGGTATTCTTTGCATTTTCCTCAGAAACCACAATTCTGCAGACATCAAATGTTTTTCAGCTTGACAGCACATTGTCCAAGTTTCACATCCATAAAAATAAAAACAGGCTCTATGTATCCCCTCAACACTCTTTTTCTCGTTTCGATTGACATCTTTTTATTGGTCAGAATGTTTTTCATCTTGCTAAAGGCTACTTTCGCCATCGCGATTCTTGTTCTAATCTCTTCAAGACATCTCCCATCAGATGTTATGACTGTTCCGAGATAATTGTATCGATTCACTTGTTGAAGAATATTCCCATTTACTTGTATATTACATTGTGGTACTTAGTTCTTCCTAGTGACGACCATAACCTGTATCTGCTTACAATTTAATTCCAACCCCAGCTGCTCACTGTGTACAAAAACCGCGTCTACTAATTGTTGCAGATCCTGTGCATTGTCTGCAATCAATACTGTATCATCTGCATATCTAATGTTATTGATGTTTCGTCCTCCAATGCTGATTCCATTTATATCTTCTACATTTCTGAAAATATTTTCACTGTATAGGGAAAAAAGATCTGGAGACATTACACATCCCTGCCTAACACCTCTCTTATTGACCCGCTTCATTATCAATCCTTATGGCAGCTTGTTGTTTCCAATATATGTTTTTTATAAGTCTAATGTCTTTCATATCAATTTGTAGATCTGCAAGCATATCATCCATGTTGACATATCTAATTCTATCAAAAGTCTTTGTGTAGTCAATAAAGCAGAGATGTATATCCTTGTTTACTTCTATAGCACGTTCAATAACTGTTCTCATCATATACACAGAATTTACTGTACTTTTTCCTTCTACAAACCCACATTGTTCTTCCCCTATTTCAGGTTGTATTTTCTTCCTCATTCTTTGCATGATAATTCGTAACATAATCGTTGTCATGTGACTCTTATACTAATTGTTCTATGTTGATCACATTCTAAGGCTCCTGATTTCTTTGGGATTGCAATAAATACAGAGTTACATAATTCAGAAGGTATATCTCCAGTATCATATAATTTTGTTCTTCTAAAGCTTTAATCATTTCTGTTGTGATGTTATCTGCCCGGGGGCCTTGCCAGCTTTCATATGCTTAAGAACATTTCGAACCTCCATCTTCAAATTTGGCGGTCCTTCATTATTAAATCTAATATCATACTTTTCCTCTCTGTTATCATTATAAATGTTTTTTACATAATCTGTCCATACATTTAGAATCTGATCGTTTTCTATTATGATTTTGCCATCTTTAGTTTTTAGACAGCCTGTTGATGTATTTGTTCTTTTATTAGTAAGTTCCTGAATTCTTTTGTGCACTAATTTGGTATTTTGACTGTTGTGTTGTTTTTCAGTTTCTAAGCACTTTTCCTCAAGCCATACTTCTTTTGCCTCCTTACATAATATTCTGACTTGTCTGTGAATTTCTTAATATTTGGAAGAATTATTTTTGTTGAGTCTTCTTGTTTCCATTAGGTGTAAAATATCTTCAGTCATCCATTTCTTACTTGCACCTTTAATTTTGAAATAGTTGCTTCTGCAGCCAAACTGATTGAATTCTTCAACATTTCCCATTGATCATCCACATCCTGGAATAATATCTCTAGATCAGACAATATATCAAATCTGTTCTGTACTTCTATCGTAAATTTCTTTTGTATTTCCTTGTCATTACTCAATGTACACAAATCATATATAGTGTTTCCTGTTATATACTTGACTTTCTTCAACTTTATCCTCAATGTTCCTGTACGTAGTCTGTGGTAACTATAACAATCAGCACTGGGAACTGTTTTTGCTATTGTTAGTGCGTTTCTAAATCTTCTGCTAATCAGAATGTAGTCAATCTGGTTTCTGATCCTGCTATCAGGATTCCTCCATGTCCATAATCTTCTAGTGTGTTGCTTAAACCAGGTGTTTCCTCCAATAATTTCCTGTTCTTTTTCCCACTCTACGAGTCTGTATCCTCTTTCATTTCTCTCTCCTAAACCATAGTTTCCTACTGTGTATCTATCACCTAGATTTCCTACTTTTGCATTGAAGTCCCCTATTATGATGTTTATTTCTGAATTTTTACATTTCTTTAAGGCAGACTCTATGTCATTATAAAATTCTTCTACACTATCTTCACTGGATTCTCCTGTTGGGGCATATACTTAAATAACATTTATGCTAAAAGGTCTGCCACTCAATTTAACTAGTAGAACTCTGTCCGACACGGCCCAATATTCTTGAATAGATTTTGATGTTTTCCGGTCCAAAATAATTGCCACTCCCCTTTGTCGATCTTCACCTCCAGAATAAATAATCTTAAAATCTTCATCTATCTTGATGCCTGCTCCTGTCCATCTCGTTTCTCACATCCCTAAAATATTAATTTTTTCTCTTTGCATTTCTTGTTTTATGTTCTCTAATTTTTCGTCGTCGTTCAACGTCCTAACTATCCATATTGCTAATTTTAATGTCTCTCTCCTTGTCTTGCGATGATCAGTCTTTAGGTGAATGTACTAGGCACTTTTAAAGTGGAAGTTTGCCGGTGCTTTCCTCTATGGCAGTAACCGTACTGGTCGGGTGACAGCAGCCATTGTCTCACGAAAGAGATCCTCTGCCTACCGTCGTGAAACTTGAGACCATAACCAACACATATCTGTCGGCTGCCCTCAAAATTTCATCCACCACCTGCCTTCCGTGGCTTCTTTTCAACACCTCCAATAAACGAAAACGAAATAACACCACAAAATCCACAGGAAAACACTAAACAGCGTCTCCCCGAAGAATAAACGCGTCACTTCGTCGCCATTTGTACCGGAAGGTTATTAAAAAGACTGTGTGGAAGTGGTTTAATTTCCTAGCGTGTCGCTGATAAACAGACCAGTTTTCACAAGCATATAGCAGTGTGGATAATACAACTGCTTTGCAGACATTCAGCTTTGTTTGCAGGCTTATTCCATTTCTGTCTCATAAATTCTTGTACAGTCTGCCAAAGATCGTACTGGCCTTGGAGATTCTTGCATTCACTTCTTCATCAGTTGTTACAGCTTGTGACACAGTGCTGCCAAGATAGGTGAATTTGTCCACAACACTTAGTCTTTGACCATTGACCTTGATATTCGGCACGATGTGATTATTCCCTGGAGCTGGCTGGTACATAACTACAGTCTTCTGGAAGTTGATATTGAGCCCAAAGTTGGCACAGGCATGTGAGAAAGCTGAAACATTGTGTTGCATGTCTGCCACTGAGTTGTCATATAGAGCGCAATCATCAGCAAACACAGCTCTCTGACGGTGTCGCTGCTAGTTTTGGTTTTGGCTTTCAGCCTTCTGAGATTGAATAACTTTCCATCCATACGGTAGTTAATGTCTACTCCAATGTCATCAGCATAGCTGAAAACATGAGACTGAACAGTGTTGGTGCCAAGACACATCCTTGCTGCACTCTAATGGTGACAGGAAAGGGCTCAGACAGTTCACCATGTTTTTGTACTCTTGACTGCATACCATCATTAAATAGTGGCACTATTTCTCAAATATGCAGTCATTGCTGTTGTATTAGGTTTGTTAGATGTGTACTCACTCTATATTGTTTAATGACATCTTGTTTCTATCTACTCTATTAAATACATTTTTATTCGTCAATGGCTAAGTAAATTGTTTCATTAAATCGATTGATTTTTCTATAAGTTGTCTAAGAGCAAAACATAATTAGCTCGTTCTGTAGAAGTAAACAAAGATCTACATCTTTGCTTTTTTTTGACTACACAAAGGTTTTCGATAAATTAAGACATTTCAACATGAAAAAGATGCATGCAGATCTACAAATTGATGGGAAAGTCATTAGACTTATAAACAAAAACCATTTATTGGAAACAATAAGCTGCCATAAGGATTGATAATGAATTAGTTCAATATCAGTCCTATTAAGAGAGGTGTGAGACAGGGATGTCTAATGTCAGCAGATCTTTTTCCCTGTTTATTGAAAATATTTTCAGAAATTTATAAGATATGAAAGGAATCATCATTGGAGGAAGAAACATCAGTAGCATTAGATATGCAGATTATTGAGTGCAGACATTGAGTAGGATCTGCAACATTTAGTAGATGCAATTGTTGCACACAGTGAACAACTAGCGTTAGAATTAATTTGTAAGACGACAGAGATTATTATGTCGTCACTAAGAAGAATGAAATACCACAATGTAATGTACAGGTAAATGGAAATATTCTTCAACAAGTGAATCGGTACAATTTTCTCAGAACAGTTATAACATTTGATGGCAGATGCCTTGAAGAAATTAGAAGAAGAATCGCCATGGCAAATGCAGCCTTTTGCAAGATAAAAAACATATTGACCAATAAAAAGATGTCAACTACTACGAGAAAAAGTCTGGTAAGGTGCTAAATAGAGCCTGTACGTTTGTATGAATGTGAAGCGTGGACAATGACCAGTCGAGCTTAAAATCATCTCATGGAAATGTGCTTTCTGAGGAGAATACAAACAATGCCATGGACAGACAGAAAAACCAATGATCAAGTCCTACAAGAAACAAATGAAAATCGTAAATTGATTAGAGAAATTAGACGTAGACAGTCAAAATGTTTTGGACATGGTAAGAGGAGAAATAATTTGGATAACTTGGTGACAAATGGCGAGATCGAGAGGAAGAGAACAAGGGGAAGACAGAGAAGTAAATACCAGGAGGGCTTGACCAAATAGCATGGTCGAGACAAGATCACTGAGCCGATCCACGACTCTGGTGATCGAGACAAATAACGAATCATGACCGCCCACAATTACAGTCATGGCTCATGATGGATGGATGGAAGAGCAAAAATGGCATCTGTGTATCCTTTGTGTTTCCTAAATCCTAGTTGTGTTTCGCTTAGTTGGGATTCTATAGAAGTTCGTAATCTTTTCTCAAAAATTTTGCAAAATATTTTCCCAGTGTGACTCAAAAGGGAAATGTCTCTGTATTGTACGGCGAAGGGGTTACGGAAACAGTTCGTAATCCCCCATACCACGTTCGAAAGACAGCAGCTAGTGATTTGGCAGCAGACCGCCTTGCGTTGATTTTCATACAATGGTATGCGTGCCAGTCGTTCAGAAAGCAAGGGCACACTACTGAACGTAAACTTGCCAAGAAATCGCAAACAGCCAAAAAATGATGGGTTGACTGCCACCCACACCTTGTAAAGGATATGCTACTAAGTTAAATTCATTAGTTAAACTATACAGGTACAATGTACATTGCCATGTAGTGAAGGACAACGAAGAGTTTGAAAAGAGCAGCTTTACTAGTATGGATACCTGGGTTGGTTTTCCTTCTTGTGTTTAGAACTGTTCATGGTACAAAGTACAATGATACCTATGATTTCAACGATAATCCGTCCTCAAACAATCGGAGAAATCCGAAACCGACGAAAACAGAGACAGTTATTTCCAGATACCACTCAGCCCTATGCTTTCTTTACCGCAGCAATGATAGCTCATTTATTTCTATACTTTCTTGACCACAGCAATAACAGCTCGCATAAAAAAAAAAAAAAAAACTTGCATGTAAAACAAAGCTACTAGCTCATTATTCGTCGTAAAGATGTGTTACCAAGGATAGACATGGATAGTCGGAGAAACACACAGATGTTAAATCACATCATGTGAGATGAGATGCACAAGAAACGCAGCTAGGAACTCAAGACGTAGTAGAGAGACAAATGAGAAACTAACAGCTTCTAGGAATTACACCAATTCCTGACTTTATAGAACACCAAAGAATTAAATGGTTCGGACATTTAGTTAGAAGGGAGCAAGATCACCAGTGAACAGAGCGTTCAAATGAGAATATCGAGATACAAGGCCAGACGACCCGGGAAGAGTTGGCTAGATGGAGCGGAAACGACAATGAAGACATCAAATATGACGTTAGTACAAGTAACAAGACAAGCCAAATACAGAATATTTCATGTCCCCTCTCTGCGACACTTCGAGGCAAAAGCAGTACACCAAAAAGAAGAAGAAGGTATACTTCACTAATGGAGAGAAGACGCAATGTATGTGTAACATAACTTTCCCTATAGAAATTCATCATCATCATATGCTATTCCGATCAGCGTGGGCGGTCATGTTTCGCCGTCTCACACGATCGTCAGAGTCACAGCCCAGTTCTGTGTATTTAAAATTATTCACTTGGTTAAGAATTTTCCCTTCTATTTCCATTTCACGTTTTGGTGTCACATTTTTCTTTGATATCATCATTGTTACTGTTTTCTTGATATTCAAAGCGAGTCCTTTCTTTGCACTCTCTGTTATTACAATGTTCAACAATTATTGGAGATTTTTTAATTATCCACCACACATACTGTGTCACCTGTCTCCCTGACGTAGAGGTTAATGACTTTCTCCGTAATCCCGTATTTTCTTGTGAATAACGCAACTGCGCGAAATTCGGTAACGGGTCGCGCTGCGTTGGTTACTTATGGGGGTATGTGAGCTCAGAAAGCAATGGCAAACTACTGAGCGTAATCTTGTCTAGTACATCAACAGCAGCTGAAAGATGCTGGTGTTGACTACAACAGTTTAATCGGTTCATCATGTTTTACTTTATCAAATGCCTTGGTATAATCTATTAAGCACAAATATATATCTTTCTGTGTCTCTATTGATCCTTCTAGTAGTGTCCGTAATGCATACTTTGCATTGTTTGTACCCTTTCCTTCCATAAATCCATACTGTTCTTCCCGAGTTTCCATTTTTATTTTTTGTTTTTCTTATTCTTCTCATTATAATTCTGAATAGAAGCTTAGTGACATGGTTTATGACGTTAATTGTACGAAAATCTTATCATTCAATTTCTCCTGGTCTCTTTGGTATAGCTATAAATTCAGATGTCAGCATATCGCTCGGTAAATATCCACTGTTTTAAATATCATTCAACATTTTGGTTAATATATCTACTCCAAATAATCCCAGTACTTCTTATTTGTCTATTGTGATTTCATATGGCCCAGCTGTTTTCCCTTTCTTCATATGTTTGAAAGTGTCAGTGACTTCTTCTTTTAAAATAGGTGGACCTTCTAAGTTACTTTCTACTGTTATTTCTTCCCTTTTTCCTGTTTGTTTTTATTTATTTCAAACAACATATATTTATTCTTAATATTTCTTCCCGTGAGCTCACTGACTTTTCTGTGCATATTTGTTGTATCATTAATAGAATTTAATTCAATTTTCTCGCACTGCTCATTTAACCAACTATTTTGCCTTCACACATTTAACTCTTATGTATATTTATCTTAACATATTCGTATTTGTCATTTTTAATCTATTTTCTTTTGTCCATTAGCTTTCAGATTTCTTCATTCAGCCATTGTTTCTTATATTTTTGGCTCCTCTCTAGTAATATGCCTTTGGCCTTTGCTGGCCTGATGAATGGAGTTCCTTGGCATTTCCCATTGTTCGTTTATACTCTTATACTTATACTTTATTTTAGTTATTGCATTGTACCTATTTTTCACAGTCACTCAGTATCGTTCTTGGATTTCTTTATCTACCTTCAAAGCCTCTTTATTACATCTCATGTTCTTAAAAACAATTTTTCTCTCCTCAATCTTCCATTTATTTTTTCACATAATGGTTGGTACATGACCAATATTACAATCATCACAAGGTATTGTCTTTAAATTAATTAATTAAATGTCTAAATCTTTTATTAATTTGTATGGTGTCAGTTTGGCTGAGTATTTTTTTTATGAGGGCTCTACCGTGTGCCAAGTCGTCTTTTATGTTGTTTAAACCAAGTGTTTACAATTATCATAGCATTGATATTAGTCCTTTCTATTAGTTTATCTCCTCTTTCATTGTTGTACCTAAACCATAATTCCTCAGTACATCCTCCAGAATATTTCCATTAAATCATATATTGCAATGTGATTAGTTTGTGTTTTCTTTCTTCCGACTGACGACCATAATCTAGATCATTATTCGTCTCACAATTTAATTATAACCCTAGTATTTTTCACTGTGTTGTATAGAAGGTTTCAAAGTATATCTTGGATACAGAAATAAATAACAAATACATCCATACGACATGATCTGAATACTGAAGAATGTTGGCTACTAAAGACCATAAAACAAACAAATTTGAAATATTTTGGTCACTTGAAACGTCATTAACGTTTAGAGAGAACAATACTGGAGGGCTATATGCCCGGGAAGGGAGGACGAGGAAGGCCAAAGAAACGATGGGTGCAAGATGTGGCGGATGATCTCCAGATGGGTGTATCGGACAAGGGACATCTTGCTTATGACGGAGCAGTCTTCCGGAAAATTGTTTTGGGAGCGAGGTTCTGCAAAGGACATGCTACTGAATGAATGAATGAATGAATGAATGAACGAACGAATGAATGAATGAATGAACAACAGCTGCATGTATTCATTAAATGTTGCAGATCCTGTTCAGTGTATGCAATGTCTGTAAAGAAATGCAGGAAGTAATTAAATCACATTTGTCCTCAGATTTATCGTTTAGACGAAAGTTTGAAAACGTGTGAAGAGATCAACGATGGGAATCACGAAGCAGGTACGTGTCTGGGTTTTTGTGTATACCGTGTTGTGTATGTGCGTGTATTTGTGTACATGATCTGGGAATTTGACATTCGAATATACGAGATCTTTATTGGTGCGTATGTTTATACGCATCCTCGCTAGCGAAGTTAATAGCGAACTGCGATGTTAATGCAATAAGAAAGGTCGCAGGCGGGTTCGAAGCTTGAGTTTGTCGCTTGCCAAAGTGAGGGAAAGATTGGTCACTTATTCATCCATGCATCCTGGCCTACAAACTTTGATGGTGCTATCATATCACAGATCCCTGGGAGGAGACTTTTCTGGACAAAATTATTATTATTATTATCATTATTGTTATTATATGTCAGGTCTTAGATATGACTGAGTTACCGTATGACAGTAGACGCTACTACATGCTTTCTGTTAGCGCCGAATGTTGTTAGTCAGGTCTTAGTCAGATATGACTGAGCTACCACATGAAAGTAGACGGTACTACCTACTTTCTGTTAGCGCCGAATGTTGTTAGCCAGGTCTTAGTCAGATATGAATGAGCTACCTGTAGCGAAACCCCAGTGGCCCATGTCCTCATACCTATCCGCTCAATTCCTTCGGAGTGGGATTCTCTGGGTTACTTTCATAACCCGAGCATTTGACACGAATACTTTGAAATCTATCTATTCTTCGGGAAAACCCAATGGCACGCCTTGCACCAAATATGACCTAGAGTAATGGTTTGGGCGTGAAATGTCCGTTGTCAACCTTGTCGGTTGTGGTCGGCACAATGTATTGAAGTTTTAAAGAATTTTACAGATAAAGTGCCGCATCCTACTGCTGGGGTATGAAAAGGATCCTTCTTTTGACGGCGAATATAGCCGGAAGTTTCGACAGAGCATCGACATAGAACATTATGTTTACTATGAAGTCCTTGCTGCTGTTGGGCTATACCAGATAGAACCACGGCGGGTCCGAACGAATACTTTCAGAACACCTCGGCAGGCTTTTCGTTGAGCTGGGATCGAGTATGTTTGCATTTTGGGCTAGATCCCGCCTAAGTCACTGACACACCCGTACATATATCCTATTTATTCTCCTTGAGTATTTCCCCACCAAAATTGTGCCACGTGATCCCAGGGCACTTTCCCTAACCATTGGACACACTACATTCGTGTAGGCCACGGAAACTTGGAATCCTGGATCTATGGAACCCTGTTGTTCGAACAACCTACGCGGGAAATAAAGACCAGAGAACTTGCGGTGAGGTGGTTGTGAATTCATGGGACAATATGGAAAACGATGATCTAGGATATTTATATTTGTGTTGATATTGTATGGACTAGTTTTCTCTCTAGATTGTGTGTAGATGTTTATGAGTTAATCGCCAGATATTTTTTTTGTGCTGTTATGTATTGAGTTATTAAATTTACAATTACAAATATGTTGAAGAACGTCATGTTGTATGCGTGTCAGTCAGAACGACCCTGCAGGAAATAGGTCCTGAGGTCGAAAGAGAGAGAGAGTGACAGTGAGTCCGGGGGAAACGGGGGAGGGTTGGCAAGCAAAGACCTATCCCAGCCAGGGCTATAGAATAATATTGAAATATTGTTACATAGTTACTTGGGACCCTCCACGTAGCTTGTTACACTACCACATGAAAGTAGACGGTACTACCTACTTTCTGTTAGCGCCGAATGTTGTTAGTCAGGTCTTAGTCAGATATGACTGAGCTACCACATGAAAGTAGACGGTACTACCTACTTTCTGTTAGCGCCGAATGTTGTTAGTCAGGTCTTAGTCAGATATGAATGAGCTACCGTATGACAGTAGACGGTACTATCTGCTTTCTGTTAGCACCGAATGTTGGGCAGCACTCACCAGATTCTACACCCCACTGTGTGTCAACGGATTCAGGCGGAGAAGCGCAATGTGGAGGGTACAAGCCTTATCCTAGTGCGAGGAAATCCAACCTAAAGGCTAAATGTCATGGCAGGGCAGATCAGGCCTTAAACATTGATTGGCAACTTGTCTAGGATCGAAGCTTCGACAGGATAACAGTTAGCGTATTGCTGTGCTGTTCTGGCAGTATCTGCACTTTGTCTTGTTCCAGATGTACTGGTATTACCTTTCCACTGGAGCAAATTAGGCAAGCCGAGAGAGGGATCATGCTGCATGGGCAACTCAAGGTCTGTACAATTCAGCCCAGGCTTTGTGTTATGAAATTATAAGGTATAACTCCATCCCTGATTTTACCACCATGTGTTGTAGTTATTATGGTCTTTTAGAAGCGCAGTGTAACAAACTGTTGTCTGTCAAGATTGTAAGGTTGCCAGCTATAGAT
This sequence comes from Cepaea nemoralis, assembly GCA_014155875.1. NCBI lineage: Eukaryota > Metazoa > Mollusca > Gastropoda > Stylommatophora > Helicidae > Cepaea > Cepaea nemoralis. The sequence continues at coordinate 487,784 of JACEFZ010021039.1, forward strand.
CACCATCATCAAGTGCCATGCCAGATGGCGTAGACGTTCATGTCTATCCACATATCTCGGTATTTGTCGATATATATATATATATATATATATATATATATATATATATATATATATATATATATATATATATATATATAATACATACACTATAAATATTTTTACATGTTATGCCATTCAGGAAATAGAGTCATCGACATGTACGACGGTGGCGACAACATCGATATCCCGTCAGAGAGAGACGACAAGCTCGAGTTGATTGCCAAGTTCAGGGAAACCATCAAAGAAAAGGAAGCCGATTTGGAGAAATGCCGCTTTAATTTTTGGACAGGTAATTTTTTGCTTTTAACATACACCCAAAAATAATTAGCTGTATATCCTTTACAGGACGTCGCAGCTAACACAAGCATTTTTTGCTATTTGTGATTTACTGGCGAGTTAACGTTTAGTAGTTTGCCATTGTGTTTTGAAAGACCCACGCTCATACCATTGTATGTAATCAACGCAAGGCGGTCTGCTGCCAAGTGATCGCAGGTGAGTTTCGAACTCGGTATTCAGGATGACGAATTGCATCCGTAAACTCTTCGCCACAGGTAAACGAACGAACGAAAGTTATTTTGAAATGATACAGAAATCGACACACAGCCCAGTCTTATGCCATAGTTGTTGTTTTAACAGCCATATTTAACTTCCAAGATAACAGTTACAAATAGTAATTGTTACATTATTCATTTCCACATACTTGAGTTAAGATGGGCTAAGCAATGAACCAACATCACAGGACTCGGAAAGTTTCCACATGTTCTTCGTCCTCATCTTCAACAACCAGCAAAGCGTCTCAATGCTAATGGTAGCAGTAGCAGTATGATTTATATGAAATATATGTCCGTTTAGTCTTTCCTCGGAGTTTTGAATGTCAATCATATTTTCTGGTCTCTTCCCACAGCGCCATTCTCTCCACCCTGTATTGATCTATTTACTCGTTCTTCCACAATAATCACATGATCCCAAAGCGTCCCGACCACATCTGCCTTATCAAATACCCCACCAAGGGATGCAGACCCAGCCAATCTGTACGCCTGCTCGTTTCCACACAATATTATCATCATCAACATCTAGTGTCTTGCCGGCTGGCGTGGGCGATCATGCCTCTCCACAAATTACGATCTCCGACGTTATGGATCAACATGTGTGTTGACTCCCTTGCGTGCCATGACTCAAAACTGTCAATAATCTTCTCACGCTGTCTTCCTCTATCTCTCTTTCCTCATATCTTTCAGTTTGTCACATGTTCCAGTTTTTGTCTTCTCATAATGTGGGCCAAAGGACGATGATTGCCTCTTTCTGATGATTTGTGATAAGTTGTCTTTGCGACTCAGCTTCCGTTAAAACGTCCTGATTGCTCATTTTGGTTGTCCATTTAATCTTCAGCATTCTTCTATAAAACCACATCTCCGAGGTTTCCATGGATTTTTTCGCCTGTTTACTAATTGTCCAGGATTTGTAGCCGTATGTGAAAACTTGTTCTATGTAGCACGCAAGAACTCTTTTTCTAACTTTCAAGGACGGTGATTGATTGCACAAAACGTTCTTTGTTTTTGACAGAATGTAGTTTTTGCTTGTCACATTATGTTCTTTATCACAGTGGTGCATCTTCCATCTGATGTTATCCATGTGCCTAGATATCTGAATTTCTGCACTTACCTCGGAATAACATTATGTACTTTAATTGCACATTTACACACAATCTGTTTCTTTGATATCACCATGACTTCTGTCTTTGTATTACTCAAACTAAGGCCCATTTTTTTCACTTTCTATAATCACTGTATCTATCATTTCCTGTATATCCTTCTGATTTGTTGTTATCCACACAATATAACTATCATATATATACTGTTGCTTCTGTATGAATATGTAAAACAGACATTCACTTTAAATCAGATTTAAAATATAAACAAACTTTAGGTATAGGGCATAGTAATTAATGGTGTTTGCCCATCAAGAATGATAGTGACCATTAATTTAATCCAGCGAGTATGAAAGTTTGGAGATATGAATTCTAAGATGGCTGATGTTTCATCAAGAATGATGTCCATTCATTTCATCCAGTTGGGTTGAAATTTTGGAACCGTGAGTTCTAGGATGGCTAGCAAGCCTATTGTGGCTCGAAATGTTCTTTGACAATGTGGGCAAAGAATGCTTGGCGTTCCAGGAGGAGGTTCAGAAAATAATCATGCGAGCTCACGTAGATACAGAATACACCTCCGCTCTCACGTCAACACAGGCTAACATGTGTCCTATGAAATATACTTGGAAGTCAAACTGGTCGGCGTGTTATTCATTACATCACCCAACGAGAGTTGATTGATCTGTAAACATATCTAGCACCATATACCCAATATTCTTCAAGCTGTATAAAATAATATTTTATCTTTTTTTTTTTTTTTTAAACTCCTACATATATACGAGGAAATTGTGGAAACTCTGTAAACAGATCTGAAATTGTGAAACTGATTTTCCACTAAGACTTGGTTGACTTTTTCAATGAGCTTATCTGACACACATGAATGTCTACTTGTCTATCCTCATCATGCACATATTTACGCCTGTACTACTCCCCCACAGAACTGTCACTCATAACATAATAACCGTACACAACACACAATCGACGATGAATCTCGACCGCATTTTCACCTTCTGCTTGACGAGAAATGATCACATCACAAATTTCACAGCTGGTGGGAAATGCTTTAACAGTGTCCAAGTTTATTAGTTCGCGATTCGTGAACCACTTAACGAACGCGACTGTAAGTTGATGTGTAGTGAGCTAAAAGACTACTGAATAATGCAATGATGAACAGTGTTGCCATGGCAACCGGTTTATTTGTAACCAGCCAATCGACAGTTGATTCTGCAATAGTCCTCGAATATCGCCGGCACTGAGGCGAAGATTAGGAAGCAGACTGTCTTGCGTTGATTTTCATGGAATGATATGAGTGTTGGTGGTTCAGAAAGCAATGACAAACTATTGAACATAATCTTGCCAAGAAATCACAAACATCCATAAAATTCGGGGAGAGGTTAGGGGGGGGGGGGGGGTTACTACAACTCCTGTAAAGGATATGCCACTAATGTAACATACAACTATACACAAGAAAGTTGGCTTCTTTGTTGATTGGTTGATTGACAAGATCCGAAAGAGTGAGTACTAACTCTTAATTCCGTGCGTTGGCGATTAGGTCTTTTGAGCCCTGGAAAGTGTTGCATATATTAGGTTGACGCTAGTGTAGCGACATCCCACTCTCTAACCGATACCGAAGTGCCATCTGATGTCTTGACTGTTGGAATGTACAGTGCATCATCATCGTCATGTGCCATGCCAGTAAGCGTGGGTCGTCATGCATCGCCATCTCACTCGATCACCAGAGTCAGTGATTCGGCTCTGTGTTCTTGTCGTGACCATGCCACGTGGTCAAGCCATCCATGTATTTACTTATGTGCATTCCTATTGTTCTTCCCCCCCCCCCCCCCCCCCTCTTTCCAATCTTGTCAGTTGTCACCAAGTTCTCCAATTTATCTCTTCTCATAACGTGACCAAAAATGTCGGCTGTCTACGTCTAATTTCTCTAATCAGTTTACGATTTTCATTTGTTTCTTGTAAGGCTTGGTCATTGGTTTTTCTGTCTGCTCATGGTATTCTTTGCAGTGTCCTCAGAAACCATATTTCTACTGCCAGTATATGCTTTTCAGCTTGTCTGCTCATTGTCCATGTTTCACATCTATACAAAAGTACAGGTTCTATGTAGCACTTCAACACTCTTTTTCTGGTTGCAGCTGGCATAATTTTATTGGTCAGTATATTTTCCATCTTGCAAAAGTCTACCTTCGCCATAGTGATTATTGTTCTAATCTCTTCAAGGCATATTCCATCGGATGTAATGACTGTTCTGAGATAATTGTACCGATTCACTTATTTAAGAATATTCCCATTTACTTGTATATTACATTGCGGTATTTCATTCTTCCTAGAGATGACAAAAATATGTAGTAAATATTAAATAAATTTTGTTGCGTATCCCTTACGAGATGTCGCAGTCAACACCAGAATTTTTCAGCTGCTGTTGATGTACTAGGCAAGTGTTACGTTCAGTAGTTTGCCATTGATGTTGATGTACTAGGCAAGTTTTACGTTCAGTAGTTTGCCATTGCTTTCTGAACGACCGGCTCCCATACCAGCACATTATAATACAACGCGACACGGTCTGCTGCACAAATCGGTCGCAGCTGAGCTTCGAACGCCTGGTATCCGGCTCACAATAGCGTTCTTAAATATTAGGCCTTCATATATTTTTCGCCACACATGTTGGTGAGAGGAGACCGGTTCTTTTCACCGCTACCTTTCTGTTCTAGCTTCCTCTGAAGTTCTGAAAATCAGCCGATGCACATTTTATGAAACTGGGACGACTCCAGATAGGTCATAATCAAGTGACATTCCGATAATCACGCGGTCTATATTCACAATACGCTAACATGTCGCTATATTCACAATATGCTAAGATATCAACATAATCATAAAATATTAGGATATCGCTGTATTCACAGTACGCTAAGACATCGCTATATTCACAATACTCTAACATATCGCTACATTCACAGTACGCTAAGATATCGCTATATTCACAATACGTTATGATATTCCCATAATAACAAAGCG
>JACEFZ010021039.1:497500-532499 GCA_014155875.1 Cepaea nemoralis
TGGGGGGTGTGGTGGTATGGGTGAGGATATGTGTGTGGGTGGGGGATAGTGTGTGGTGTCGGGGATGTGTGTATAGGGTGGGGTGGTTGGGGGAAGTATGTGGGGGGTGTGGGTGGGGGTGTGTGGGTGGCTAGGGATGTGTAGGTGGGTGAGGGATGTGTATGTGTCGGGGTGGGATGTGTATGTGTCGGCGTGGGATGCGTGAGTGGGTGGAGGATGTGTGTGGGTAGGGGTATTGTGATCGAGAGATGTTTGGTTGGCGGTGGGTGGGGGGGGGGTGTGGGTGCTTAGTGGAGGATGTGTGCGTGAGTGAGTGTGTGTTGGTGGACGGGTAGGGAATGCGTGTGTGGGTGGGGAGAGGTGTGTGGTGTGTTGGTTAGGGATATTGTGTGGGTGAGGTATGTGTGTGTGGATGGGGGATCTTTGTGGTGTATGGGTGGGGGTATGTGGGGTGGATGGGTAAGGGTATCTATGTGGGTGTGGGTGGGAATATTGTGCGGTATGTGGGTGGGGGACATGTGTGTGGTGTGTAGGTGGGGATGTGTGGTAGTATGTGGGTGTGGGATGTGTTGGTGAGGGATGTGTGTGTGTGCGGTGCGTGGGTTGGGTTGGGAATATTGCGTGGTAGGGGATGTATGTGATGTGGGGGATTGTGTTAAGGCATGTATGGGTGGGTGGAGGATGTATGTGTGGGTGGTGGGGTGTGTGTGAGTGGATTGGGGATGTATGGGTGGTTAGGGAGATGTGTGTGTGTGTGTGGGGGGGGGGTAGGGAGATGTCAGTTGGTGGGGATGTATGTGTATGGTTTGGGGATGTGTGAGTGGGTGTGCGATGTGTGGGTTGGTGGGGGATTGTGTGCGTGGGTGGTGAATATGTGGTCAATGGAGATGTGGCTGGGGGATGGGTGGTTTGAGGTGTGGATGGGGAGAGGATGTGTGGGTTGGTGGGGGAATGTTTGTGGGTGGCGAGTGTGTTTTGGTTGGGGGAACAGGTGAGGGGAGAGTGTGTGGGTGGGGGATGTGCGGAAGGGGGATGGATCGGTTGGTGGGGTATGTATGTGTCCCTTGGTGTGCGTGTGTGTGGGTAGGTGGGGGTGTTGTGTGGGTGGGGTGATGTATGGGTAGGTGGGAGATGGGCCTCATAACATGGTAATTTGCCTTGTTTATGTTTACAACATTCATTTCACAATGTTTATTTTTCTTCCTATGTAAATGTATAATGCTCTTGATGAATGAAAGACGAGTGATTTGAAGGGCCGAATGTAAGACGGGCCTGCGCGCCCAATTTGTGACCCTAATAAAGTTGATTTGATTTGTAAGCTCGTCAATAGGCGTCCAGTGGTTTTGCATGTATCACCATGTACCTAGGGAGAGGGGGGGGGGGGCTGCACTTTAGCGATGCTACTCTTGGCCCGCGTGTGCGTGAATAGTCCATCTGTGCAATAGATATCTGGTTGATCCTGCCCGTAGTCATATGCTTGTCTCAAAGATTAAGCCATCCCGAGGCCACGCCCGTCTGAGGGTCGGCGAATCAGACAAACTATTGCCTCCTTTCGTGGCAGCAGGCTTCCACACAGAAGGCACTTCTCTCGATCATTTCTTGCTCTGAAATGACGACGAGACGGCCGCTAGAATGTGGTTGGGAACCGTGGAATTCCCAATAAGCGTGAGTCATAAGCTCACGTTGATTACGTCCCTGCCCTTTGTACACACCGCCCCTCGCTACTACCGATTGAGCGGTTCAGTGAGGGCCTCGGATTGGTCTCGGTCTGGTACGCAAGTGCCAGCACCGCTGGCCGAGAAGAAGCTCGAACTCGATCGCGAAAGGCTCATTATCGGTCTCGCTCTCTCTCTCTCTCAGCCGAAGCTACTGAAATGGCGCGGCCAGGTAGGCAAGAACTGATGGAACGCAATGAAAGTCTTCTATCTTTGTCAGTCGGGGACTGCATGAAGCGCCGCCGTGACTGATTGGCCGCTACCCTATTTGGGTGTCTAGCTACTGTCCTCGATACGACCCACGGTGACGGATTGAGCTAACAGTTCACCAGGTTGTCTGGCATAAAGAGCGCCGCTGAGATTGCTCCGGCCTGGCTGGCAAATGTGTCCTATGAGCATGAGCAGCGCCACCTTGTGAGAAAGATTTGTCTTCGGCTCCCCGCCGAAGAGAGAAGATCCTTGGGGTACCTGTACATGGTTCCCAGCTTTCGCCAATCTCTGTGGGAGCTCCTCTTAGAGGCCACAAGGTCTAACGAGGTCAGCTCTTTAACAGCTGACCAGCCCTCTAGTCTTCTTATGTTGGCTCTATTTGAATTCACAAATAATGTGTGGCATGTGCGCGTTCGGCTCCCCGGCCATCCAGCACATGACGCACGATGACACAAACAAAGTGAGCATTGTATAACTTTGAACGGTGTATCATTCGGCTCGTCTGTCGATGAAGAGCGCAGCCAGCTGTATGATTAAATGTGAATTGCAGAACACATTGAACATTGACTACCTTCTGATGTGTCTTCACCTTACCGTGGTAGAGGGGCTTGTGTGTTCCAATGACCCCAAGAGCCATGCCGACAGTAGCACAGCTACTGGTAGGGTCTCCCATGTCGGACAGGTCAAGGGATAGGAACCAGACCAAGAAAGACACACAGGTTGCTTTGCAGGTAGACTGGGGACAAATAAAGGCTAGAGACACTTATTATACGGCTCTCAGCTGAGGGATGTTACTGAACGCCTTTAAGTCAATATCCCTCAGATGTGAGGGCCTGACCGTTACTCGCTCTCTGCTGCATGGAGGTCAGATTATAAGCTGGCAGCACATACAGCCTACCTCGTAAGCGCTGCTAGAAGTGGAAAAAGTGTCCCACTCGCACGCAATGGTTATGATGCAAGTTTGTATCAAAAACTCATTGTGCGAGAGTAATCAAAGGTGGAAAAACGTCTCATTAAAACAAAATTGAACACTTCGGTAGTGAATCCATTATGTGGAAGTCAGAAGCGAAAGCTTGCCGAGTGGATGTCGTCTCATTAGCACGAAATGGCATGCTTGGATTGGGAATCCATTACGTGGAAGTCCGAAGTGAAAGCCTGCTGAGTGGATGTCGTCTGCAGACTAAGGTGGAAAAACGTCTCATTAACACGAAATAGAACGCATGACTAGCGAATCCATTACATGTAAGTCCGAAGCGAAAGCTTGCTGAGTGGATGTCGTCTGCAAACTGACCGTTCTTGGTGTGCGTGGGGAGTGACCAGTGGCGAATGAAATGCCCAATATACAGAAGTGAGGAACTGAAGCAGCCAATCGCAGGACATGGAAATTCCTTGGGTAAGCCCTGTATCAGAGCGCTATGTATCGGCTCTGCAACTATGGAAGCCTCCTTGGATGGCGGGTAATGCCCATGGTCTGCCCCTACCTTCCCTTGAAGGTTGACCGTTATGTCTTTGGCCGTTCTAACTTGGCCAGCTGGGATGTGGATGGCACCACAACAATGAGAGTCCCCCAGGAATGCTAACCTGATTAAAAAACGGCTGCTAAAAGTCGGATGTGTTGGCCTAAGGGTTATAACGAGACACACCGCAATTAGGTCTCCTGAAAAAACACTCCGGATGAATACAGAAGAAGAAGATTTCTTTTGGTTGGCCTCTTCCCGTCTTCCCCTAAATCATTCCAGTTGTCATGATATTCTACTCTACATCTCTTCTCATAACATGACCAAATAAATCTGTTTATCTCTTTCTTATAGTTGTATATAATGTTCTAGTTTCATTAGCCTGTTTCAGGCAGTCGTCGTTAAGTTACTTTGGCAGTCCAAGGGATTCTCAACATTCGTCTTAGGAACCACATCTCTGTTGCTTCTAAGTTCTTCCTAATTTGCTCATTTACATTCCAAGATTCACAGTAAAACAGGTACTATATAGCACTTCAGCACTCTCTTTCTTACATTCAATAATAGTGACTTAATGCATAAGATATTTTTCATTTTCTGAAATGCAGCTTTTGCTTGCCCTATTCTGTTCATAGTTTCACTCCTCTATAACTGATAAATTATTTTTCTTTACTGTTAATGAAACTTAGCATTTGATGAAACTGTTCAAGTGTTCCAGTAAAAATACTTCAAACAGAAATTATTAAATATACATAACGGTGAATCACTTTATGAAGCAGAAACACTTTCTATTACCTTCTTGATGGCCACAATTACTGCCTCCACTTGCAGGCAGCAGACGCGAATTTGCAAATATGGGGTGTCATATTCTGCATCAGGGGCTGGGTAAAACAACTTCCACATTCACGTGGCTCCTCCTGTAAAGCTGTTAAAATAAAGTAACAAATTTAGTATTAAAGTAAGTCCATATACCTCCTGCATTTATCTTCTCACTTGTATCATTGCCCATCGTTTGCTCATCTGCCTTTGAGTTTTTCCTCCAGTATGATTGTTGACGGATTGAGACATTGAGGAATATCATCAGCAGAGTTGATTCAGAAAACCAAAGACCGAGATCTGTGGAGAGTCATGAACGCATATGCCAGCCGGCATGGCACTTAATGATAATGATTGTTGAAAGATTGGTATGCCTTTTAATGTGCCCAAAATATATAACTTGTTTCTTTTTAAAAAAATTTTTATCATCAGTTCTCTGTTCCCTTCCAGCTTCTTTAATACATTTACGCGTAGTTGGTTTTGCTTCATGAAATTTAACCTATTCTTCTATATACAGTATACCATTTTTAGCTTCTCATTTTAATTTAGTTTAGTTTAGTCGATGGATCAACATCACGGCACACGGGTGTAACCCATAAGTGCTCCGTTCTACTCCTAACTCAAGCCTCAGTCCGGAGAATTTCAACTCAGTGCACGAACTCCGTAGCACCGACGAGGCTCTTGAAATACTTTGGGTAGATTTTTAACTCAAAGTTTTGTCCGGGCAGCGCCGTTATTCTACTCTTGTTTGATTTCCAACTGCCAAGGGATTTTTTTATGTGCGCAACAATACACACAGGCGTCCAATTTCACTACCCAGAGACCAGGGGAAATTTTGTTACTAGTAGTTCACATGAAAAAATACCGTCCCTCACAGGGGCTTGAATCCGGGACCTCCAGCATTCAAAGCGGACACCATCACTACTTCGCGTTGGAGCTCAAGCCAACGAACACAAGCAAGCAAGCAGTAATCAACCATGTTCAACACATCACTGACGTCTTAGATTCTCAATTTGATGTTCTATTTGCTTGTTTAATGTCAATATTTCTTTATCATATGGTAGTGCTGAATATATATATATCTGATCTTTCCAGTCGGCAAGATGTTCTTCATTGCCTCTCTTCTAATCACATGACCAAAGAACATGGTTTGTCTCTTTCTTGTACAAATGTGTATAATGTTCCACTTTCATTAGCTTATGCCAGGAAATTGTTATTACTTACTCTAGCAGCCCAAGGTAATCCCAGCTTTCACCTCAGGCACCACATCTCCGATACTTCCAAATTCTTCCCAATTTGTTTGTTCAAATTCCAAGATTCATTACCTTACGGCTAATTGATTTAGTTGCATCTCCTTCACAGGACGTAGCAGTCAATCCCAGCATTGTAGCTGTTTGTGATTCCTGGGCAAGTTTTACGTTCAGTATTTTGCCATTGCTTTCTCAACGACCAGCACCTATACCTTTTTCGAAAAAAAGCACCGCTGTGTTTCGAACCCAGGTATGCGATTGCAAATCGTGTCCATAACCACTTCGCCACGGAGATCATACACCAGACACGGTTTAATATAACATTTCCATACTCTCATTCATACATTCAATGAAAGTGATTTATGACATAGCGTACTTTTAATCTGATGAAATATAGTTTCTGCTTGGCCTATTCTGCTTTTAATCTGTTATGCATTTTCGGTGTGATGACACATGATCTAAATCTGATATTCTAATTGTTTGTTTAATGGCCATGATTCTGCACCATATGGTATACAAACATTTTAAAATCATAAATATCATAACATCCACCAGATTACCTTGGAAAGATAAGGAGCACATCATCTGGGCCATATATTCACAAGTGTGCATGATGGGATAACCTCTGCTGATCGTTTTGTTTTGTTTTGCCCTGGTAATATATCCCCTTTATTGTTGCTGATAACGTCAGTACAGATTTGAAAACTATGGAAACAAATCTATATATATATATAAAACACGATGTATGTATTTCCGTCCGTTCTTTATGCGTTCGCGAACGGTCCATCCGATTGAGATGAAATTTTCTACACGTTTTCCTCTCATTCCTGTGCAACTTTCTGTCATAGTTTTTTAGTTTTTTTTTCCGGCTACTTACTTACTAAAATTTAATATTTCATTTTTCATTATAATTTCTATATAGCAAGGGGACTTAACTCTAGAAAAGTTATTTCAAGGGGCATAACTTTTAATAACATTTCTATATACTTTATAGTCATATTGTTGCATCGTTTTCAAAGATTTATAAACTCTTTGTCTATAGTTATTTACAGGCATATGAGTTATAATAAATAATGATATAATCTTTAAGGCATTTTCAAAGTTTTCATAAAAATAATGCATAATGCATAACATTGTAACTCATCTTTTTATGCTTAAAGAAGTTATCTACAGTCATGTAGGTGATTAAAAACAGTTTTCATTAAAAATAATGGATGGTGTGTGGAAGGACATTCTTTTAAGTTACTGTGTGAATTTAATGAGACGCTCCCCGCCAGGAGCTGGGCGAAGCCACGCCGGGTCAGATAGATAGACAGACAGACAGACGATAGTCGGGAACGGGAGCTTATATGACTACTTATATGAATTAAATGAGATGCTCCCCACCAGGGACTGGGTGAAGCCGGGCCGGCTCAGACAGACAGACAGATAGACAGACAGATAGTCGGGAACGGGAGCTTATATGACTACGTATATGAATTAAATGAGATGCTCCCCACCAGGGACTGGGTGAAGCCGGGCCGGGTCAGACAGACAGACAGACAGACAGATAGTCGGGAACGGGAGCTTATATGACTACTTATATGAATTAAATTAGATGCTCCCCACCAGGGACTGGGTGAAGCCGGGCCGGGTCAGCCAGACAGACAGACAGACATACAAGCAGACAGACAGACTGATAGATAGATCCCCTCCAGGGACTGGGCGAAGCCGGGCCGGATCAGCTAGTAACTCATAATCTTTAACAGGAAATGAAGACTCAGACACGCAGTCAAACACCAAACCCTCACATCCTTTAAGAGTTAAATTAGGTATGCTGTTATTCAATAAGTAGATTCTGAATGCTATTATTCAGTAAGTGTGTTCTGAAAGCTATTATTCAGTAAGTAGATTCTGAAAGCAATTATTCAGTAAGTGGATTCTGAAAGCTATTATTAAGTAAATTGGTTTGACAGATATTACTCAGTAACTGGATTCTGGAAAATCAAACAGTCCATGTGCTGAACAAGACTAAGAAGAAGATGGCAGGGCAATGTCCAGTTATTACTTTTGAAACTGAAGACAAAGGACCGAGGAAGATCATTAGATGTAGAGGGAAATAGAAACACTGTGCCTGTAGCAAAATATCTTCAATACTTACGAGGTTAAAAACAGAAGAAACAGTCATCATCATCAAATGCTCTGTCAGCTTGCGTAGGCGTTCATGGCTCTCCACAGATCTCGGTCTTTGGTTTTCTGGATCAACTCTGCTGATGATATTCCTCCATGCCACCGTCTCAATCCATCCAGCAGTTCTTCTCTTGGTCTGCCTCTGCCTCTCTTCCCCTCTATCTTTCCAGTTGTCACGATGTTCTCCAATGCCCCTCTTCTCATCACATGACTGAAGAAAGATGTTTGTCTCTTTCTGATTGTTGTATATAGTGTTCTAGTTTCATTAGCCTGTTTCAGGCAGTCGTTGTTAGTTACTCTGGCAGTCCAAGGAATTCGCAACATTCGTCTCAGGAACCACATCTGTTGCTTCTAATTTCTTCTTAATTTCTTCATTTACATTTCAAGATTAACTGCATATACAGCAAAACTGGTTCTACATAGTATTTCAGCACTCTCTTTCTCACATTCAATGATAGTGACTTATTGCATAAGATTCTCTTCATTTTCTGAAATGCAGCTTTTGCTTGCCCTATTTTGCTAATCTCTGTTGTACATCTTCCATCTGATATTATAAATGTCCCCCGGTATCTAAGATTATCCATTTGGTTAAGAATTTTTCCTTCTATCTCTTATGTCACATTTTGGTGTCACCATTTTCTTTGATATTACCATTGTTACTGTTTTCTTGATAATCAAGGAGAGTCCTTTCCTTGCACTCTCTGTAACTAGTGTCCAATAAATGTTGCAGGTCTGTTAATATATCAGCCACCAATATTGTGTCATATGCATTCATTCATTCATTCATTCATTCATTCATTCAGTAGCATGTCCTTTGCAGAACCTCGCTGGTTCCGTCGCCCTGCAACTGAGTTAGTGCGTGGGCGACACCGTGAGCTATGAAATTCGCTGGAATGCTTTTACATCTGTACTTTACAGACTGTACAGTGACCTGTATGTTCGGAACAATGGCTACCGGCTGCTGCTGAATTGACTGATTTGCCTTTTCGGGAGAGGTCCCGGGAGTCGGCGCTGAAGCTGCGGAGTTCGTGCTTTATGCGACACTTTCGGCGGGTCGCTCTGCGGTAACAGACCGAGCTATGTGAGAAAACCCTGGTCAATGACGTCTTTCTGGTGACTGCCGAGTCCATCGACGATGAACTGTGGTTTTCGAGGATTAATTTTGTGTTGGCATTCTGGCGGCGGCATTATGCACAGTGTACCTGTGCGGGCTCTTGTATTGCCCAGACTCCTGCCTATCCCACTTTTCACATTGGACAGTGGAGAGAATTTTGTGTGATATTCACTGGCACTGGAACGGAACATAAAGGAGATGATCCGTAGCCGTGAAGTTGGAACCTCGACTAACTAACTAACTAGAACCTCGCTCCCATAACAACCATCCGGAAAACTTCTCGATCACAAGCAAGATGTCCCGCGTCTGATACACCAATTTGGATACCTCCTACCACATCCTGCACCCATCTTCTCTCTGGCCTTCCCCTTCCTCTCTTCCCAGGCATATAGCCCCCCCCCCCCCCCCCCCAGTATTGATCTCTCCAGACTTTCATGACGTTTCAAGTGACCATAATAGTTCAATTTTATTTGTTTTATCGTCTTTAATAGCCAACCTGCTTCAATATTCAGCTCTTGAAGTATGGATTCTTTTGTTCTTTTCTTTACGCAAGATATTCTTAGAACTCGTCTATAACATTTATTTTCAAAGGTATTTATGCGCTGTTAAGCTTGTTTAGTAAGTGTCCAGGTCTCACAGGCGTGTGTTGTAATGGGAAAGATGAATGCTCTTAAAAATCTAATTTGTGTAGTTCTGTCTACCCCACTCCATAATTTATTCGGTTGTTTTAGTCTTTGAAGAGCAACTGATAGTCGTCGTTTAATTTCTTTCATAGTGTCACCGTTGTTGGTAATCAACAACAACAACAAAGGGCACCTTGCCGTCTTTACAGACGAAAGTATGTGCATTGGAATGCCAGAATTCCATCGCACAATGGCCTGGGCATGGATTCAGAGAACATGTGTTGCCCATGCAGCATGATCCCTCTTTCGGCCTTGCCTTGTTTACTCCAGAGGAAAGGATAACCAGTACGTCTGGAACAAGGTAGGCTGCAGATGCTGGTGACATAGCTTCAAACCTCCAAGAGCAGGAAGTGAGTGGTGGCCAGGCCGTCATATCTGTGGGATTTGGCTTAGAGGCGTTCAGCCATATCCCTCAAATGAGGCCCTTAAATCAACTGTCTGGATCTGTATGAACGTGTACATCTCGTTAATGAACAATCCAACGCTTGGCGAATTCTGATTGGCAATGATAAAAAACCGACATTGAAGGATCAAAACGCAACGTTGCTACAAACTGCCACAAACCAGTTATCCCTGTGGTAAATTCCCGAGAGCTGGGAATCATGCACAGGTACCCCAAGGGAGTCAAATCTTTCCAACCGGATGCTGCTCATGCTCGTAGGACACATTTGTACCACTATAATATATATGTCTTACACAGTCTCACACACACATACACACGTTACACCGACACTGAAACACACTGACACACACATACACTATCACATGCACTAATATACAAACGCTCGCATTCATGCCACAAATATAATTCCTTGACCAGGAAATCCCATGTGCTTACCAACACAACCTGTCGTTTGCTATGGTTCTTATTTAGAGTGCAACTTTTGTTATAAGAGATCAAGAACCACTGGATGATTGATTGATTGAATGATTGATTGATTGATTGATTGATTTAGGAACCGACATCACATCATTCGGGTCATTCACATAAGCTCTCCTACCCCATCCTCAGCAGCCAGGGGAGAGTTCCAACACCAATAATAGTACCAGTAGCAATCTGATTATATGTCCGTCTCGCCTTTCCTCTGAGCGTCGAGCGTCGGCTAGACCCCCTCGTCACCCCTCGCTGTCTCATTCTTGCCAGACCATGGTGATCAATTTGCTCCTCCGAGGTGTACACGTGCTCCCACAAAGCCGCAACAACGTCTGCCTTGTCATGCATCAATACTCCACCAAGTTTTGCAGAGCAGCCAATCTGTCCGCCTGTTCATTCCCCAACACACCGGCATGTCCCGGAGAAAAGATCCAGGCGATGCTTGCCACCCGTGACCTCCGAAGTGAAGCAAGCCACTTTGCACGAAGCTTTCCTGTCCTCACCTTCCTCAGCATGCTTTCTGAGTCAGTTACAATCACGATGTGTGTGTGTATCGTATTCTCCATCCAGCGGAAAGCTACACTGACCGCCTCCACCTCCATTCTTAAGCTAGATGATGTTGTATCATATGCCAGGCTCTCCTGCACCAAACGTCGACCATTAGCATTTGCTAAGAACCCCCAGGCACTTCTCCTACATCTCAAAACCGACCCATCTGTGTAGTTAATCACATCACCCGAGCAAGCATTATCCTGAATTAGTTTCTGGATTCCCACTTCCGTGGCCCCTGCTGGCCACTCCCTTCACTCCCAGCTCTCCTCTCCTCGCCTAATGTTCTCTAAGATGCACACCTGTCTGATCGTATGCTCCGCATGAGCCATACATGATTTCCCTCTTATCAGTCGCTGACCCTTAACTGCGTCCATCGCCTCATGCAACGGGTGATCTGTGTCTGCAGCTACTCTGAGGTATGCCTTCGCCTGCATCACCTTGAGCCTACCTGCAACAGTCGGTAAACCAAGGATGTAACGCAAACACACCACTGGGGTGTCTCTGGTGCATCCCAGAATCACCCGCATAGCTTCGTTCTGTATGCGCTCTAATTTCACCAGCTGACTCTTTGAGACAGTGAGCAGTCCTAGTCTATAATCAATCACTGAGAGGATCAAGTGCTGGTATAGTGAGAAAAACATTCTCTTTTCTGTGTCCATTGCAGCCATAGTTTTAAGTGCATTGAGTCCCTTTTGAGACCTTGTCACAACCGTCTCCACATGGTCCTTGAAGGACAGGCTCCTGTCAAATGTGATTCCCAGATTCTTCATTTTGTTCTCTCTGTTGACGCTTCTACCGTCTATCGCGAGGCTTGGGACATAAATAGACTTAATTGACTTTCCGTACTGCCGTCGGCTTATTTTTATATACAGCTGTTTTCCTTATGCAACTGTGATGAAATCCACTGTCGTTAACATCAGATGACAAAAATTACAGAAAACAGTCACAGCTGCAAGTTGTTGACTTCTAGTCGGTGAGATCAGGAAACCCACGGGACCCTGAGAATTCCCCGACATCAAACGAAATGGCGGCTTTGATTGTCACCACACGACAGAAAGTTGTAGGCTTGTTATTGTGAACATTGGGAAAATGCAGGAACTCGCTACCTTGTTTTGGGTTGTCAAGACAGGGGGAGACCACTGGTGACATTGATTAAACCCAAGGGAGATAAGATTCTGGAATTAGTTAGTGCCCCTGAAAGACACCTGCGTGACATCAAAGACTTAACTGGAACACTCCCAGCTCTTGACAAAAACAAGACTTGTGTAGATTAGTGTGGCCAAGGAAATTGACTAGGATTGACGTGTTGTGTTACCGCAGTTAGGAAATTCGGAGAGCATCTATTGTGTTAGATTTAAGCAACATTAAAATAACATATGTCTTAATGGCAAGTTATAGATGCCATCCAGGAGTAATGCGGATTTGCTTAAGGTACCAAATATAGTCTATTTAGGCCTAATTAATATAGGCAGTAGCCTTGTTAAAACTAGAGTGTGATGATTAGCTCTGTTAGTTGAAAATAGAGTAGTGAAGTGAGAAGTAGTTCTGCTAGGGTGAATAGTGTAGCGGGGTGATATTTGGAGAGATTTAAGATGGGTTGGGAGATGGGGAAAGTGTCCAATGGGGGGATCTTTCAGTGGTTTGCCCACTGGGGTTTTGCACTCTGTTATTGGTCTTTCCTTGTCATAGCCTGATTCGGACCTAGGTGAGTAGCTAATCTGCTCTATGACAGAGTTTAGTTAGCTGAAAAATAACAGAGCAAGGCAATAGGCTTACACTCAGCCGGTAGGATCAGTGACTAGTGCTATCACCAGATGTGTTGTTTCTCTAACAGGTTCCCTGCCAGTTACGAGGAAGTTCAACACTGGTTTTGAAGAAGTTCAACTCCAATTAGGAAGAACACCAGTTGAACAGTCAAATGCTTTCTTACGGAAAACGAATAACGCCCGAGAAGAAAGGGGGTATAATGTTTACGCTGGACTCATGATCAGGATGATCCACCATAACATGGCTCAGAAGAGCAAACCAATATAACGATTCCTGTGTGTTAAGGTTCACCTAGGATGGGTGATGATTGTTGATACATCACACATCATACAAACATTGTTAACTAAACGAGAACATTAAAATGTAACAGTCACATGGTGTGATAGATTCCAGTGAAATATTACAAAAGACATTATACTTGAGACTATATAGACACTAGTTAGGATCAAGTATATTAACAATAACAGTGATACCTAATTTCACAGTACAACGGATTCGTACATTTTTTAGGAACGATAGGAACTTATGTGCAGTGTGCAACCGGTCCATGATCAGTCGTAAATTACAAACTGTATCTATTTCGGATGATCAGGAAGATGGATTACCAGGTAGCTACAGATGACAGTCAGTGTCCGGCAGGAGAGATACAGCACTGGGTGAGGTGGACTTGTTCTGACTTAACGTGCTGTGGTGTGTCCTTGCAAGGATGAACTGACTGTGCTATTATCTGAGGGTCCGATTCTACACACATTATAGAACACGTCACACATTTTCTTCGCATACACGTCTCACATACGTTACACTTTTCTTTTAATAAATTAATTGCTTATTAATTTTTAGAAGCAAGAGTTGTTGAGTATGTTGCGTTGGGGGAAGAATGAGAGGGGGCATGATCAGGTAGAGTGATAGAGAGAGAGAAAGAGGTGTCCATGAACCGAAGGAGTGTGGTGGACGGAAGCTAGTGGATTCTCCAGGATATTGATAATGGGTTAAATATAATGTGGGTGTTGACTCCTCTCACTCCAGGGACGACACTTTAAACGGACACACGACATTATTGGGGGCTCGTAAACGTGATCTTTGGACAGCGGGACTTCTCGTAAACGTAATTCTTGGACAGTGGGATCTCTCGACAAAAGGGGGGATCGTGTGACACGGGAATTTTCGACACGGGATCCTTAGTTACAGGACGGTGATATATTAGTGAGGATCTAGCTAGAGTGAATGTGGATAGGGGTTAAGACACATATCTTGCCTGTTCACACTTCACACGTCTACTTAGGTCTGTGGTCCTAATTCTACTCTTGTCACTGAGTGATTGTGTTGTGTTGTGCTGTGTGGTTAAATATATAGATACCTGTTAATTAGTCATTACCTATATATTTGTTTAGAGATAATTAATAGTCAACCTGCTGACTGACTTCTCTAAAATATGGCAACTCCTAAACTAACTATGGCAGAACTAAGGGCAAAGGGGGAAGAAATGGGTTTGTCGGGTTCTGCCCTAACAGATTATGTACAGGAAGTGGAGAGGGAGTTTCGTCAAGCAGAAAGGGAAGATCGAAAGGCCGAGCTGGAATTGAAAAGGATGGAGTTAGAACAAGCTGCTAAGAAATTGGATGCAGAGCAAGCCATGAAAAGGCTGGAAATTGAAGCTGAGCAGGCAGCTAAGAAATTTGAAGCTGAGCAGGCAGCTAAGAAATTTGAAGCTGAGCAGGCAGCTAGGAAACTTGAAGTTGAGGAAGCTGCTAGGAAACGGGAAGCGGAGCAAGAAGCTCAGAAAAGGGAGCACGAGTACCGGATGAGGGAACTCGAGTTGAAGAGTCAATCTAATGGGGAAACTGAGGGAGCAGTTGGAGGTTCCTCCATCCCAGGCTCAACACCAGTAGGGGGCATAGTTATCATGCTATGAAGTTCCCTCTAGCGATCTACGAGGAGGACAAAGAGAAGATTGACCAGTACCTTCAACGCTTCGAGGCCATGTCCGTTGCTATGATCTGGAGCGTAACAAATGGAATCTCAAGCTATCCCAGGGATTACGAGGGACAGGCTACGAGGTTTATTCTCGCCTGCCACCAGGACATGAGAACAATTATGACGAGTTGAAGACGGCTCTGCTGAAACGATTCGAGGTTACGTCACATACCTACCGGAAAAAATTTCGAGCAGCGAAACGAGAACCGGGGGAGTTGTTTGCCGCCTACAGTTTGCGTCTAAAATCCTATCTCCATAAGTGGATGGATTTGGCTGGGTTCGCACATGACTACGAGAGTCTGGAAGAGCTCATGGTGGTCGACCAGCTGAAGAAGCAAATAAACCTCTCAGGACATTCCTGGGAGAACAAGGAGCGGAACGTATTGACCTCGTGACAAAATTAGCAGAACGGTTCGTCGAGGTACATGGGGAGGCAGGGGAAAACCTTTCCACCAACACCAAAAGTCAGGAGAAACATGACAAGAAGAAAGCCAAAACTCAGGAACCAAAAAGGGGGAACCTTATGTACAAAAATCAGAGGATAGTTCAGAGAAGACGAAGGAGGGAAGCAAGAGCACTTCAAGCTCTACACCAAAACGACAGTGGTCGGAGAAATGGTGTTCAATTTGTAAGTCACCCTCTCACAATACGAGGGACTGCAAATCGAAGGCTAAGAGCCCTCACTTCGCAGCATGTCAAGTGACTTCCAAGGAGGTTGTCACTGAAAATGCCAAGGTCAACAAGGAAGCTCGCCACCAGGAGAGCTCACTCAAGTCCGGCACTAGAAATCTAGGACAGGGAAATGGTGCAACAACTGCAAGTCAAACACGCACAATGCTATTGACTGCAGGGAAAAGTCAGGAGACTCTCATTTCGTCGTGTGCCCAGTGGAACCTAAGGTGGAGCCCACTGAACAGGTCGAGGCCGAGGAAGAGACTCCAGACCAGGATAAACCACCTGTAGTGGAATTGGTAGAGGTTAACGGTCGTCAAGTGGAGTGTTTGTACGACACAGGACTGGACGGGGAGGCCGTGATTTCTGCGGATCTGGTACATCCAGAACAATTCACAGGTGAGACCATGGAGATACAGCCTGCACAGAAGAGTGCTGTGGCCATGAAGTTGCCCATTGCTAATGTGGAGATTCGGTCAAGGTATGTCACCGGCACAATCAAGGCCGCTGTATTGACCGATCCCATTTTTCCCGTCATCCTCGGTTGCCGGTATGTCTTTCTGGGAATGCCCAGGGAGCCAATCCATATGGGAGCAATACAGACTCGCTCTCAGACGAGAACGGAAGAGGCAGAAGCAATTGTGACTAACCCAATGCCGGGGGAGCTACGAACTGCCCAGAGTGAGGATGCTACTTTACGTCCTTGCTACAAAAAGCTGCAGAGAAGTGCTGATCCACCAGGACGGGGTCAGTACTACATGAAGAATAGGATACTCTACAGGAGAGCAGGAAGGGGAGACAACCTATACGGTCAGTTGGTCGTCCCGAAAGCTCACCGGTCCCAGATTCTTCATATGGGGCATACCATCTCCTTTAGTGGACACATGGGTATTGCCGCCACCATGCAGCGGATTTCCTGCCACTACTATTGGCCGGGAATGACAGATGATGTGCGTCGGTATGTGAAGTCATGCCCTGAGTGCCAGAGGGTGGCACCGAAACACTGGACAGCACCGGTGGTCTTGGGTGAGATGCCCATCATGAACTCTCCTTTCGAGAGGGTAGCCATCGATATCGTGGGTCCACTTCCCAGGACGAGGAAGAGGAACATGTATATTCTCACAATGGTGGATTGCTGTACAATGTGGGGTGAAGCCATACCGTTGACCACAATTGATTCGAAACGAGTGGCGGACGCACTGATGGAGGCCTTTACCAGATTAGGCTTTCCGGATCAAATTCTGACGGACAATGGGTCTCAGTTTTGTGGAAAACTCATGGAGGAGGTATTTAGGGTGTTCCACTCTAACCACATACATACCAGCCCTTACCACCCTCAAGCCAATGGACAAGTAGAGCGTTTCAACGGCACGTTGATGACAATGCTCAGGAAACTGGCACAGGAAAAACCTGATAGGTGGGATGAATATATCCCAGCAGCACTCTTTGCCTATCGGGAAGTTCCTCATGGCTCAACAGGACTACCACCCGCTACGTTGCTGTTTGATCGTCCAATCAAGGACCGTTGGAAGCCATGTTGAGGAGTTGGACTGAAGAGGGGACGTCAGAAGAAGTGATCTCTTCTATAAATACGTGGAGGAACTGAAAGAAAAACTTCACAAGGGATGGACTCTGGCGAATCAAAACTTGAAAAAGGCCAGAAAAAGACATGCGGCTTACTACAACCGTAGGTCTAAAGACAGATCTCTAGAGGTGGGAGACAAAGTTTTGTTGCTACTCCCAACGGGAAACAACAAACTGGAGATAGGTTGGCAAGGACCATTTCCCGTGGAAAGGGTGATATCCAGAACCAACTATCAGATCCGGATCCGGGGAAAGTCGAAGATTTTCCATATCAATCTCCTGAGGAAATACGAGGAGAGACCCGGAAACAAAGCAGCTCACCTCATGGCAATGGCAGTTGCAGTGGAGACTGAAGTGGGAACCAACGAGGGCAGGGAATATTCCTTGGTACACCAGAAAACCTATAGGGATGTGCAAGTGAACCCTGATCTGACTTCCCAGGAGAGGGAAAAGATAACCCAGGTTCTCAAGTCTCATGAGGAGATACTGACTGATAAACCAGGACGAACGAGGTTGGTTGAGTTCGAGATGACTTTGACCACACAGGAGCCTGTTCGCCAAAAGGTTTACCCAGTGCCATTCTCTAAAGAAAAGGCCCTGGAGGAGGAAATACAGAAACTGCTGGAGGATGACGTGATTGCGCCATCCACATCCCCATACAATGCGGGGGTAGTTTTGTTACGCAAACCAAGTGGAGAACACCGGTTGTGTATAGACTACCGACTTCTGAACAGTCATACACAATTTCAGGTGGAACCTTTGCCGAATCCAACGCAGTTATTCGCTAGGCTCCATAAGGCTCGGTACTTTTCAAAGGTGGATCTGAGTCGGGGGTACTATCAGATACCAGTCAAACCGGAGATTCGACCACTGTTGGCTTTCAGTACACCCAGTGGACACTACGAATTCAAGGTCATGCCCTTTGGACTCAGCAATGCACCTCGCATGATGAGGACTTTACTTGATCCTTTACAGGATCCGTCCATTCATCTCATTCATGGATGATATTCTGATTTCCAGTGACAGCTTGGATGACCATTTGCAATCCTTGGAGAGAGTTTTTAATAGACTCAAGGAAGCAGGGCTTACCGCTCGTCCAACCAAGTGCATGATTGGTTACCAGACTCTGGAATTTCTAGGTCACACCATCACTCCAGGACACATTGTCCCAGAAGAAAAGAACCTGAGAAAAATCAGAAGTGCACCAAGGCCAAAATCGAAGAAGGATGTGAGATCCTTTTCTCTCGTTATGTGGGTTTTACCAAAAATTTATCCCACATTTTCACTGAAATGGGAGCTCCATTGACGGAAACCTTGAAAAAGGGATTCCCGGACCAAATCAATCTGGACACCAGAATGTGAGACTGCCTATAGTCAGTTAAAGGAGGCCTTGGTCAGCAAACCTGTGTTACAGCTCCCTGACCTTTCCAAACCATTTGTGTTGAGAACAGATGCGAGTGGGATTGGATTGGGGCAGCCTTGTTACAGGAAGGAAAAGACGATGTTTCGGTTTTGAAACCTGTGGCATATGCAAGCAAGAAACTTCTCCAGGCTGAGAGGAATTATTCGACCGTCGAGAGAGAGTGCTTGTCTCTCGTATGGGCCGTGCAAAAATTCCAGCCCTATTTGTATGGAGTTCAGTTTCAGGTCCAGTCGGATCATCAACCCCTGATGTTCCTGGCTACTTCTCAGAAGCTCAACGCCCGTTTGATGCGGTGGACGTTGTTACTTCAACCTCACAATTTCACAGTGAAGTATATACCTGAAAGGAAAATGTTGGAGCGGACTTCTTGTCAAGACACCCAGCTCCTGAAGAAGAGGAATGAATCATCTGAATCGAACGTACAGTGGAGAAGAGTGAGATGGACTACTCTCTTAAGAGGGGGCCTATGTGATGAAATCCACTGTCGTTAACATCCGATGATTAAAATTACAGAAAACAGTCTGTGTTCACAGCTGCAAGTGTTGACCTCTAGTCAGTGAGAGAGGGGGGAACCCGAAGAATTTCCCTACATCAAACGAAATGGTGGCTTTGATTGTCACCACACGACAGAAAGTTGTAGGCTTGTTATCGTGAACATTGGGACGATTGCAGGAACTCGCTACCTTGTTTTGGGTTGTCAAGACAAGGGGAGATCACTGGCGACATTGATTAAACACAAGGGAGATAAGATTCTGGAATTCGTTAGTTCCCTTGAAAGACACCTGCATGACATCAAAGACTTCACGGGAACACTCCCAGCACGTGACAAAAACAAGACTTGGTCCACGTTAGTGTAGACCAAAAAATGGATTAGGATTGACGTGTTTTGTGGGAGAGCTCTACAGTGTTAGATTAATTAAAAATTAACTAGCATGTGTCGTTATGGCAAAGTGTAGCAGCCATCCAGAAATGAGGCGGGTTTGCATAAGGTACCAAATATAGTCTATTTAGGCCTAATTAATATAGGCAGTAGCCTTGTTCAAACTAGAGTGTGATGATTAGCACTGTAAGTTGAAAACTAGTTAGAGTAGCGAAGTGATGATTGGCTCTGCTGGGGTGAATAGGATAGCTGGGTGATATTTGGAGAGATTTAAGATGGGTTGGGAGATGGGGAAAGTGTCCAATGGGGGGGGGGGAGATCTTTCAGTGGTGTGCCCACTGAAGTTTTGCACTCTGTTTATGGGTCTTTCCTTGTCATAGCCTGATTCGGACGTAGGTGAGGAGCTAATAGGCTCTATGACAGAGTTTAGTTAGCTGGAAAAATAACAGAGCAAGGCAATAGGCTTACACTCAGCCGGTAGGATCAGTGACTAGTGCTATCACCAGATGTGTTGTTTCTCTAACAGGTTCCCTGCCAGTTACGAGGAAGTTCAACACTGGTTTTGAAGAAGTTCAACTCCAATTAGGAAGAACACCAGTTGAACAGTCAAATGCTTTCTTACGGAAAACGAATAACGCCCGAGAAGAAAGGGGTATAATGTTTACGCTGGACTCATGATCAGGAGGGTCCACCATAACATGGCTCAGAAGAGCAAACCAATATAACGATTCCTGTGTGTTAAGGTTCACCTAGGATGGGTGATGATTGTTGATACATCACACATCATACAAACATTATTAACTAAACGAGAACATTAAAATGTAACATTCACATGGTGTGATAGATTCCAGTGAAATATTACAAAAGACATTATACTTGAGACTATATAGACACTAGTTAGGATCAGGTATATTAACAATAACAGTGATACCTAATTACACACTACAAAGGATTCGTACATTTTTTAGGAACGATAGGAACTTATAATGTGTAGTGTGCAACCGGTCCATGATCAGTCGTAAATTACAAACTGTATCTATTTCGGATGATCAGGAAGATGGATTACCAGGTAGCTACAGATGACAGTCAGTGTCCTGCAGGAGAGATACAGCACTGGGTGAGGTGGACTTGTTCTGACTTAACGTGCTGTGGTGTGTCCTTGCAAGGATGAACTGACTGTGCTATTATCTGAGGGTCCGATCCTACACACATTATAGAACACGTCACACATTTTCTTCGCATACACGTCTCACATACGTTACACTTTTCTTTTAATAAATTAATTGTTATTAATTTTTAGAAGCAAGAGTTGTTGAGTATGTTGCGTTGGGGGAAGAATGAGAGGGGGCATGATCAGGTAGAGTGATAGCGAGAGAGAAAGAGGTGTCCATGAACCGAAGGAGTGTGGTGGACGGAAGCTAGTGTATTCTCCAGGATATTGATAAGGGGTTAAATAAAATGTGGGTGTTGACCCCCCTCACTCCAGGGACGACACTTTAAACGGACACATGACAGCAACCTTCTTTAATTGGATATATAATACAACATGCTTCCTACCATATTATCAACTTTGAAGTCATAAATATGACACATTCCTACTTCTCATTTTCCCGCTATTCATTTTTATGTTTGGTCCAAACCTACTTTACATTTGACACTGCATCTGTTAAATAATTCCGCCTGTTTACGAGTTGTAAACAGAACACTCACTGTTCGCAAGTAGAGTACGTAGAAGCGTCAATGAAACAAGATAAAGGAGCTCGCTGTTTTAATTCAGCTAGAAAATGTAAACATACCCACAACTTATTTGCCGCTCCGCGATACCGGAAGAATAACATTGATGAGCTATTTTTACCTTCCAGAGCTCGGTTAGTCCTTGACATTACACACGGGTCATGAAGGTCTTGTCTGTGCAGCTACCAGGAAGACATTACATGGATAATATTCAGCCAACATCCGGGTCTGTAGGCAGCATTTTGAGCAGGAGAACACACGGTGTATTTAATTAAAGCGCACATAAATAGACATAATTATATGCCATGCCGATAAGCGAAGCGGTCATATTTCGCCATCTCACACGATAACCAGAATCGTGGATCGGCTCAGTATTCATGTCTTAACCACGCCATGTGGCCAAACCATCCAGATATTTACTTTTCTGCCTTCCCCTTATTCGTTCCCCCTGAATCTTGACAGCTGTCACCGAGGTCTCTAGTTTATTTCTTCTCATAACGTGACCCAAAAAATCTTGACTGTCGACGTCTAGTTGACAGGAAGCAGCGCAGAGGATCATAAATGTTCAGATATTGACATTTAAGTTCCCTCGTGCCTTAGACGATTTTTTTTTTTTAAACAAACATAGTTATTACATTTATACCGACGCAGTTTCTTGCCATGGGTCTGTGATCACATGTTGTTGCTCTGAATATATAGCGTTGATCATCACGCCCGCATGTACTCACCGACATGGATACCAAAAAAGGACAACTTGAAATTATGCACCAACTATAGAACTGTACACAGAAATAGCGGCGGATAATGCAAAAGATCTACAACAATTGTTGGACATTGCAGTAACAGAGAATGCCAAGAAAGGACTCTCCTTGAATATCCACACACACACACATACACACACACACACACACACACACACACACACACACACACACACACACACACGCCGCACGCACGCACGCACGCACGCAAACACACACACACACAAACACACACACACACACACACACACACACAAAACACTAATAATGGTGATATTAAAGAAAAAGGTGACACCAAAATGTGAACTGGCAATAGAAGGGAACATTCTTAATCAAGTGGACAATTTTAAATACCTAGGGGTATTTATAACACCAGATTGAAAATGCATAACATGTATAAAGAGTAGATTTTTTTTTTTTTTTTTGCATATCCTTTATAGGACATCGCTGTCAACACCAGCATCTTTCAGCTGTATGTTGATTTCTTGGCAAGAGTACGCTCAGCAGTTTGCCATTGCTTTCTGAACGGCCGGCTTACATACCCCGTAAGTTACTGATGCGATTCGAACCACTGCTGATTCTCACCGTCATCACGTTACCGACGAGAGTATACGAGATTACGGAGAAAAGTCATAAAATCTAAGCCACGAAGCCGGCAAAGAGTAGAATAGGGCAAGCAAAAGCCTCATTTCGGAAAATTAAGAGTATCTTACGCAATAGGTCACTACCATTGAATGTAAGAAAGACAGTTCTGAAGTGCTATATAGAACCTGTTTTGCTGTATGGCACTGAATCTTGGCATGCAAATGAACAACTTAGAAAATACTTGGAAGCAACAGAGATGTATTTCCTGATACGAATGCTGCGACTTCCTTGGACTGCCAAAGTAACTAACAGCCTAAAAGAGGCTAAAGAAACTAGAACATTTATACAGTAACTAGCTGACCCGGCCCGGCTTCGCCCAGTCCCTGGCAGGGATCTATCTATCTATCTATCTATCTATCTATCTATCTATCTATCTATCTATCTATCTATCTATCTATCTATCTATCTATCTATCTATCTATCTATCTATCGATCTATCTGTCTGTCTATCTGTCTGTCTGTCTGTCTGTCTGTCTGTCTGTCTGTCTGTCTGTCTGTCTGTCTGTCTGTCTATCTATATATCTATCTATCTGCCTGCCTGCCTGCCTGCCTACCTACCTGCCTGCCTGCCTGCGTGCCTGTCTGTCTGTCTGTCTGTCTGCCTACACGTCCGTCCGCCCGTCTCTCCTTCCGTCTATCCCTCCCTCCCTCCATCCCTGTCTGTCTGTCTGTCTGTCTGTCTGTCTGTCTGTCTGTCTGTCTGTCTGTCTGTCTGTCTGTCTGTCTGTCTGTCTCTCTGTCTGTCTGTCTGTCTGTCTGTCTAATAATTTATTGGTTGCAGTTAGAAAATTTCGCTTAATGCAATGATTATTTTGTTTTTAATGTTGTATAATTTTCATGTAAAAAATAATGTTGTCGTATAATTTTCATGTAAAAAATGATGTGGTTGTATCGAGAAAAACCTTAGATAAGCGAAGACCAACTTACAAAAAGCATTACAAAGAGCACTTGAATGATCTTTACATCTTCCCACAACAATTAACTTGGGTAAATGGAGCGGCGGCAGCAGCAGCAGAAGAAAAAGAAGAAGGAGGAGGAGGAGGAGGAGAAGGAGGAGGAGGAGGAGGGGTAGGTGTAGGACGAGGAGGGGGAGGGGAGGAGGGGGAGAATGAGGGGGAGGAGGAGGAGGAGGGAGAGGAGGAGCAGGAGCAGGAGTAGCAGGAGGAAGGGGAGGAGGAGGGGGGAGGAGGAGGGGGAGGAGGGGAGGAGGAGGGGAGGAGGAGGGGAGGAGGAGGGGGTAGGGGAGGAGGAGGGGACGAGGGGAAGAGGAGGAGGGGAGGAGGGGAAGAGGAGGAGGCTGGAGGAGGCGGGAGGAGGAGAGGAAGAGGAGGACGGGGAGCAGAAAGAGGAGGAAGAGGGAAGAGGAGGAGGAGGGGGAGAAAGAGGTTGGAGGAGGAGGATACGTTACGAGGTGGAGGAGGAGGGGGAAGGGGAGGAGGAGGAGGAGAAGGTGGAGCAGGAGCAGGAGGGAGGAGGAGTGGGATGGGGAGGAGGAGGGGGAGGAGGAGGAGTGACGGGAATAGAAGAGGAGGTGGAGGATGAGGAGGGAGGGGAGGAGAGGTAGGAGAAGGAGAGGATGAGGGAGGAGTGAGGAGGTGAGGAGGAGGGGAGGGGAGGAGGGGAGGGGAGGAGGAGGGGGAGGGGAGGAGGAGGAGGGGGAGGAGGAGGAGTGACGGGAGGAGAAGAGGAGGTGGAGGAGGATGAAGGAGGTGAGAAACGGGTAGGAGGAGGAGAGGAGGGGGAGGAGGAGGGGAGGAGGAGGGGAAGGATGAGCGGGAGGAGGAGGAGGGGGAGTAGGAGGAGGGGAGGATGAGGGGAGGCGGAGGGGAGGAGGAGGTGAGGAGGAGGGGAGGGGGAGGAGGAGGAGGGGAGGAGGAGGAAAAGCAGGAGCAAGAGTTGAGGAGGAGGGGGAACAGGAGGAGGAGGAGGGGGAGGAGGGGAGGGGAGGAGGAGGAGTGGGAGGAGGGGGAGGAGGAAGGGGAGGAGGGGAGAGGAGGAGAGGAGGATGAGTTTAGGGGAGTGGGAGGATTGAGAGGAGGGGCGAGGGGAGGGGAGGAGGGGATGGGAGGGGTAGAGGGAAAAGGACGGAGGAGGAGGAGGAGGAGGAGGAGGAGGATTATAACGCATATGCCTGTAGATAACTGTAGTGAAAAGGTCCACCTATTTTAGAAATATGCAACAATTATACATATATAGCAATGCTATTAAAAGTTATGTCCTCTCGCTATACATAAATTATAATGTAAATTAAAATATTAAATAATAGTTAGTAAACTAAACTGTGTGTACACTAACAAACTATGTCAACACCAGCATCTTTCAGCTGTATGTTGATTTCTTGGCAAGATTACGCTCAGTAGTTTGCCATTGCTTTCTGAACGGCCGGCTTACATACCCCATAAGTTACTGATGCGATTCGAACCACTGCTGATTCTCACCGTCATCACGTTACCGACGAGAGTATACGAGATTACGGAGAAAAGTCATAAAATCTAAGCCACGAAGCCGGCAAAGAGTAGAATAGGGCAAGCAAAAGCCTCATTTCGGAAAATTAAGAGTATCTTACGCAATAGGTCACTACCATTGAATGTAAGAAAGACAGTTCTGAAGTGCTATAGAACCTGTTTTGCTGTATGGCACTGAATCTTGGCATGCAAATGAACAACTTAGAAAATACTTGGAAGCAACAGAGATGTATTTCCTGATACGAATGCTGCGACTTCCTTGGACTGCCAAAGTAACTAACAGCCTAAAAGAGGCTAAAGAAACTAGAACATTTTATACAGTTACTAGCTGACCCGGCCCGGCTTCGCCCAGTCCCTGGCAGGGATCTATCTATCTATCTATCTATCTATCTATCTATCTATCTATCTATCTATCTATCTATCTATCTATCTATCTATCTATCTATCTATCTATCTATCTGTCTATCTGTCTGTCTGTCTGTCTGTCTGTCTGTCTGTCTGTCTATCTATCTATCTATCTATCTGCCTGCCTGCCTGCCTGCCTACCTACCTGCCTGCCTGCCTGCCTGCGTGCCTGTCTGTCTGTCTGTCTGCCTACACGTCCGTCCGCCCGTCTCTCCTTCCGTCTATCCCTCCCTCCCTCCCTCCATCCCTGTCTGTCTGTCTGTCTGTCTGTCTGTCTGTCTGTCTGTCTGTCTGTCTGTCTGTCTGTCTAATAATTTATTGGTTGCAGTTAGAAAATTTCGCTTAATGCAATGATTATTTTGTTGTTAATGTTGTATAATTTTCTTGTAAAAAATAATGTTTTCGTATAATTTTCATGTGAAAAATGATGTGGTTGTATCGAGAACAACCTTAAATAAGCGAAGACCAACTTACAAAAAGCATTACAAAGAGCACTTGAATGATCTTTACATGTTCCCACATCAATTAACTTGGGTAAATGGAGCGGCGGCAGCAGCAGCAGAAGAAAAAGAAGAAGGAGTAGGAGGAGGAGGAGAAGGAGGAGGAGGAGGAGTAGGTGTAGGACGAGGAGGGGGAGGGGAGGAGGGGGGAGAATGAGGGGGATGAGGAGGAGGAGGGGAGGAGGAGCAGGAGCAGGATTAGCAGGAGGAAGGGGAGGAGGAGATAGAGGAGGAGGGGAAGGAGGGGAGGAGGAGGGGGTAGGGGAGGAGGAAAGGGAGGAGGAGAAGAGGAGGAGGGGAGGAGGAGGAGGCTGGAGGAGGCGGGAGGAGGAGAGGAAGAGGAGGACGGGGAGCAGAAAGAGGGAAGAAGAGGGAAGAGGAGGAGGAGGGGGAGAAGGAGGTGGAGGAGGAGGATACGGGAGGAGGTGGAGAGAGGAGGTGGAAGGGGAGGAGGAGGTGGAGCAGGAGCAGGAGGGAGGAGGGGGAGGAGGGGGAGGAGGAGGAGTGACGGGAGGAGAAGAGGAGGTGGATGATGAGGAGGGAGGGGAGGAGGGGTAGGAGGGAGGAGAGGAGAGGGAGGAGGAGGCGAGGAGGAGGGAGAGGAGGAGGAGGGGGAGGATGAGCGGGAGGAGGAGAAGGGGGAGTAGGGGGAGGGGGAGGATGAGGGGAGGCGGTGGGGAGGAGGATGAGGTGAGGAGGAGGTGAGGGGAGGAGGAGGGGGAGGGGAGGAGGAGGGGGACGAGGGGAAGAGGAGGAGGGGAGGAGGGGAAGAGGAGGAGGCTGGAGGAGGCGGGGAGGAGGAGAGGAAGAGGAGGACGGGGAGCAGAAAGAGGAGGAAGAGGGAAGAGGAGGAGGAGGGGGAGAAAGAGGTGGAGGAGGAGGATACGTTACGAGGTGGAGGAGGAGGGGGAAGGGGAGGAGGAGGAGGAGAAGGTGGAGCAGCGAGCAGGAGGGAGGAGGAGTGGGATGGGGAGGAGGAGGGGGAGGAGGAGGAGTGACGGGAATAGAAGAGGAGGTGGAGGATGAGGAGGGAGGGGAGGAGAGGTAGGAGAAGGAGAGGAGAGGGAGGAGGAGGAGGTGAGGAGGAGGGGAGGGGAGGAGGGGAGGGGAGGAGGAGGGGGAGGGGAGGAGGAGGAGGGGGAGGAGGAGGAGTGACGGGAGGAGAAGAGGAGGTGGAGGAGGATGAAGGAGGGGAGAACGGGTAGGAGGAGGAGAGGAGGGGGAGGAGGAGGGAGGAGGAGGGGAAGGATGAGCGGGAGGAGGAGGAGGGGGAGTAGGAGGAGGGGAGGATGAGGGTGAGGCGGAGGGGAGGAGGAGGTGAGGAGGAGGGGAGGGGGAGGAGCAGGAGGGGAGGAGGAGAAAAGCAGGAGCAAGAGTGAGGAGGAGGGGGAACAGGAGGAGGAGGAGGGGGAGGAGGGGAGGGGAGGAGGAGGAGTGGGAGGAGGGGGAGGAGGAAGGGGAGGAGGGGGAGAGGAGGAGAGGGAGGATGAGTTAGGGGAGTGGGAGGATTGAGAGGAGGGGGAGGGGAGGGGAGGAGGGGATGGGAGGGGGAGAGGGAAAAGGATGGAGGAGGAGGAGGAGGAGGAGGAGGAGGATTATAACGCATATGCCTGTAGATAACTGTAGTGAAAAGGTCCACCTATTTTAGAAATATGCAACAATTATACATATATAGCAATGCTATTAAAAGTTATGTCCTCTCGCTATACATAAATTATAATGTAAATTAAAATATTAAATAATAGTTAGTAAATAACTGTGTGTACACTAACAAACTATGTCAACACCAGCATCTTTCAGCTGTATGTTGATTTCTTGGCAAGATTACGCTCAGTAGTTTGCCATTGCTTTCTGAACGGCCGGCTTACATACCCCATAAGTTACTGATGCGATTCGAACCACTGCTGATTCTCACCGTCATCACGTTACCGACGAGAGTATACGAGATTACGGAGAAAAGTCATAAAATCTAAGCCACGAAGCCGGCAAAGAGTAGAATAGGGCAAGCAAAAGCCTCATTTCGGAAAATTAAGAGTATCTTACGCAATAGGTCACTACCATTGAATGTAAGAAAGACAGTTCTGAAGTGCTATATAGAACCTGTTTTGCTGTATGGCACTGAATCTTGGCATGCAAATGAACAACTTAGAAAATACTTGGAAGCAACAGAGATGTATTTCCTGATACGAATGCTGCGACTTCCTTGGACTGCCAAAGTAACTAACAGCCTAAAAGAGGCTAAAGAAACTAGAACATTTTATACAGTTACTAGCTGACCCGGCCCGGCTTCGCCCAGTCCCTGGCAGGGATCTATCTATCTATCTATCTATCTATCTATCTATCTATCTATCTATCTATCTATCTATCTATCTATCTATCTATCTATCTATCTATCTATCTATCTATCTATCTGTCTATCTGTCTGTCTGTCTGTCTGTCTGTCTGTCTGTCTATCTATCTATCTATCTATCTGCCTGCCTGCCTGCCTACCTACCTGCCTGCCTGCCTGCCTGCGTGCCTGTCTGTCTGTCTGTCTGCCTACACGTCCGTCCGCCCGTCTCTCCTTCCGTCTATCCCTCCCTCCCTCCCTCCATCCCTGTCTGTCTGTCTGTCTGTCTGTCTGTCTGTCTGTCTGTCTGTCTGTCTGTCTGTCTGTCTAATATTTATTGGTTGCAGTTAGAAAATTTCGCTTAATGCAATGATTATTTTGTTGTTAATGTTGTATAATTTTTCTTGTAAAAAATAATGTTTTCGTATAATTTTCATGTGAAAAATGATGTGGTTGTATCGAGAACAACCTTAAATAAGCGAAGACCAACTTACAAAAAGCATTACAAAGAGCACTTGAATGATCTTTTACATGTTCCCACATCAATTAACTTGGGTAAATGGAGCGGCGGCAGCAGCAGCAGAAGAAAAGAAGAAGGAGTAGGAGGAGGAGGAGAAGGAGGAGGAGGAGGAGTAGGTGTAGGACGAGGAGGGGGAGGGGAGGAGGGGGAGAATGAAGGGGGATGAGGAGGAGGGAGGGGGAGGAGGAGCAGGAGCAGGATTAGCAGGAGGAAGGGGAGGAGGAGATAGAGGAGGAGGGGAAGGGAGGGGAGGAGGAGGGGGTAGGGGAGGAGGAAAGGGGAGGAGGAGAAGAGGAGGAGGGGAGGAGGAGGAGGCTGGAGGAGGCGGGAGGAGGAGAGGAAGAGGAGGACGGGGAGCAGAAAGAGGAAGAAGAGGGAAGAGGAGGAGGAGGGGGAGAAGGAGGTGGAGGAGGAGGATACGGGAGGAGGTGGAGGAGGAGGTGGAAGGGGAGGAGGAGGTGGAGCAGGAGCAGGAGGGAGGAGGGGGAGGAGGGGGAGGAGGAGGAGTGACGGGAGGAGAAGAGGAGGTGGATGATGAGGAGGGAGGGGAGGAGGGGTAGGAGGAGGAGAGGAGAGGGAGGAGGAGGCGAGGAGGAGGGAGAGGAGGAGGAGGGGGAGGATGAGCGGGAGGAGGAGAAGGGGAGTAGGGGGAGGGAGGATGAGGGGAGGCGGTGGGGAGGAGGATGAGGTGAGGAGGAGGTGAGGGGAGGAGGAGGGGGAGGGGGAGGAGGAGGGGGAGGAGGAGGAGTGACGGGAGGAGAAGAGGAGGTGGAGGAGAAGGAAGGAGGGGAGAAGGTGTAGGAGGAGGAGAGGAGGTGGGAGGAGGAGGGGAGGAGGAGGGGGAGGACGAGCGGGTAGGAGGGGGAGTAGGAGGAGGGGAGTATGTGGGGAGGCGGAGGGGAGGAGAAGGAGGTGAGCAGGAGGGGAGGGGGAGGAGGTGAGGGGAGGAGGAGGGGGAAGGGGAGGAGGAGAGGAAAAGCAGGAGCAAGAGGGAGGAGGAGGGGAGAAGGAGGAGGAGGGGGAGGAGGGGGAGGAGGAGGAGGAGTGGTATAAGGAGAGGAGGAAGGGGAGGAGGGGGAGAGGAGGAGAGGAGGAGGAGGGAGGGGAGTGGGAGGAGGGAGAGGAGGGGGAGGGGAGGGGAGGAGGGGATGGGAGGGGGAGAGGGAAAAGGAGGAGGAGGAGGAGGAGGAGGAGGAGGAGGAGGATTATAACGCATATGCCTGTAGATAACTGTAGTGAAAAGGTCCACCTATTTGAGAAATATGCAACAATTATACATATATAGCAATGCTATTAAAAGTTATGTCCTCTCGCTATATATAAATTATAATGTAAATTAAAATATTAAATAATAGTTAGTAAATAACTGTGTGTACACTAACAAACTATGTCAACACCAGCATCTTTCAGCTGTATGTTGATTTCTTGGCAAGATTACGCTCAGTAATTTGCCATTGCTTTCTGAACGGCCGGCTTACATACCCCATAAGTTACTGATGCGATTCGAACCACTGCTGATTCTCACCGTCATCACGTTACCGACGAGAGTATACGAGATTACGGAGAAAAGTCATAAAATCTAAGCCACGAAGACGGCAAAGAGTAGAATAGGGCAAGCAAAAGCCTCATTTCGGAAAATTAAGAGTATCTTATGCAATAGGTCACTACCATTGAATGTAAGAAAGACAGTTCTGAAGTGCTATATAGAACCTGTTTTGCTGTATGGCACTGAATCTTGGCATGCAAATGAACAACTTAGAAAAAACTTGGAAGCAACAGAGATGTATTTCCTGATACGAATGCTGCGACTTCCTTGGACTGCCAAAGTAACTAACAGCCTAAAAGAGGCTAAAGAAACTAGAACATTTTATACAGTAACTAGCTGACCCGGCCCGGCTTCGCCCAGTCCCTGGCAGGGATCTATCTATCTATCTATCTATCTATCTATCTATCTATCTATCTATCTATCTATCTATCTATCTATCTATCTATCTATCTATCTATCTATCTATCTATCTATCTTATCTATCTATCTATCTATCTATCTATCTGTCTGTCTGTCTGTCTGTCTGTCTGTCTGTCTGTCTATCTATCTATCTATCTATCTGCCTGCCTGCCTGCCTACCTGCCTGCCTGCCTGCCTGCCTGCGTGCCTGTCTGTCTGTCTGTCTGTCTGTCTGTCTGCCTACACGTCCGTCCGCCCGTCTCTCCTTCCGTCTATCCCTCCCTTCCTCCCTCCCTCCCTCCATCCCTGTCTGTCTGTCTGTCTGTCTAATAATTGAAGGGTAGGGGAGGAGGTGAGGGGAGGAGGAGGGGAGGGGAGGAGGAGGGGGAAGAGGAGGAAAAGCAGGAGCATGAGGGAGGAGGATGGGGAGAAGGAGGAGGAGGAGGGGGAGGACGGGGAGGGGGAGGAGGAGGAGTGGGAGGAGGGGGAGGAGGAAGGGGAGAGGAGGAGAGGGAGGAGGAGGGAGGGGAGTGGGAGGAGGGAGAGGAGGGGGAGGGGATGGGAGGAGGGGATGGGAGGGGGAGAGGGAAAAGGAGGAGGGGGAGGAGGAGGAGGAGGATTATAACGCATATGCCTATAGATAACTGTAGTGAAAAGGTCCACCTATTTGAGAAATATGCAACAATTATACATATATAGCAATGCTATTAAAAGTTATGTCCTCTCGCTATATATGAATTATAATGTAAATTAAAATATTAAATAATAGTTAGTAAATAACTGTGTGTACACTAACAAACTATGACAGTTGGCAGCACCGGAATTAGAAGAAGACGTGTAGAAAATGTCATCTGAATCGGATGGACCGTTCGCGAACGCATAAATAACAGACATACATACATACATCGCATTTTATATATATATATATATATATATATATATATATATATATATATATATATATATATATATATATATATATTATATATATATATATTTATAGATATAGATAAGAAAGACACAAACAGCTTTCTTTGGTCATGTGATGAGAAGAGAGGCATTGGAGAACATCGTGACAACTAGAAAGATCGAGGAGAAGAGTGGCAGAGGTAGACCAAGATAAATGATGCTGGATGGATTGAGACGGTGGCATGGAGAAATATCATCTGCAGAGTTGTTTCAGAAAATCAAAGACTGAGATCTGTGGAGAGCCATGAACGACTATGCCATCTGGCATGGTACTTGATGATGATGATCGAACTGTTGTCCTGATCAGTCATGCAAGTAAAATTCTACTAAAAGTCATAATTGGAAAACTTCGTAAGAAAATGGAAGAAGAGATTAACGTTGGATTTAGACAAATTAGTTAGTTAGTTAGTTAGTTAGTCGAGTTTCCAACTTCACGGCAACGGGTCGTCCCCATTATGCTCCATTTCCGTGCCAGCAAATATCACACAAAATGCTCCCCACTGTCCAATGTGAAAAGTGGAATAGACAGGAGTCTCCGCAATCCAATAAGCCCGCACAGGTACACTGTGCATAATGCCGCCGTCAGAATGCCAACACAACATTTATCCACGAATACCACAGTTCATCGTTGATGGACTCGGCAGTCACCAGAAAGACCTCATTGACCTGGATTTTCTCACATGGCTCGGTTTCTTACCGCAGGGCTACTTGCCGAAAGTGTTGCACAAAGTACGAACTCCACAGCTTCAGCGCCGACTCCGAGTCTCCCGAAAAATGCACTCGTGAACTGAAAGGGCAAAATAGTCAATTCAGCAACCGCCGGTAACCATTGTTCCGAACATGCAGGTCACTGTACAGGACAGATGTAAAAGCATTCCACACGAATTTCACAGCTCACGGTGTCGTCCACGCACTCACCCAGTAGCATGGCGACGGAACCAGAATTATTATTAGACAAGTAAGAGGAACAAGAGATCACATAGTCAACATGCGTTTAATAATAGCGAAGTGTAAGAGAATTTAATGTAAACCTCTTCTCATGTTTTCTGGATATTTCAAAGGCATTTGACTGTGTACAACATCAGAAAATTAGGGAAATCATGAGGAAAATGGACTTTCTATCACATGTAGTACAACTCATAAACATGCTCAGTTTAGGCCAACAAGCAGCGGTTAGAATAGATGGCAAGACATCAGATACGTTTGGCATCAAGCAAGATGTCCGTCAAGGCTGCGTGCTGTCCCCCTATTTGTTTAACTTGTACGGTGGAAATATACTGAGAATTGTCATAGATGATATAACTAAGGAGCAATATGATGCCCTATATATCGGTGGTCATTAAATACCAAAGATTCGATATGATGATGATACAGTAATACTATCCACATCACAGAACGGTATTTTAAAAAAAAAACAACTAATAACCTCAACCCACAAGAATAGTGAAAATCACAACTTATATCTTAACATAGCAAAAATAAAGATAATGCATACAGATAAGATTAATATGGAGAAAGAAATATATGTTATTGAGGAAACAAAAGTAGAGGAAAATTTATAATATCTTGGGTCATTAATTTCCAATAATGGTGACAGAATGAAAGAAATTAAATGACGAATATCTATTGCTCTTCAAAAACTAAAACAACTGAATAAATTGTGGCGCGGGACATATAGGCCTACAAGAAATAGATTTTTAAGAGCATACATCTTTCCCATTGCATTTTTAAGAGCATACATCTTTCCATTGCAACATACACCTGTTAGACATGGACACTTACTAAACAAGTTGAAAATAAATGGTATAGGATGGTTCTAAGAATATCGTGGATACAGAAAATAACAAATGCACCCATACTTCAAGAGCTGAATATTGAAGAAGGTTGGCTACTAATGACGATAAAACAAAGAACATTTTAATATTTTGGACAATTACACGTCATAAATGTTTGGGGAGAACAATAATGGAGGGGTATATGCCCGGAAAGAGAGGAAGGCCAAAGAGAAGATGAGTGCAGGATTTGGAAGATGATCTCCAGATGGGTGTATCGGACGCGGGACATCTTGCTTATGACCGAGAAGTTTTCCGGAAGGTTGTTATGGGAGCGAGGTTCTGCAAAAGACATGCTACTGAATGAATGAATGCATGAATGAACGAATGAATGAATTAATGAATTAATTAATACAAAGAGGAATACGTGGCCAATCTGTCCCTCACTTTCGCAGTCTACGAGCCAGACGTCGAACCAGCACCCGACCCTGCTCACGACATTATCAGAGCAGTTTAGTATCAACTTCGCTAACGCGCCCGCTCATTTCCCTCTTGCTAAAGCTCAGTATTTTAACTGGACGTACGTGGAGAGAAAAGGATCAAATCAGAATGTGCAATTTCAATAACACCAACATGACCTCGACCTTAGAGCCACTTCAAATCGTATGGGTGTGAGACTGCGTGGGCCAACTACTCATGCCAGAGATAGCAAGACTGAGACTGCTGGAGCATTGACTGAGACTTGGCTATACTGTCTACCGTATTGGAAAGCCAGCGCGATAGGGTCAGTCTGTTGACTAGGGTGGGAGATGTATAGAGGAAGCAAACCTGGCACACATGTATGCCGAAGTGGGACACGCTAACGTCTGGGGTGCATTCGTAAGTGTGACCCACTATTCTAGAAAAAAAAAATGAAGAAACGAAGAAGAAGAAGATGGAGAAGATGCAGCAGGAGGAGGAAGAAAGACGAGAGAAGAGAAGAAGAAGAAGAAGAAGAAGAAGAAGAAGAAGAAGAAGAAGAAGAAGAAGAAGAAGAAGAAGAAAAGAAGAAGAAGAAGAAGAAGAAGAGAAGAAGAAGAAGAAGAAGAAGAAGAAGAAGAGAAGAAGAAGAGAAGAAGAAGAAGAAGAAGAAGAAGAAGAAGAAGAAGAAGAAGAAGAAAATGAAGAAGAAGATGGAGAAGATGCAGCAGGAGGAGAAGGACGAGGATGAGAAGAAAAAGAAGAAGAAGAAGAAGAAGAAGAAGAAGAAGAAGAAGAAGAAGAAGAAGAAGAAGAAGAAGAAGAAGAAGAAGAAGAAGAAGAAGAAGAAGAAGAAGAAGAAGAAGATGGAGAAGATGCAGCAGGAGGAGAAGGACGAGGATGAGAAGAAAAAGAAGAAGAAGAAGAAGAAGAAGAAGAAGAAGAAGAAGAAGAAGAAGAAGAAGAAGAAGAAGAAGAAGAAGAAGAAGAAGAAGAGGAAGAAGAAGAAGAAGAAGAAGAAGAAGAAGAAGAAGAAGAAGACACACACAGAGATACACAAACACACACATTCACACACGCACGCATGCATGCATACAGTAAGGCAGGCAATGAGACAGACAGACAGATAGACAGACAGACAAACAGACATACGGACTGACATAATTTACACAAACGTTCACACACCAAGACAGCCGGACAGTCACACATACTTCCTCTCTCTCTCACACACACACACACACCCACACACACAATCACAAAAAGACTAAATTATTCACTTATTAATAATAACTCATGTTCATGCTCTCTCTCTCTCTCTCTCTCTCTCTCTCTCTCTCTCTCTCTCTCTCTCTCTGCTC